>CM017191.1:12508666-12886166 GCA_004837865.1 Musa balbisiana | reverse complement strand
AGAAATCTATTAATTCTGCAGGTGAGAACGGAACAATTGATGGGCGAGGTGATATGTGGTGGAATATGTGGAGACAGAGAACTCTGCGCTTTACGAGACCAAATCTCCTGGAGCTTATGCATTCTACAGATGTCATCGTATCTAATGTGGTTTTCCAAGACTCACCTTTCTGGAACATTCACCCTGTCTATTGCAGGTGAAAAAAGAAACCTTATTTAGTACTTTCTCTTTTCTTTTCTTTCTTTAAAGGTGTATTGTTCTAGTTCTATCAATAATAGCATGTAGGTAGGTGTCTTTGAGACTACTTCATGTGACAACAGCTTCTTAAGTCATGAATGGAGGATGCGGCACACATCCTGTGGGTGATAGGAGATGGGGTCCAGGGCAAGACACTTTTGGATGCATGTCACAGCCTCCGATCATGACTTGGATAATGTTTGGTTACTTTGATTAGCCTCCTTGTTAAAAGGTGCCATGACTTTAGATATATTAATTACTTTTGTCGTGATACACAACCTCATGGAAAGCCCAATTTGGGTGAATTTTCTAAGTGGTCAGATTTAGTTAAATGCTAGGAACATTCTGTCACCAGGTAAGGTTCATGACACCATTGGAGATTTGGATCAATCTTTTTGCTTTTTATGGTTGCAATTTTCGTGAAAATTTTTGTATAGCATGAAATTTCAAAGCTACCAATTGTTGGAATGGGAGGATGTAATTTTGAGGCCCACTGACTTGCGAGGTAGCAGATATGTTGTTGATATTATAATTCAGATTACAATCTTGAATGGTGACGATTATGAAAATATGGTGAATTGACTGCCACAGAGATAGGATATTGCATGCTAGAACATATTTGTTTTGTGATTATTGTTATTTAAAATCTTAAAGAAGGTTGGATCTCCACAACATCATATCATTGCAGCAATGTGGTGGTGAAAAACGTGACCGTCTTGGCTCCGTATGATTCTCCCAACACTGATGGAGTTGATCCAGGTATGTTATCTTGCCTCATCCTTCATTCGTGAAAAAGTGCTGTTATATAGTTTAAGATACCATTCATTCATGACTCTAGTTTCATATCCGTCATCGAAGGTCTATGAGCTCATAAGCATTGTAGCAATTCTTTCGGGCTAATTTGGCTTTTCTGATCCTTAAGCCATTTGATTATTAAGTCGATTGTATCTTGCAGATTCGAGCCTGAATGTCTGTATCGAGGATTGCTACATTTCAACAGGGGATGACTTGGTGGCTGTGAAGAGTGGTTGGGATGAGTATGGCATTGCTTATGCTCGTCCTAGCTCTGGAATAACTGTTCGGCGAGTAACAGGCTCCAACCCCTTTGCTGGAATTGCTATAGGGAGTGAAACTTCTGGTGGAATAGAGAATGTGTTTGCTGAGAAGTTGGATATATTCAAGACCGGCATTGGGATCCATATAAAGACCAACTCCGGCAGGGGAGGGTTCATCAGAAACATAACCATTTCAGATGTGAATCTGAGCAATGTTCGCAAGGCATTAAGGATCGCAGGAAATGCAGGAAACCACCCGGATGATGGATACGATCCGAATGCTCTTCCGGTTGTTGTTGGGTTGACAATCAAGAATGTGTGGGGTGTCGGTGTCCAGCAACCTGGTTCGATAAAGGGTATCAAGGGCTCTCCCTTCACTCAAATTTGCCTCTCCAATGTGAATCTCAAAGTCAATTCGTCGCGACAAGTGCCATGGACATGTGCCGAAGTGAGCGGTGGCGCTCTTGAGGTGCAGCCATCACCTTGCGCGGAGCTGACAAGTGCGAATGGCGTTAGATTTTGTACTAATGCCCTCTGATATCCATTTGTTTGTCAAATATTCATTGTAGGGACATGGTTTTGACCTTTTGACAAAATGAGAATGAAACATTTGTGCTTCAAGATCTCATGATATAGTAGTGGTTAACAGGTTCGGAAACTAAGACCAAAAATCAAGGGAAGGTAGCAGCAATTTGTCCAGCACCATAAAACATCACCTTGGTTTCAACTTGCAACCAAAGAGAAACAACAATCTCAGAATGTTACTGCTCCCTTAGGAGGCTAGCAAGCAATAAATGATCACCCGTGTCTTTATTTTTTTTATTTTTTTGAGGTTTGGAAAGAAGAAAGATAGATTAAAAAAAAAGAGTGAAACTCCTCTCTTCATCTGTTGTTTGGATGGAAAGTGAAATGTTATGACAAGTGTCTTAAATGTTCTAAGATTGGTCAGTACATTTCCACAAAAAAGAATATATATATATATACAAAATCTTCATAATATACATAAAGTTGGAAACATGTTTGTCATGGACAAAGGATCTGTGTGTTCCTGGAAACAAGTTTGCTTGCAACTAAAATGTGATGAGGTCATCACTAGTTATCATCTTACCGGGAAACAAGGGGAGTTCAGTTCTTCAGCGACAAATCCACAATACAAAAAGGAAATGTACTCTTTCTAGGAAGTGCCTTTCGAGTGTTTGTTTGGCAACAGTTGCTGTCTAAATGTCTTTTACCCACAATGGGATGAAGATATGCTAAAGCTATATTATAGCTCAGTGGATGAATGGTCCCCCGCACCAATGCGAAGTTGACTAAAACAATCTATACAAAAGCTGCCTCGAGCTAAAAAATAAGATTGCACAAAGTGTTTGCTCTCTACCTTTTGAGAAATTAGTCAGATTTTAGGAGTCGCTTTCTACGGCTTAAGAATGCTAAAGTAGAATTGCTCCAACTGTAGTGGAACGGTGGATTTGGATGAGTGTGGTATATATATATATATATATCTAATCTATACCCAACCTAAACAGGAAGTATTATCCATCACAAATTATTGGGACCAGCTTCAACGGTACATAAAGTGTATTGCATGGTTTTAGTACGTAACTTTAGACCATCCATGCATGATAGGGTATTGCTACCTAACACACGCTGCTAAGTAGCTAAACCTTTGATCTTTACGGTCCATCAAAGGATATCATTCTCAAGATATTATGGTGAAGCCTAAGCAAGATGATCGTATATAATGAAATGTGAATTATGTATACAACCAATGAATGAGCACATGTTTGAGTACCATGTCAGGCAGGAAGAAACAAAAATAGGTTCACTAGAAAGAAAAAATAGCTTTAGTCCACAAGGGATCTGTGGATTGTTGATTACCGGTAAAAGGAGATGGTATGTTGTGTAGTAAGATTAAGTTATGAATATAAAATTGCACTAATGTACGGTGGTAGTTTGGTCATGAATGAATCATGTGGATTAAGGTGGGAAGGAGCTAATGGCAAGAATTTGAAGAGTCAGTCAGTTTGATCGCACAATCCCTCGCTTTTGTCTTTTCATTTTTTGTGCCTTGGCATTCTCTTTCTCTTTCTCTTTCTCTTTCTCTTCGCCTAGCGGTGTGTGGGTCAACCCCAATTATGTTGCTTCTGGTCGCCATTCTACGTCAGAACAGATTTCAAGGAACTAAATTTCCCAATTGATAGCTGAAGTATTATTATTCATATCGTTTTTGGGTGCCCGAGATCTCTTTTACGTATATAAATAATTCTTTTTTCTCGTATCTCATGTTTATGAGAGTTTTAGATTTTTTAATATTTTCAACTCACTTTTCCTATAGTTTTTATTTAGATGATTTGTTTTGCAATAGATGAATTATTGATCAGATAATCTCGACAAACAGGTGGATCTCCTTATCTCTCGAATAGAGAGGTCAGGTCACCCCAGAAATATGTTAAGGATCACAAATGGAGATGATGATGATGTTAGTGAAACTCGATCAACACTATTGAGATTATTAGTATATGAAGATGTCCGTTTGGTATCCAGAAAATCTACTTAGCGACCATTCTTCAAGTTGGTCATGTTAGAAGAACTAATAAAAATTGATTAACATCCTATATATTGTTCTATTTTATTAAAATCGATATATTAAAATATATATATATATATATATATATTCTTTTTTATAACAAAAAATATCCATCTTATTGATTCCTACAAAAAAAAAAAAAAATGTAAAGCTCGAGAGATAGTTTTAGACAACAAAAAAAAAAGATTCCTAATCGATGGGAAGCAGCGGACGAAACGAGGAGATTATTACGGAATATTAAAACAAAGATGCCCTCCTCATCAAGCTTCCTTCCAAAGGGAGTTATCAAGGAATAGTCAAGGCAATGTATTTGGTCATCACTCACACCACTCATTCCTCCACATTACGTTCCCAATATTTAATTCATCTCCTTGCATCATCGTCATGATCGATTTTTTGTAATGGCATGGAATCTAAACGCTTTCTTTGGTCACTCCTCTCCAAAGCTTAAGGAACCTCAACTCGAAACGTTGTACACGGCCACCGTGTCGGCAACCTTCTCGGAACATTCCCGGTTTATACTAGGAAAAGGCTTTTTTAAGTACCACCATGCGATTCCATAATTTGTAGAAAATAAATGGCAAGAGACTTTACTACATTTTCTTTTATTCATCACGCCCATTCTAATTCTAATTCTATTTCTATTTCTATTTCATCTCACCTGTTATAAAGCTATATATATATATATATATATATATATATATACACACACACGCATCATAATTCAATTAGTTAAATCCGAAGTTTAATTTAAGATCTGGGCATGGTCTTCTAAATTCTTGTACAATTTTTTTTTTGATAAAGATAAAAGAACTCCATTATTATCTTTGAAATTTCTAATATTTTCCAAATTTACGTGCTCCATTTGTGTTGTATATTTATTTATGAACAAGACTTTTTGTTTGGCCATTGCAATTGTAAATCACATAAATTATATATTAAAAAAATAGAAACTCGGATTTATATCCGTTGGAGATGCAAATGGCCACAGGTATGAAACCCATCTCAGCAGTCCAACAAGTAAGTATCAAATGAAGTGATCAGACATTGGCACACAGAAAGTGACCAACAAAATTCATACAGCTTTATAAAAGCCAAGCAAAGATTTTTGAGATTTGCGTGATGCTGAAACGTAGGATGTGGAGAATCAGCAAAACATTTATTCTATTACAAATTCGAAGACCAAGTCACTGGGTGTGTTTGGTTGGTGCCACCGATGATGATTCCAAAAGAACTTTTTTTTTCTTTTCTTTATGGTTGCAACTCAGTCTCTCTCTCTCTCTCTCTCTCTCTTCACTTCCTCTCTACAATGTCCCAACTGCGATCATCCCCACGCAATCCCACTTATTCTCGTGTCTATACAAAAATATTATTCTCGAGGAACCTTAAAAAAGGCTTGTCAAATTGACCAGCTCACTTGATGTTGAAAGACACACAACATTGACAGGGAGAGCCAACCACATGATGCCATGGTGTGTAAATCGTCATCGAACCAACAGGTTGATGTTGTCACCCACTTGTGCCTGTGGTTCATGCACCCCAAGTGCATCTCCCTCGCATGCCACTGGCCAAGCCTTGTGTGATAAGACTCGAGACCAATGCTTTTGGTGACCGAGACAAGATTGGTTATAAAAATCGCGACAGTTGCTTTTTGTCCTACACACTTACTGCTCTCTCTACCATTCTATGCCTTTTTAAGATCGTGGTTGGTCTTCATCCACCTTCGTTCACTCTCGAAGCAACTTCCACCCATTCTTCTCGACCTAGCTTATTCTCTTCACATCTCTCCCTAGGAACGAACCATTGGGCTATTTGGACTTTAGTTTACCTTGGTTAAACTCGTCATCTTCATCCTCTTTCATTATTTCCCGCTCATCATTCTTCTCGACTTGGCATCGAAAGCTAGCTAGCTAGCATGGAGAGTAGCACGGGATGCAAGCACCGAAGCCTGCTACTTGCTGAGCTTGCTCGAGCTAAACATCTAGCGGTGCAACTGGAGGCTCATCGCGATCAGCATTCTCCTATCGAATCCTTCAAATCTCTCGCATCCAAGATACTGTCATCCATAGAGAAGTTAATCCACATCGCTGGGTCGAGCACCTCGGAAGCTAAGCAGCAGCTTGCCTCTCCCGACACCCTCCCCGAAGACCCTCTGCGGTCCGACAACAAGGACGCGTCGGCTGGCAATTTCGATTATGTGTTCCATCGTAACTGCAACAACTTGTCCAAGAAAAGGTACACACACATACATATATTAGAATGTTTGGATTAATGCTAGACATCTATGACCTTCAAACCTTACGTGACCATGCTTTTGGTGACCGAGACAAGATTGGTTATAAAAATCGCGACAGTTGCTTTTTGTCCTACACACTTACTGCTCTCTCTACCATTCTATGCCTTTTTAAGATCGTGGTTGGTCTTCATCCACCTTCGTTCACTCTCGAAGCAACTTCCACCCATTCTTCTCGACCTAGCTTATTCTCTTCACATCTCTCCCTAGGAACGAACCATTGGGCTATTTGGACTTTAGTTTACCTTGGTTAAACTCGTCATCTTCATCCTCTTTCATTATTTCCCGCTCATCATTCTTCTCGACTTGGCATCGAAAGCTAGCTAGCTAGCATGGAGAGTAGCACGGGATGCAAGCACCGAAGCCTGCTACTTGCTGAGCTTGCTCGAGCTAAACATCTAGCGGTGCAACTGGAGGCTCATCGCGATCAGCATTCTCCTATCGAATCCTTCAAATCTCTCGCATCCAAGATACTGTCATCCATAGAGAAGTTAATCCACATCGCTGGGTCGAGCACCTCGGAAGCTAAGCAGCAGCTTCTTCTTCTCGACTTGGCATCGAAAGCTAGCTAGCTAGCATGGAGAGTAGCACGGGATGCAAGCACCGAAGCCTGCTACTTGCTGAGCTTGCTCGAGCTAAACATCTAGCGGTGCAACTGGAGGCTCATCGCGATCAGCATTCTCCTATCGAATCCTTCAAATCTCTCGCATCCAAGATACTGTCATCCATAGAGAAGTTAATCCACATCGCTGGGTCGAGCACCTCGGAAGCTAAGCAGCAGCTTGCCTCTCCCGACACCCTCCCCGAAGACCCTCTGCGGTCCGACAACAAGGACGCGTCGGCTGGCAATTTCGATTATGTGTTCCATCGTAACTGCAACAACTTGTCCAAGAAAAGGTACACACACATACATATATTAGAATGTTTGGATTAATGCTAGACATCTATGACCTTCAAACCTTACGTGACCATGCTTTTGGTATGTAGGAAGACACTGCCCAAGAAGAAGATCCAGGTGAAGGTTGGTTCGGGAGGAGTTGCAGCTGCACTCGATGATGGCTATAGCTGGAGAAAATACGGGAACAAAAATATCCTGGGATCCAAACATTCAAGGTCCAGTGCTAATCAACCTTTGCTTTTCACCTTAAAAGCTCAAATCCTACGGTTCATCGCCTCTCACGTAGCAATACATACGCTTCCGTTGCAGAAGTTACTACAGGTGTAGGGATCGTAACACCAAGTTTTGCTTCGCGACAAAACAAGTGCAACGATCCGATGAGGATCCACAAGCATTCGACGTCATCTATCATGGAACCCACACGTGCTGTCGAGGCCTCCCGGTGCCAACAACGGCCAGCATATCGGCACAACAGCGACCACAAAACCAGCCCAATCGTCGGATACAGAATGATCACCGCGTGCAGCAGCCGAACAAAGACCTGCTTATGGACTTCCAAACCGGCATGGACTTGGATGCTCATGAGACCTCCGTTTCCTTCCGGTTGGGATCCGTGACGGCGAAATCCATGATGATGCCTGAGAGCATCAATGGTTATTCGTCGCGGCCGTCCAAACCGGACAACTGCTGCTTTGGTAGATCCCCATCTACCTCCGAGTTGATTGACATCTCTGGATCACCTACCCAATTGTGTTGTTTCTCCGAGGCCCGACTTGAACCACTCGCTTCGGATTCCTACGTTTCTGATTCGTTGACGCCACCCAACTCGGCGGTGGATGCAGATACCACGTTGCCGGAGTTCGACACACAATTCGGAGAATTCTCAGTTTCATGCTCCAACTTATTTTACACTATGTAAGGAGTAGATTTCTGCTCGGTCTTAAATGCATCATATCGATGTCAGGAGAAGGAAGAGAGCAGAGGGGATCCGAGTTTCCCGGTTGTCGTCGATTTAGGTAGCTTCGACATGCAGTTGTAACTTCCCTCGTCTGCTCCTAATTAATAAGATCGATCGATCGATGTTGCAGCATATTATATTAATTCTAAAGCAAAGGAAGATCGAAAAGCAAAGTCTAAACTTATCATGCCTTTGCTATCATTGATCTTCTTGTTCGAGAACCCTTATGGATGATCCCTTCGTGCGCTTCGATCAGCGTATGTATAGCTAGGATCTATCGCTGCTGCAAGACAAGACATACGTCACGATTCACATGCTTCTCCGGTTCTTCGTCTTAAACGTTAGATCATTAAGTACTTTCTCATCCTCAATTTTGGATACCATAATCTCCTAACGCAACTTCCACCAGACCAGTCCACGACTAATGATATCTCGTACCCCCATCTTATATCTTCTTCTCCCATCGATTAATCGGCTATTAGCAATTGGGCCCATTAGACTGGTAGGCTCGCTTACACCCATCAAACCCTAAATTTTGGCCCATTGGGCCGTAGTTTTGGGACTCGAGATGCGCATCGCATCGCATCGCATCGCGTGCAGAGAGCTCGCCGGACACAACTGGACGAGTCAGTAGGTCACTTTGTTCCATGTTTCAAGGATCGGGGCTTTAGCTCCTCGTGTTTCTTGCCTTGCAGAGATGGTCAACGATGTCGTGGGCGGAGGAAGCCCACACGCAGCGAGAGGGTACACGTACCGCCACCGACACGAGTAAACCGGCTTGCGAAAGGCAGCCCGTGAGTGCAGAAACCAGCACCGGACAAACGAGAGAACAGAGACTGTAGCAGCTACACTCGTCTACTCCAGGCTGGTGTAAGAACCACACTGATGATGAGCTTGAATCTCTACTACATTTTTTTTGTTTGTTCTCGCCCACCACACAAATTTTCCATGGCATGTTTTGTCCACGGCTAACACAGGAAGAACTGGTCAGAAGAAAACAAGATCGATGTCAATCTCAGGGCCCCTTGCCGTGATCACAGTGCTGTTGGTTAGTGGACTAGAAATGGTGGCATGGACCAACTCGGTTGTCGCCATACAAGTCCCCACGACGACAAGGAGAGGCACGAGTGGAATGTACTCGACAACATTCTGGAGGGCAGCTGGCTGGCTCTCCGCTTCGCGTCCCGCGGGGGGGGGGGGCTTGTCCCCGTGCGAAGTCGGCAACGTCGAAAAGCACGGAGGAGATTGCTGTCCGTGTGTGAATGCATCAATCCACGAGCCTGGTCTCCACGAAACATGCATCTTCCAAATCATTTGCCGCATGCATTGGCCACTTGTAGAACGACATCGAGTCTCCCATCAAGAATTCAATGTCATCAGAGTATATTGTGCCAGAAATCGACTTTGTCGCGTCGTACATTCAAATTTCAACCGCAATTGATTTGCACCACTGTTCTTGCAGTAAAAGCATGAATATTTACAGGACTAGAGAGAAGAAACACATCACAAAACACGATGGAGACACACAAGAGGTTTCAGATGGCATAGGCGGTGCTAAAGTAACATCCTGTGACGTTCCTACACAAGATCTGCAGCACCTTGCTGTTTGACAGGCCAACAAAGCGTGGCGTCTTGTACTGACTCAGCGCCGCTCCAAGTCCAATGGAGTGCTCCAATATCTTCTCGAACGTCCCCCTGCGTACCACCCGAAGCTCCAGAGCTCCAATGGCACCTGTCTTTCTAGATCCAACGTAGCCGGCGTCGATAAAGGACAGGTCTAAGATATCGCAGCAGCTACGGAGAACTTCCTCGGTTGTGTCAGAGCTTAGCTCCCAAAAGATCACATAGTGTCCGGGCTGCGTTGCGATGTCGACATGGCTCGTGAAATCCACAACCTCGAGCTTTTCCGCGGCCAGGAGCTTGGCTGCTTCCTGGACAACCATCTGCAGATCTTTCTCGGTGTTCTTATCGATGTTGATGCTCAGCATCAGGCTTCGCCTGCATATGAACTGAAGCTCCGGGGTGGAGTTGTGGAAGCCGGCTACCCTTACCACATCTCCCAACCTGTACCGATACAGACCTGCCATGGCGACGCACAGATTACTGCTAACTCGGGATGAAAAAGAAATCCAATGCTGTAAGTGGCATTTAACAGATACGAAGATGACAGGACACCGAATCGACAAGTCTCCCTGGTGGATCAGTCGATTATGCTAGGAAATGAAGGCTTTCAGATGATGATGATCTGTTTGCTCGACATTACTCGCAGTCCTCACGAGCTTGGATTATGTTTGGTGTCAGCATCCATTTTGACCACTCAAAATGTATGGCCAAGTAGAGAACAGGTAGACAGACCAAAGAGCAAGGTGACTCACACCGGTCATAGAAAGTCACTATCATGAATGAAACAAAGATGCAAAGCTAAGTTTAAGAGTGCTTTTGGTTTATCATAAATTTTCAGTACCTAACTGATAGCATCTCTTATAAGAAGAGGATGTGCATCCATCCCTAACATATAATTTGGAAGATTTGGTGAAAATAAAGAAGAGATTGCTCCGGCGACCAATGGTTTTAGGGGGTAGAATCCAAAGAAAACAGTGTGCTTGATGGGTGGGACACAACCAAATGTCAACAGCCAATTAAAGTCCAAACCAGGCATTTGTCACAATCTAAGCTTGATGATACCTACACAATCAATGTCTTTTCTTCCACAGTAAGACAAACTAGTTTTGTTTCAATCAATGCCAACCCGTTACTCGAAAGACGCCCATGGCTACTGTTCTAAGTCTTACCAAAGCCCAAAAGGACAGACATCCAAATTAGCTAGCCATCGGAGCAAAATCAAGACTGCTTATTTCTGAAATATCATGAACAGATTTCACTAGAGTTCATGAGGCCCATTTCAAACTGCCTTTTTTAAGTTCATCTTTCCTCTGCACCACTCTGGCATGTCAAACTGCTGATTGCAAAATCGATTCTATGTCCTTTAAACAATTTTGTTAACTAGCACTTTCATCACAAGAAGATTTGCCACTAGAAACGAAAAAGAGAAAAAAGGGTAAATGAAGAGACCTGCAAAATTGGTGATGACGATTTCGTACTCTTTGCCAACTTCAACTTGGGTCAGGCCGACCGGCTCAGATTCTGTATAGTGAATGGTGGAGGCAGTTTTCGCCAGCTGCTGTTTCTCCAGAGGGATGAACTCAAAATAGCCAATGTTGGGGAGCACAGCAAAGGAAGCCAATTCAGGAGCAACACTTGGGTTGACATTAGCACCGATCCATCCTTCCGAAGACCCATAGTCGGCACTCATGAGGGGTAGCCGTCCTGCATAATGCCTTAACTTCTTCGAGTATGGCTCCATGGATCCGGTCATAATGCCATAAACATACTTGGCGTTGGGCCAAAGCTCCGGGATCACACCGTACCAGTTGCTTAATCTCACGCACTTGCTGCATATAGAGTCCGCCAAGCTGGGATTGGGGCTCAAAAGCTTGGACACCGCCTCCCGAACGGATGGCAGGGTGATTCTGCTCGAGAGGACCCCTTCTCTGATATCGGTGCACAGTTCCTGCCACACCTGCTCGAAAGTTCGAAAAGCATGGACTATGCTGTGAGCAAAGGTGGAAGATATGATCTGCACCTCATCCGAGTATATCAGCCCACACAGGAGGTGGCAATACAAGGACTGCTGGAAGTCCGAACCAAATATAACTTCGTCAGGACTGGTGCACTGAGACTGGATCTCCTTCATCGTGCGCTTGAACTGTTCACTCCTGTACACATTGGTCGTAGCAGTCGTCGCAATAAGGCCCCCTTTAGTTTTTGCCTGCTTGCTGCCGTAGATGAACTGCAGAGCTTTTCCATTACCGATGGGATATTCTCTGCAGACATCAAATTTGTAGTAGCAGTGATGAAGATGGCAAGTTCCTCGAAACAATACGATGAGAAAATTGGTCCTTAATTGTGTTCGAAATGCATACCGGTTTCTGAATGCAAACGAAGTCCGATAAATCTGCATGGTGGACCAAACGAGCTCATCGTTGAAGGGTATAAACTTGGGCCTCCCCTGTGTGGTACCAGAACTGTGGCAATGCAAACAAAGCTTCTCTAGAGTTAGCAAGGACGGACGCTGTGGGCGGAGGCGACATCACAAAGAGGCACGAGTCCAAAGGCATCATCACCTGAGTGAAATCGAAGATATAGGCTTCCCCGTGAGGACGGGAGAAGTATCACCATCCGCAATCCTCTGAATGTAAGGCTCCAAATCGCAATGAGTGACCAAAGGGATGCAGGCCTTGAAGCTTTCAGGGTCGGTTCTTCCTCCGAGGCCAAACTTGTGCAAGTACTCTGCTTCACCATTTTGCTCGAGAATCTTTTGGAGTGTCTCCCTCTGTGTCCGGCCAGCGTCCTTCGTCAGCGCTTCAAATTCGTCTATCACGCCCTCGAGGCTGACAACTCTCATCTTCACAGGCGATATCGGTACCGCTGCAAGTGAGAAAAAGTTCATGTCAGCAGAGCAGAAAGTAACGCCATCCGAGCAGAGTTTAGGAAGGAACCAAATGGCAGAAACGCATCGGAAACATCGCGCGAGTAGTATGGAATCAAGAACCATATTCGATTAGACATAGGAGTCAGAGCTTGCAGAAGAAAAAAGATTCAGTCGGCAGAAAGGGAGTTGAAGATTCCTCCAAGCGACAAATTCCGAGAGGAACAGCAAGAATATACTTTCCAGACCAATTAGATTAACCGGTGAAAATGGGAAAAAGGAAAGACAGGAGGACGTGAAGCAAATCTAATATAAACTAGCAGAAGAAACCAGCAGATCAGGTAAAGGCAATTCAAAAACATGCGCAAGAACACCGAATCGAATTCGAGTAACCACTTCCTTGGAATGAAGCCATGTGAGTCACTCGCGACCAACAGGCGATAGCCCAAGGAATCCTCAAGGAAGAGGTATCAAATCCAACAAAGGTCTCGCCTTTGGGCACCTGCCACCAGCGGCTCCACCCAAAACCACTCCAAGTAAAAAAGGAATCCAGCCGCTAAGTACCGCTCCCTCCTGGTTCCCCGCCCTATCAGAGGCCTCCGTCCTCGGATCAATCACGACTACACAACACGATCACGCGCCTCCTGATCGCCGGTTTTCCCGAGGAAGGAGCAAAGGGGGCGAAACCAAGCGAAAACGATTGCTATACATACGCGTCGAGCTCTCACCTTTCTTTCTCTCTCCCCGCGAGCGAACCGTGATCGGGAGGCACGGAAGGGAACAGCTTTCTTCTTATCCTGCCCACTTTGCACTGCGGATGCGATGTGGCTGCCGCGGAGTGCGGATCAATTTATAGCGCGAGCGAGGAAACAAAGCCTTGTGCGCAACGGTTTAGAACAAAGACATATAAAATACAATTAAAAAAGGGGGCCTTTCTTACCTTGTCGTGCATGGTAGCTGCATTTCCATGTCACACTAACTGTCCATCCCCAGTGCGTCAACAATGGTGACAGGTGGCCGAGAGACAAATAGTGTTATAATTGGATTAAAATGTCAAATCAAATTCATATACATATATTATGAATAAAAAAAATAAATTTATATACGGATAGGAGGGTAAGAAGTGAGACTGGAAATGAAATGAATGAATGATTGATTGATTGATTGATTGATTTTGGAGGGAGGGTTAGGCATGTTAATTATCTGAGTTTTTTAATTAAAATATTTATTTATTTTATTTACTTGAGAGGATGATTATTTTCACCCAAAAGAAGACAAAATTGGGTATGAGGGAGAATACAGTGTGGAGATAGTATGAAGTGGGTGGCAGCGGGCAGTGGGTTCAGTGGATGAAGGCAAGGTGGGATATGGAGAAGGATCCAAGGCGGTAGTGGGATCGGATACACACGATGTCACCATCCGTTGTGATGTTTGGGAACCTCCTCCGGTGAATGATCCGCCTCTCTGCTTCCATCAGCGCGCGCACACATCCAAAACTATGCTTTTAGCAAAAGAAAGTATGCTTCTTCTTCTTCTTCTTCTTCTTCTTTTTAAAACACTAAATAACGAAGACGAAATTTGATCCTTCAGATTTTGCTATTCAAAATCTTTATCGATAAATAATATTTCGGGTCGTTTTCTTTCATCTTCTCTTCTTCTGTCCATTAACATATATATATATATAATTATCGTTTTGCTTTTTATTTCTTTCATCTTCACTTCTCATCTCAATCGTGTGATGTACTTGCAAATTCGATGATACTCCTCCATCTTTTGAAGCAACCCCATACTATCCCAAAGTTTCGTCACAAAAACTTATGTTGCTTCGGGCACAATACTACGATCCAGAAAAATCTCAAGTTGTTTTGATTACGACACAACTCTTATTTATATATACCGATCCTTAGCTCATCTCTTTGATTGTTTGTCTCACGTTAGATCTAACTTGACACACACACACACACACACACAATAAAAAAGAAGAAAGTCTCCTACCGTGATTTGGTTGACTCCATCATGATATTAGTACGTACCGTACTCGGACTTGTCGACGGAGAAATCCAAACATCGAGACAAAATGATGGGGGACGAACCTTACTGCACATTCAAATTATTGGCCACTTACTTTTTCTTGTTCACACCCATCTCATAAGAAAATAAACCACATCGTTTGACTATAATTAATTTTTGGCATGGTGAATCCACGACGACGACGACGATGATGACGAAGACATGGGATACTAACCCCAATTCAAGAACAACAGCGACTCAGAGGGCCGTAATACTTGACGACGGAAAGATTAACTTATTAGCACTGCCTTGTGGAACAACTTCTTGAAAACCCAAAGGTGTGTCCCAAGCAAAAACAAGTTGTTGTGGTTGTATCGGACGTATCCAATTAGGAGAGGTGTTGATGATTTTGGCGTCTCTAATTTTCTCACCAAAAGATGGCAATTGTTGTTGTTGTTGTTATTATTATTATAGTGGCTTTTGTCTGCTTTGTGTTAGAAGTATCTAAGAAGCACCGATTCGTGATGGTGATGCAAATGTTCATATTTGCACTTTTCTCCAAGATTTTTATATTACTACGATTCCAAAAATTTATGCATTTAGAACGCAAAAATTAGTGGTGTTGAAATAACAAAAATAAAATCACTTCATAAAGTTGCAGCAATATTGCACAAATTAAGGCATTACTTAGTATAAGACAAATAGCTTTAAAAGAAATATATATATTAAATAATCTTTATTTTATGTTGTTTTTTAAAATTAGGTTTATTTTCTAAAAATAAAAAGAAATAAAAGACTCATTACTTTTGAAACTCTTATATATCACATCTTATACCACTTACAAAATTATATACGAAACCTAAAAGGATACATCAATTTCATCTCATCTCATCCAAATAGGTCGAGTTGGTTGGTTTTGCTCGAATTGGAATCGAGACTGTCATTCATCATCGATTCTAAATCGAATTGGAGCTGAATCAACTTGATGGCTTGTCAATTTCAAACTAAATCAAAATCGGTTTTTGATGGCTCAATTCCAATTTTTAGTTTCAATCAACGATTTTAGAAGAAAAAATTGATCAAAACCATTTTGATCATTTGTTTGGTGCTATTTGAGACGAACAGTTGAGATAGATAAAAAAATTATAAAAAAGAGATCGTCTATGAAGATAAATACTTTGGACAATTTTATATCAATTTTTTATGCCATCAAGACTCATATATTGAAATACATCCACACTTTTAAAGGTGGCATTATCATAAAATATTAGATATAAAGTTATAATTTTTTTTACTATTTTAAATTTTTAATTAACAATTAAAGTTTCAAAAAAAGAAAACAATGGTTTGTTTGAACAGCTGAGGGATACGTCCAAACATAATAATCAAATAAATAAATGAAACAAATATACCAACAAAAAAAAAAAAGAGAGTAATTTTAGGGGAAGAAATATCTTACACACCTATTTTGATAAACACCTAACAGACGTCGTACTAATTCAACATCTTTGACTTGGTCAATTGATTCTTCTAATACTTCTCTATCTCATACTACTCCAAACAAATATGTGTATGATATCATTGGATGTTCTTCTAGACTATCCACCCTAACCAAACCCACCCACGGATTTCGACCTCCTCCGATCAGCCAAAGTCAAACCTCATCGCTTTCCCGCTCGCACTCAGCTGATGCGACAATCACATCAAGATGATTGCATCCTGTAGAAGCGTATCAAGAGAAACAGTATGGTTGAGCTTTCACTCACAATCAACTAGATGGTAAATATGCACGCAAAGAAGAGAGCATCGGAGACCAAGTTGCGTAGGCAGGCATCGTACCTGCCTCTGACAGAAGTCTATGACTCAAAGCAAACTTCATGTGCTTGCGATAACGACAAAAGGAGGTGACGATTGTGATTGGTCTCGCATCCCTTGTTCATCAACAAAGTCATGCATGACTTGTGCTGGGACGACGTAAATCATGTTGGGAAGGCGACGAGAACAAATCAGCATCTAGAGAGAAGGGAAAAGAATGCCGTACCGGCGACTGTTGGGTATGGGCGAGAGAAACCCTAGCAAGCCGTGATGATGATCGAGGTGTGAAGAAATGTTTGAGTTTAAAGATTCGTACAACTCTATACAAAAATCTTGCAATGAACCATATAATTCATTCTTCTGTACACTATAATATATACACATGTATATACGAATATCAACATATAGTTGTTTCACATGCTTCTCCAATTCTTCTGCATCGCAGATATCGTCCTTCGTATTGCCCAAGACACCCCTCTATTGTTTTAGGTTGATTTAGCAGCCGGATGCTAAATACGTACAGCTACCCTTCCTCTTACAACGTATTAGAATATGACTCCATAGAACACAGAAAGAGATGCTGTACCCATGGAAGGGTTGGCGCATTAAGTTGTGTTGACAATAGGCTCAATACCAACATGAATCACATCAAATCAATACGAAAGCACGTCTTCTTCTTGACGTCAACATCGAATGACTAGTCTACCATATGAAACAATTTTGTTGTATCATGCTTCTATATAGGTTGTGTATATTTATGTAGATGTACACTTCCTTAATCACATGGCAGCCATCCAACGTAGACTGCCTCCGACTGCATGCCAGTAAGGTTCGACCCCCATGCATTCCTACATATGACCAAGTCATTCATGCATGTAAGGCCAGCAAGTACCTAGAAAATAAACACGACCGAGTTAATAATAGCTAGAATTGCATCGTGATTGGTGAAATATCATCTGATCTAACACGACCAAGTTGTACCCGCTCTTATTCTTAATGCATGTTGCTTTCCGTACTCGAACAACTTCTCCAAGCTAATCGACCTACTTCGATCACATCTTATAGTCGAAGTGGGTCGAAAGAGAAAATTTACGTGGCACTCGCTCACTTCTAATCTATCTATTTTCCTCAAAAACAAAAAAAAGGAAAATCTAAACAACATTTGATCAGATCTTCCTACACGAGTACTTATGTGCGAGGGACGAGCCAGTTGATTGAGGGTGATGGAAACCAAATTCTTTTAGGCTATTGAAAGCAGCTTGATGACTAGTTTCATGGCGTTTGTTGAGATCTCCATGTCATCCGAATATGTCGGCGACATGACTAGCCTGATGAGATTTCTCTGTGGCTGGTTTCAATTGACTAGTTGAGATCTCTGTGTCATCTAGTTTCATAGCTTAATGACATAGTTTCATGACTAGCTTGTGGATGATGATGACCTCTAAATATTTGGGGGACATTAACATGGCAAGAGGAGTGGCAGGCATTCACTGCAGGTTTCAAATGAGTCTACTCCCTAATGTATCGCTCTCTTTGTCCTGCCAAACCGTTTATTTTCCAAGTTCATTTAGCATTAATACAACATGGCAAGTTGCACAATCTTTGTTCGCATGTATCATAGCTGCCGTTTTCTATGGTAAAGAATCAATTGAATATGCTCCACAGCATGGTTTGGAGAGAAAACCATGCCAACGTGGAGTTATATTTTTCACACCAACATAGTGAAGATATTCGATAGATTATCACAAAGTTTACTTGGCGTTTGGAATGCAAGACATGAGAGACGGAGCTCTTCCATTTGGACCGACTGAATCACCTCATGAATGCATCGCATCTCGAGTGATTATTTGATAGTTGATTCTGATGTTCTTATGACATCGTAATTACTGCAATGCAAAGGTTTCAAGAGTGATTAATGTGAAAGTTAAAGAGTAAGATTGCAGGATGATGCCAAAGAAGACGAAGTTTCAGGGTTAGGCTAAGATGGCTGCATAATTATGCCAAATAATGATAAGATTCAAGCCCAAGATTATTTATTATTCATTCCCCTGAATCCCATTTGACAAACCAAGCTAAGCTCAATTTCCAGCTAATTCAAATATTTGCATGATCGAAATAGTTATCTATGATCATGTAATAAGAACCATCGAGCCACCTTCACATGATTTTCCTACAATTATGTGACTAACTCCACCCCTTAATTCTTATGCATCTTGAGTGCTAAATTGTCCATATAATGTCTGTCTTGAGAGACACAACTTTTAATAAATAGATGCCATCTGCCCAATCCAGTAGGGTCAAAGTTTTCATTTAAATATGGTGTCTCTAATGGTCCTTCGATCCAAGCTAGCAATAACTAGTCAACTATAAGCAAAGAACAGATAAAAAGTGTTTTAGCTTGTTGGACTGTGTGTTAGATTTAGATTGGTGGCCTACGAGCTGTTGGTGATGCACTACAGTGGAGTTGACCTACCTTTGGGATACAAGTGGGGTCTTAGGTATCGGTTCCATTAATGTTACGACAAAGAGCAAATTGTATTGTTGAGAGAACAGCAAGTACAGTACACTTGTAGTGCATGTGTAGTCTGAAAACCACCAAGGAGATCCCTTGGGGATCAGGAAGAACATGTACAGCATCCAAGCATGCCATTGGGTCAATGGTCACAGATAAAGAGCATAGACAAGGATTATGTTTTAAAGTGGACAACTCAGAATATCCAATACTAGAAGAGGTGAGAAGAAGAGAAGGTATGTCAAGTGTAGGGTAAGTCGCAAGTTTGGGCCTCTTGATGGTGCGCCCCTGCCTTCTGAAAGACGACTCGTATGTAATTGACTATCTATCTTATTATCACTGCAAATTCTGTAAATCAAAAAGTTGCTCAGCATATATCCATTTAGAAAACTCACCAACTTATAGTTGTAGACAAAAATATTCTTAAATATCTTTTATCAGCTTAATCAACATCGCAACGCATGGTTTTTCCTATGATATACCGAACTTAAATTTAGAGGGATAAATGCAATAATGTTACTCTCGATCGACAGTATCTGCTTCGGTGGGATTAGAGAAGAACAAAAACATATCACCTGCAAGAACAGATCGTGCCACTTTAGGTGTCTTCTCTTTAGAGAACACATAACCCTGTAACTGTCACCTTCAGCATCTGATTCTTTCCCATCTCTAGCCGGGCAAAGACATAGGAACAGCATGTCCTGATTATATATCTTGTCACCAAGGCTAAAAAGATACTTGTGTGTCCTCAGGCCATCATCATCTCATGGAGAATGTTGGTGGACTCGGCTGTTGTGTGACGTTCGATTTACTTGTGACGTTACTTCTTCCATGTCAGCTCGAGACGAAGAAGAATAGGGCAGATCAAAAAGGTGTGCTCTGTAGTATACTACTTGGCACTAGGGAGGAAAGAGGCGAGGTGTTGCCGTGCGCTCTCCGTATAGCTCTTTGCCGTGCGTGGTTTAGTGATTTGGTTCCGTGCGAACTATTCAGGTGTAGCGCAATTGGACGCACAGCAGTCGCACGGTGTTTGTGTGATACTGTCGCGAGTGCATCTCCATCCACTCCAAGTCACCCATCTCAAACCCTTCTGCCGCTGCTTGTCTTCATGGAAGCAAACAAGTGAAACGACGAGCCCTCTCTAGTTATTTTTCGTGGTAGTCCTTCGTTCACCCTGGAATGAAGCTTGTCTCTTCCCAGAGGGAAGGAAGACATCCATTTGAGGGTGCCTTTATGTCACTTGCAACATCTACCGAAAAGAAACATGTAAATATTATCATATATATATATATATATATATATATATATATACTATTACATCATTTATTTATTCACTATTGAATGGCGAGTAGATCCTAATCTCATCTGTAGTAAATTACCTACTTGCAGGCATCCAAATGTTTATGAAATCTTACTTACTATTGAATAGGAAAAGGCATTTAAATGAGAATGCTTTTATGCGAGTCGGCGACAGCTTCCTTTTTATCGTTCTCACTTGGTTGTATCGGTGATGGCAAAACTCCTCGTTATTTGGCTTCTTCTTATGTTTCCTCTATTGTTTGTATCATGAAGCTGCATTTTGACTTTGCATTCATTCATCCACATCTTTTGATCTTCCAACATATCTACAGAATATTGTCCCTGTCGAAGGACATTTCATGGACAGTAGTGCACTGATAAAGATTGCATATATTTCATGGCCATGAGCAATCCACACTTCCTTGCTGTGACATTAATTGGCTATGACTAGTATTCGACTGAGATCGACTCTTCTAATATCGTCGGCACGAAATGTGGACTCGGCAACCGATCGGCATTGGCGTTTCTGGGCGGTCAACTTGCGACGGTGATCCTGATGTTTCAGCATGAATGCACCATCTTAGAAGGACTATTCTGCATATACAACGATGGGCGGACACAGGCACAGCAGCCACATCTTTTATGGCGACGTGGATCGGTGAGAAGCAGATGAAGAAGGATTTTCGTGGGTGGTTTAGGTTCACATCACTGGTATCGGTAGTGCAGTGAACAGAAGAGAGATGATAGTTGGTTGGGTCTCTTTCCTCAACCATTAAAATGGCACCAATGTTTAACCTGTAAGAAAGTGACTTCATCGGTCTGCGAAAACGAAGAATTGTTTGAGAATGACAGGCTCAATGCTAAAATCCTATTTCAAAAATCCAATCTATAAAATGGAATTAATGTCTATTGCTGCGTAGTCTCGACATCCTTATCCTGAACTCGAGCTCCACGGGGATTTCTTCCCATGGAACAACAGGGCCTGAAGGGCTGAAGCTCATGGAAGACATGTCCAACAGGGCCTAAAGGGCTGAAGCCCGTGGAAGATACATTCTTGGTCGCAACCCATATGACTGTAGTGGGTCGGATCAGACCGAGACGTCAATGTCAGGTTGAGTGATGTCTCGGTAGTGAAATTATAGGATTCGGCAATAATATTATAACGATTTCTTTTAGAAAATGTTGCACTCAAAATATCCCTTATTGCTTTCACTTATTTCATTATAATAATATTTCAGAAATCCTTCTCAATCGGGGGAGCAATCAACGATTAACTAGTAAGATAAATCTATAAATTATTGATTTTTGAATCAATATATATATATATATATGTATATATTCTAAAAATAATTATAATGGGAAAAATACACATATCACCGACTTGGAGGGATATGTGTGTGTAATTTTACCGTTAAAAAAAGGAAAAATAGCCATGGAATCGAGTATTATGATATTTTTTTGAATAATATATATATATTCAGGGCATAATGTAAATTTTTGTACTGCAAAACTCAAATGATTTCTCACAACACATAAAATTGATGACTAACAATTGCAAGTACACTGCCAGACCATAAGAGATATCAAACATGCGCATAACAGGAATCATCATACCTGTGCCAGGAAGCAGCCTCGCACGTTCCAAAACCTGTCACGATCCAGCGTGAAACTTTTCTTCTAGGATCTTAGAGCAAGTTGATGATCTCCGTCAGATCAGTCACGTCTCACCGGGTGGTTCCCATGAAGATAAAACCCTCTCACCATCTACTCTCTGCTCGCATGCCAATTCCGCCGCCTTTCCGTTCCCATCTCTTTTGCAGCACGCACCGTCTTGGATTCATCGGCGTGCATGCATCTCACCACCACTTGCCAGCAGCTGCCTCCAACTTTTCGTGCCCTGGTAATGGTACGATCCTCCAAGTTGCCACAACTTTCGGCTTGTCTCTTATATGCAGCCTATCCACCTGCTTCGCCGACATCGGAACTCAGAAACCGAGTGAGTGAATGGATGACAGTAAGGCGCGACGAGGCCCAAAAGATGGATTCTGCCCACCGTGTAGCTGATGTCCACGTTGGGTGCAGTCTGTAGCCACGAAGCAGAGGACGAGAATAGGCAGCAAGACTGTCTTCATTTCCGATTCTACAGTAGAATCTTCTTCAAATTGTTTGACTCTGCACCTTCTTGAGTGCTATCTTTCATGCTTCCCAGACGGAGAGAGTGTGAGATTCACGCAGTGGCCAAAGAAATACCGAATCGACTGGACTCCACAAGTTGAAGCCAGAAGGTGCAGGGGCAAAAAAATCAAAGAAAGAGGAAATCTGTAGGAGCAAATCACTGCCACTAGTTCGAAGAAAGAAAAAACAGATATTATCCAGCCCGCGATCCGACCGGCGATCTCCACTATGGACGGCTGAGCTCGGCAGAACTCGAATCCCCGAGCGGGCACATCCGATGTGGTCGATGACATGGTTCAAACATGTTCCACGACCGCCATACATACATACATGGCGAATTAGGTAGATAGATAGATGAGAGAGGGGGTGAGTGATAGATGCCTACTCTGAGTTCTTTAGCTTCGGTCGTACTGCTGCAACTCAAGTGGGCTCTGCTGTGTGTTGTGGCCAGAGACTGCTACTGAGTGTCTCCCATCTGATGCAAGCAATTTACCAAGAACAACACTCGTGATAAAGAGAGATTAATCTATTCAGAGCTCAAAAAGGAAGAAAATCTAACAGTGGGGAGGTTTCTCCTCTTTACAGAGAACAAACAGCTCTTGTGATCCCCATGGAACACCGTAAAGATAAAGCGATCAAACAGGCGTGGCATCGATACTTATTCTGGTGTGCGTTCTCAGGGATGACGAGCCCACTCAAGCGTTCGCCATCCCTTCCTCAGGATCACTAACACGCTCACTGTCCTTTAGCACTCTGACTCGGCCCGCACCAACTCTGCCTCTCGCTTTCTGACGTCAGAGTCGCGGTGGGCTGGCGCTGTGCAACCTGACCAATCCACGTTCTCCATGGTTGGTGCGGCGTGGTGTCCGTGCCTGACCCTCGCCCTCTTATCGTCCACCTCTATATAAATCCTCTCGCACTTGCTCTTGCAACTCCATCTCCTCCTCCCTGCTTCCTCTACCTCCCTCCTCCTCGTGTCGACGTGCTCTTATCTGTTGTTCTTCCCCATCGCATCTTCTCAGAAGACTTGTAATCCTTCTCTGAGTCCATTGCTCAACTCTTCCGCAAGGAATTGTTGTCGAGGTCGACGTTAACCGAAGAGCTTCATATTTGTTCTTCCACCTGCCTTGAAGCCAAGGCTGCAGGGTACGTGAACTCACCTTAATCCAAACAAGTGCCGCTTCTTTTCCTGTGTGCTTTTATCTTGAAGAATATCCAACTCATATGGTTTAGTCTGTATCTGTGTGTAAATAATTTATGCTCGACAGCTCTACAACTTTGCCTATAATGTCATGCTAAATTAAGTGGAAGCTTTACTCGTACCTGATGGTCACACCTAACAAGTGAACCATGGAGTGATGTTTGCAATGCTGCTTTTCAGAGTACGACAATACTCGTTTCACAAATATGGCCATATTATTTTTGATGTCAAGTTAATCCAAGTAAGTCCGAATTAATCTATTCGATCTGTTGGTGGATTCACAACCTTCATGCCTGCAGTTTTTCGTTTTAAATATGCTTTATTCTTCTGGTCCGAGAAGAGTTGCGTTCTGGCTTAGGAAGCGTTCCGGTCCTTTTTTGTTATACAAAAAGTGTTTGTTCTTTGTCTCCTCCTTCTGTTCCTTCTTTGATGTTGATCGAATGGTTGGCTGTATTCCAATCTTATATTTTGGAAGTACTATTATCATGTATCTCTTCAGTTTGTCCCGTGTCTCTAATTTTTCTTGCATTCTAGTGGTGTCAATGCAACGATTTGCAGAAAGTCAGTGCTCGTGAGATAACCTCTCATGTGCTGGATTGTTTGCATGGTGCAGGTGTGAACACCTGCGATGGAGAACAGAGATCACCACCGGGTCCAGGTTTCGGCAAAGCGTGTGGCTCCCGAGGAGCTTCCACCTTTTTCGGACCAGGTTACATCCACAGCAGCGACTGGATTTGGTGCTGTGGAGTGTGGCAATGGCATGGCTTCTCAACCTCAGGCGGCTTCCGTCCTCGTCCCTCGAGGAGTTGTAACATACGGCGAAGTAAGTCGCTTGTGTTTGATTTAATCAGATGGATCCTTTATCCCAATCTTCGTTCTGCTTTCTCTCCTATATATCGCCCTCACCATCTAATTACTTTTCTGATGTATTATCTGTATCAGGAGTCCGAATCTGGCAACGTTCATGGCTCTGCAATTTCTCTTGGCAAGTCTGCAGTGCTTGCAACACCGGAAGATCAATTAAGACATCAGTCGTACTCTCTTTTATTTAGCCTGCCAGTCTCTCCTTCCGGGCTTCACGTCGAACAGGTCAGAAAGGTCATGCTCGGTGACAAAGGTGAACAGGGCGATGGTGTGAAGCTGAGCCAACCTGACTCTGCTTCCATCAACTCGCAACAAACAAAGCAGTCCAAGTTCCAATCTCAGAGTCTACAAATTGTAGTTTCAGACGTAAAGACGAGCACAGATTCAGTTGAGAGTAATCAGAGGGCGATCAGGAGCGACAACCAGAGGGATAAAACCTATGATTCCTTCAAGACATGGTCTGGAAGGCTCGAAAGGCAATTGTCGAACCTGCGAGGAAGGCCACAAGAACCAGATCTGGAGGCAAATGATTCACGTACTAATGAAGCAGCCATTCCTGCGATCGACCGCTACTTTGATGCCTTGGAAGGACCCGAACTAGACACTCTAAGGGTATCATCATCATCATCATCATCATCATCATCTTCTTCTTCTTCTCCTGATCAATCATCTTCCTGTTTGATCATCGATGCATAATTCCTATTACTCATGACATTGCAGGCATCAGAGGTTTCGGTTCTTCCCGAAGACAAGATGTGGCCTTTCCTTCTTCGTTTCCCCATATCTTCTTTCGGTATGTGCCTTGGCATCAGTAGCCAAGCCATCTTATGGAAGACGTTGGCCACATCTCCGTCCATGAGCTTCTTGCATGTAAGCCCGACTGTGAACCTCGTTCTCTGGAGCATCTCGCTTGCATTGATGGGAACTGTATCCATCATTTACTCGTGCAAACTCATCTTCTACTTTGAAGCGGTGCGACGCGAGTACTACCACCCCGTCCGCGTCAACTTTTTCTTCGCTCCATGGATCGCCTGCCTCTTCTTAGCACTCGGTGTGCCGCCATCGGTTGCGGTAAACCTACGTGCAGGCCTCTGGTATGTGCTCATGGCCCCCATCTTGTTCCTCGAGCTCAAGATCTATGGCCAGTGGATGTCCGGAGGACAGCGCAGGCTCTCGAAGGTGGCAAATCCTTCCAACCACCTATCCATCGTCGGCAACTTCGTCGGCGCGCTGTTGGGCGCATCGATGGGGCTCAAAGAGGGTCCAATCTTCTTCTTTGCGGTCGGCTTAGCGCACTACATCGTGCTCTTCGTCACTCTCTATCAGAGACTACCCACCAACGAAACGCTTCCCAAGGAGCTTCATCCCGTGTTCTTCTTGTTTGTGGCTGCTCCGAGTGTGGCTTGCATGGCATGGGCGAGAATTCGCGGCGACTTCGAACACGGGTCAAAGATGGGATACTTCGTTGCTCTGTTCCTCTATGTTTCTCTCGTAAGTTCCAAGCCTCTGCCCAACTTGAGTACCTCGATCAAAGAGCTGTGTGTCTACAAGATGATCATCCAACAACTAATTTGGCAATTTTCATCCTTGTTTCGCAGGCTGTGCGGATTAACTTCTTCCGAGGCTTCAGGTACATTTCTCTCTCTTAATCTTGACTTCTGTTGCTGTTTATGCCTCTGTCGCTGACTGAGGTCTTGATTCGACAGGTTCTCGCTTGCTTGGTGGGCGTACACTTTCCCGATGACCGGTGCTTCTGTTGCCACCATCAAGTACTCCATGAAAGTCACCAATGTGCTAACACAGTCGCTCTCAGTTGGACTCTCCGCCATCGCCACCTTCACTGTGACAGCTCTACTTGTCACGACCATCATTCATGCCTTCGTTCTCCGTAACCTCTTCCCTAACGACATCTCCATTGCCATCACACAGAAGAAACCAAAATTCAACAAGATTCTTGCACATCTGAGATCACTTAGCTCGGAGATAAAGGACGCAGAAGCTTCTTTGTCCAAAGGTGCTTGCTGAAATTTGAGTCTAGTGGATTATGTGCACAATCCTAAACGTCTACCTTTCAGCTAATGGCTAGTCTTCAAAGTGGTGTGAAGTACGAGGACAAACGAGTCAAACAATTGGGTGTACTATGTATAACACAGGTGAAAGAGAGAGAGAGAGAGAGAGAGAGAGAGAGAGAGAGAGAGAGAGAGAGAGAGAGAGAGAGGGAGGGAGGGAGGGAGGGAAGCATTCAGCTAAATATATATAACACACGTCAAGTTCGCCATCTTTAGTGATTTATGATTGACTCCATAGCACAAAATATTTTCCAGGGTCAACCCATCAATCTATTATGACTATTATTACTAAGATCAGTTACTGATTCGATTTTTCACCTTCAAACTAAGAATCACGTCGGATACCTCACTCGATCTTTTACGCATATAATTTCGAATCAAATCATATAATCATTGGCGTTCACAACATCAATATTTGTTAAGCTAACTAGCAACAACCTTAATGTGTTGCTACTCATGAGTTTGGTTGAAGGCAGAAGAACACTCGGCAGCCTTCAGGTTGAAGGAGTAAAAGATAATTCCATGGGATGTGAATCGAATGGCATATGCTTTCTTATTGCTCATCATTTTGGCATATGCTTTCTTACACGATTCATTGCTCATCATTTTGGCATATGCTTTCTTACACGATTCATTGCTCATCATTTTGGCATATGCTTTCTTACACGATTCATTGCTCATCATTTTGGCATATGCTTTCTTACACGATTCATTGCTCATCATTTTGGCATATGCTTTCTTACACGATTCATTGCTCATCATTTTGGCATATGCTTTCTTACACGATTCATTGCTCATCATTTTGGCATATGCTTTCTTACACGATTCATTGCTCATCATTTTGGCATATGCTTTCTTACACGATTCATTGCTCATCATTTTGGCATATGCTTTCTTACACGATTCATTGCTCATCATTTTGGCATATGCTTTCTTACACGATTCATTGCTCATCATTTTGGCATATGCTTTCTTACACGATTCATTGCTCATCATTTTGGCATATGCTTTCTTACACGATTCATTGCTCATCATTTTGGCATATGCTTTCTTACACGATTCATTGCTCATCATTTTGGCATATGCTTTCTTACACGATTCATTGCTCATCATTTTGGCATATGCTTTCTTACACGATTCATTGCTCATCATTTTGGCATATGCTTTCTTACACGATTCATTGCTCATCATTTTGGCATATGCTTTCTTACACGATTCATTGCTCATCATTTTGGCATATGCTTTCTTACACGATTCATTGCTCATCATTTTGGCATATGCTTTCTTACACGATTCATTGCTCATCATTTTGGCATATGCTTTCTTACACGATTCATTGCTCATCATTTTGGCATATGCTTTCTTACACGATTCATTGCTCATCATTTTGGCATATGCTTTCTTACACGATTCATTGCTCATCATTTTGGCATATGCTTTCTTACACGATTCATTGCTCATCATTTTGGCATATGCTTTCTTACACGATTCATTGCTCATCATTTTGGCATATGCTTTCTTACACGATTCATTGCTCATCATTTTGGCATATGCTAGAATCATGTGATTATACAGGTAAAAGAGTGCTGTGGTAATAGCTCCAAAGGCATCATCTCGTCTTGGTGTGTGTGATACAAGTCCATCATAACAATGCAACATAGGAAGGGATGGGTTCTCTTCAAGAGAAAGATCACAGAGATGATTACTACGCTGCAAATGTGTTAGAAACATAATATTTTATGTCGAATTATGGAATCACAGAAAGGTTTTGTTTGTTTGTAGCTCCGGATCATGAATCCATCTGACGATGAATTGAGCGCAGAGAATCAAATAAATTAAATTAAATTAAATTAAATTAAAAAGAGAAAATATAAAATAAAAGGAAAGGAAAAAATAAAAAAATAATTGGAGATGCGGGTATCGATCCCCGTACCTCTCGCATGCTAAACGAGCGCTCTACCATCTGAGCTACATCCCCTAACTTGATAAGTTTATTAAATTACAACATAATAAATATAAGCCGACGCATGAGGCACGGTGGTTTTACGTTTGCTGCTGTTACTACTACTGCAACGTACAGGCTTTCCAGGCTTTGAAAAAGAAGCCGCGGCCCTTTCCCCACTTGTGATTGGAATTCTGACATGAAATCACTCTCCCATAGCTCGCAAGCATCAATGCTGCAGCAGCCCTCTCCCACTAAAAGTCTTCAATGAGCAGCACACAACGCACACGCACCAACAGAAGAGAGCAGCTCCTTTCTGCGTGTTTGGTTTATTATATTATAGTGCCGGCGCACCAGTCAAAAAGAAAAAAAAAAAGCTTTATCATCTCCCCCAAGTGCTTCTGCTCAATAACCAACCATTTCCTGGCTGACAGCACTCAGAGAGAGAGAAAGAAAACGCCGAGACGAGATCGAGAGCAGCTCTCGTCCGTCGTGTTTGGTTTACCATTGCCAAGCTCACAGCCCTTGGAAAACTGACACCACAGTCCGATTCATTGCTCATCATTTTGGCATATGCTTTCTTACACGATTCATTGCTCATCATTTTGGCATATGCTTTCTTACACGATTCATTGCTCATCATTTTGGCATATGCTTTCTTACACGATTCATTGCTCATCATTTTGGCATATGCTTTCTTACACGATTCATTGCTCATCATTTTGGCATATGCTTTCTTACACGATTCATTGCTCATCATTTTGGCATATGCTTTCTTACACGATTCATTGCTCATCATTTTGGCATATGCTTTCTTACACGATTCATTGCTCATCATTTTGGCATATGCTTTCTTACACGATTCATTGCTCATCATTTTGGCATATGCTTTCTTACACGATTCATTGCTCATCATTTTGGCATATGCTTTCTTACACGATTCATTGCTCATCATTTTGGCATATGCTTTCTTACACGATTCATTGCTCATCATTTTGGCATATGCTTTCTTACACGATTCATTGCTCATCATTTTGGCATATGCTTTCTTACACGATTCATTGCTCATCATTTTGGCATATGCTTTCTTACACGATTCATTGCTCATCATTTTGGCATATGCTTTCTTACACGATTCATTGCTCATCATTTTGGCATATGCTTTCTTACACGATTCATTGCTCATCATTTTGGCATATGCTTTCTTACACGATTCATTGCTCATCATTTTGGCATATGCTTTCTTACACGATTCATTGCTCATCATTTTGGCATATGCTTTCTTACACGATTCATTGCTCATCATTTTGGCATATGCTTTCTTACACGATTCATTGCTCATCATTTTGGCATATGCTTTCTTACACGATTCATTGCTCATCATTTTGGCATATGCTTTCTTACACGATTCATTGCTCATCATTTTGGCATATGCTTTCTTACACGATTCATTGCTCATCATTTTGGCATATGCTTTCTTACACGATTCATTGCTCATCATTTTGGCATATGCTTTCTTACACGATTCATTGCTCATCATTTTGGCATATGCTTTCTTACACGATTCATTGCTCATCATTTTGGCATATGCTTTCTTACACGATTCATTGCTCATCATTTTGGCATATGCTTTCTTACACGATTCATTGCTCATCATTTTGGCATATGCTTTCTTACACGATTCATTGCTCATCATTTTGGCATATGCTTTCTTACACGATTCATTGCTCATCATTTTGGCATATGCTTTCTTACACGATTCATTGCTCATCATTTTGGCATATGCTTTCTTACACGATTCATTGCTCATCATTTTGGCATATGCTTTCTTACACGATTCATTGCTCATCATTTTGGCATATGCTTTCTTACACGATTCATTGCTCATCATTTTGGCATATGCTTTCTTACACGATTCATTGCTCATCATTTTGGCATATGCTTTCTTACACGATTCATTGCTCATCATTTTGGCATATGCTTTCTTACACGATTCATTGCTCATCATTTTGGCATATGCTTTCTTACACGATTCATTGCTCATCATTTCAGTCTCCTTGCTGTTGTGTTTATTTGATCATACCGTTGGGTGTTGCTATGACCCTTTTCTTTGATCTGTACGTACTTTTACCAATTTCTCCTGCTGTGGCCATTTCCTAGCTCACGCCACTTGAATAGCTGAGCCGGTCTCTGGCGGCCGGCTTCTGCTTTCGCTTTCTGTTATTTTATTGTTGGACATACTACTCTGTTGCAAGCGAAAAAGGGGTATTTTAGTCAATTCATTCTTTTTTAATCAAATCTCTCGCCAACTCCGAAGACGAAGGAAGCTGTCATCATATCAGACAGCTTCCGGACAACAGATCGACGGCTGCTAATCATCCACGTTCGCCTCCTCGTAACTGGTGTCCGTTGGATGCCGAACCGCGCCTTTCTTCTTCTCGTCGCCGCTCTCATGGTCACTGGCCTGCTTTGGTGGAATCCCTGCCTTCCTCCATCGCGCTCACCTCCGCCATGCGTCCCCAGTAGAATGGGTTCCCTCGAGGCGGCCGGAGGAACTCCGCCGAAGCGGAGCCCCCTCCTCCGCCCCTACCCTTCCCCCTCCGCCTGCCGCTCCTCCCTCCACCGCCTCTCCCGCTTCCTCCTCTCCGAGAAGGTCGGATACCTCCAGTGGGTCTTCACCGTCGCCGCCTTCCTCCTCGTCGTCGCTCTCTTCCAGGCTTTCCTCCCGGGATCCACCGTCGAGCGGCCCGGCGGTGGGAGCGGCGCCGGCGGCGGGGAACTGGGCGAGATCGGGGATCTGGACTTCGGCGAGGGGATCCGGTTCGTGCCCGTCAAGCTGCTGGAGAGGTGGGAGAGGGAGGACCGGGAGGCGAATTCGTCGGTCTCGGCTTTCGGCGAGAGGCCGCTGCGGCGGTTCGGGCTTCGGAACCCGCTGCTTGCTCTGGTGGTTCTTGATTCTTTGAGTGAGTTCTGTTAAATCCGCAGTGCTGTGGTTGGGCGTCTCATGGGTGAGTCTTCCTTTCTTTTTCTTGGTGGGCAGGTGGTTCCGGATCTGCTCGCGGATGCCATGCAGCTGCAGATGGTTAGCATCGCAGTCGTCCTCAAAGAGATCGGTTATGATATACAGGTCTGCACAGACAAAAAAGATGGATGCCCGCTTTTGCTAGAAAAATGTTGATGCTTCTTTAGGTAGATAAAGATTGATGTTTTTTTTTGTTTTCGGTCTATTGATGAAGTAACTGCGTGTTGGTCCGAAGCCGAGTTTACTAAAAAAGTTCAAATTTTTCCCAGGAAAATGAAAGATAAATTGCTCGCCTTTGTATAGTCGAAGCTGAAAGAAAAAAATATTACAAAATCAATGAATGGTATCATCTTCTATAAGTAGTACACACTTGCAAGTTTTAGCCGGCGTTTTAAAGAAGGTGTTTCGTAGAGATATGTGTCAACCCATGTGAAGGAAGTGTCCTCTTCTTTTCTATCTTTTTCCTAATTCATATGTGTGTGAATATATACACATACATGTACATTCTTTTGACTTCTATTGGATAGATCTGGAAGGAAGCATCAGGTCTCACTTCAGCTGGTTAAAAGTTGCCCAAGTGCAATTGCCCATTCTATTTAAATTAACTAAATGAAAATGAAACTCATTACCGGAAGCCTATGTGGTATGATCCTAGTTCAACTCGACAAGCTCGGATTTCATGTACTTTCTTGCTTCTTTCCACAAGCAGTCTTGTATCATCCTTTCTCATCTTTTTGAAGGGCTTTCTTTCACTAGGAAAACAGTGTACGTAGTGGGGGAATTCTGCTTCATCAAATGCTTCAGAATATGTTCTGTTTTTTCAAGTTTTCTTTTTTGTTCTTTCAGGAATCAATTAACTCTTTATCTTGAAGACCATTTCCTAACATAGAAAACGTTCTCGTTACTGCTGCTCCAAAGATACTAAACTGTTAGTTTATAACAATATGTTTCAAATGGTGCAGGTTTTCTCATTTGAAGAAGGTCCTGTTCATACTGTTTGGCAAGCCATAGGGATCTCTGTTAACATACTGCTTAAAACGCAAGAAACCACCATCGATTGGTTGAAGTAAGTGATGAACTTGACCAGGAGCTTGTTGAAATTACTACATACTTTGTTTATGAACTTAAGGTGGCTTCCAGTAGCTAGAAATATTTTCTTAGTCCTTACTGAATGAATTGCTTTCTGACCAGGATTTTTTAATCATTCCTGCAGCTACAATGGCATTCTTATGAATTCTCTGGAGTCCAGACCTCTGTTTTCACGGTAAATTCATCTTCTACTCTTCAAATGCTATTTTCACTCTTTAATATCTCAACCTGCAATTTCCAGGTGGAGTTTATTATGGCTGATTTAAGAATTCAGGTGTTGCTATATTTTATGTCAAACTAATTACTTCTGTAGATATTCTACCTGTGTATATTTTTTTATCATGTTCGTTTGCTGTTATCATGAAACACATTTGAGGTTCCTGCATTCTATAACTGTAGATGTAGGACTCATGTCTACATTTAAGATGGACTATTACAATTACAAATTTTGAAATTTCTATTGTCATTCTTCAGTTCACCAAAGATGCATTTGGCCATCAACAATTAGTCACCATCCAATTACAATCAGCTTATTGCCTTCCATTTGTCTGCCTGCAAGTCTGTAAATACGAATTGAATATTAGACATCTGCAATCCAAATTACACATCCTGACCCACAATACTTTTATGGCTTATGTTGCTGTAAAATGATTCTAATTGCCGTATTTGTATACAAAACATATAATCCAACATTATAGATGTAAAGTAACATGAAGTCCATGTACATTCCATCTCTAGAATCTTCCTAGTTGAACTTTTTTATTTTATAGATTTTAGGTCCTCAGCTAACACTCTTATCAACAAAATTACCTTATTTTCTACCATAGATCAGATTTGTATCCGTTTGAGCGGATTACAAGTGGTTATTTTTGGTTTTGGTTTCCATTTAATAGTTTGTAAACTTGGAATAAACTTAACTGAACCAAGTAACGGTAACATATAACTGTACGCATGTTGAACTTGATAGATTGAGCGGTTAATTTACTTGAAGCATTCATGCTGCAATACCATGGTAAGCTGAAACTCTTATCCTCCAGCCCCTTGTTGCGCATCCCTTGCCTGGATCTCCTCATCCTTCTACCACTCTCTCTCTTCCCTGCCTCTTAGTTCCCGGCAGCCTGTAGTCACAGCAGTCATGGCCAGCAGCACAGGGAGAGGGACAAGGGAACAGAGGAACATGCAGCCTATCAGGGCCCTCTCCATACCCTTGGCTTTGTCCTTGCTGGTGACAATCATCCTAGTTGCAAAGGCCATTACAGAGCTGGTCATCTTGATGCTGGTAAAAGCACCTTGATCTTCCAGAGTGGTGGTACCATACGTGTTTATCCATGCAGATGGCATGTTGACCTAATGGGGCTGTCTCCAGAATAGAAGGACCATATTCTTAAATGGGGCATATAAAGTACACAAGGAAAACATCAAAAGGAGTAAGAAAAATGTGCTGTTAGATAAGATAATTCGATGATACGTTGTTAACAATTTAAACAGGGTGAATGCTTATGTTTCTTTCAAGGTGGAATATTCATGCTGGCTTACAGTCTTTTGCAGGAGCCATTTAAAAATGTACCTGTCATCTGGACCATCCACGAAATGGCCTTGCACCTTTCTTCAAGTGAATATGCTGCAAATGGTCAGGATCAGCTTTTGAATGACTGGAAGCAAATTTTTAGCAGAGCTACTGTTGTAGTGTTTCCGACATATTTGATGCCGGTAATACACTTTTGTCATGCTTTTGAGCTGTTTGATGATATTTAGACTTTGCTGATATTGATTGGTACAGAGCTCAGATCTAAATTGTTGTACTTATTTTCCAATGTTTGTCAATGTTTTTCTATGCTTTCAGATGATGTATTCCGCATTTGATGCTGGCAACTTTCTGGTTATTCCTGGTTCTCCTTCTGAAGCATGGGAGGCAATTAACTCACCCACACAGAAAGTCCATAATTCTGAAGAAAATATGGGTCATTCACCAGAGGAACTTCTAATTGCTATTGTCAGCAGTCAGTTCCTGTATAGTGGTAAGTTGATAGAGCATGCCATAATCCTGGAAGCGTTAATGCCACTGCACCAACAGTTTCTGCATGTGAATACTTCTTATTCTTCTCTGAAAATTGGCATTTTGGGTGCAAATTTTACTGGTGCACAGAGGACTGCTTTGGAGGTAATTTTCTTTCTCAACGCGATCATCGTTCTTGCTCCAGTGTTCTTGTTTTTGCTAATATTTTCTTGATCAATGTTAACATCATATAAATAATTTCAGGCAATTGCTCGAAATGTTGGCTTTCCAAGCAGCATTGTGGAGAATATTGTTGTTGCTGGAGACATGAACAACTTTATTAACATAGCAGATATTGTAATATATGGATCATTTCTTGAGGAACAATCCTTTCCCAGTGTGCTTATGCAAGCTATGAGTCTGGGAAAGCTGATTATTGCTCCAGACCTAGACATGATCAGCAAATATGTATGTAGATGCTTAGATACTTATTATTGATTTGCCAGTTCTTTCATAGTATTTTTGCTAACTACATTGTTTGATTGCTTAGGTGGTCAATGAGGTAAATGCATACCTTTTTTCTAAAGAGAAAGTTGGCATGCTGAGAAAGATTTTGCTTGAAGCAGTTTCAAATGGAAAATTGTCTCTATCTGCTCGGCAAGTTGCAGCAGTTGGTAAAAGGCATGCCAGAAACCTAATGGCATCTGAAACAATTCAAGGCTATGTTTCATTGTTAGAAAAGGTTCTCAAGTTTCCATCAGAAATTGCACTTCCTAAGCCTGTCAAAGAGATCCCTTTGAGACTAAGTGAGGAATGGCAGTGGGATCTTTTTCTGAATTTAAGAAACATGAACAATCTAAATAGAAGCTTTATAAGTTATAGAATGTTAAACAAACTCAAGGAGCAGTTAGATCACAGCAGTTCTGCTAATACTACTGCAAATTTTGACAAAGCCTTGTCCTCAGTAGCCTGGGAAGAAGAGAAAATCATTGAGATGGTGAATGCTAAGAAACGAATAGAAGAAGAAGAGGTGAGAAAGTTTGGTTGACAAAATTTCACTTTCATTTAGCAGTCTATACTGACTTTTTAAAAACCACTTCTCAGAGCATTTTCCATTGAAACTCAATGCAGTTAAGGGATAGGAGCGATCAGCCTCATGGAACATGGGATGAGGTATATAGGAGTGCTAAAAGAGCTGACAGAGAAAGAAATGAGTTGCATGAGAGAGATGACAGGGACCTTGAGCGGACAGGTCAGCCCTTGTGCATATATGAACCTTATTTTGGTGAAGGGGCTTGGCCTTTTCTGCACCAAACCTCACTCTATCGTGGAATTGGCTTAGTAAGTAGTTGAGAATCTTATTTTATGCCAAATTTGTTATCAGAACATCATTCTATAATGATCGTAAAGAAAGGTGAAAATGATTCCTGAAAGGAAAGAGATAAATAGTTGCCTCACACTGGTATCCATATGTTAGATACTAGTCAATGTTGAAGAAGGTTATATCATATGTTCAAAAGTTTCAATGTTGTGCTTACAAAATGTGGAGATTCGTCCATCTCTCTGAAGTAATTATAGATGCAAGAAAAATTAGGGAATTATGTGTACATAAAAAGATAAATGATTAGATGTAAGGTATGTTAGGATCTGCTTACTGGTGCTAAGGAGCTTGGATCTTCTCTTGTTCTGTTCTGCCATATATACCTGTAAAGAAATGACAGCACACACCTCTTTTTGTTGATTGCAATTTTTTCCAAAGATCATTGTCTCTTGGCAAGTTAGCTTTGATGATACCTTTAAACAAAGGACGGCACACACTTCTGGCACAAATAAAAATGCCTCATGTTGAAACCTTTCTGGGATGGCATGTCCTCACCCATTCCAAATGTGGCCATCAGCATGACAATTCTTGTGTTTAACAATTAAATAATTCTTGCTATCATTATAGTTAGCTACATGAAAACCTTTTTTGCCTGCTTACCATGAAAGCATGGTTATTTAATAGTCATCCAAAGGACGAAGGCCTGGAGCTGATGATGTAGATGCTTCTTCTCGTCTTCCACTTCTCAGTAATTCATATTACCGAGATGCACTTGGTGAATGTGGAGCATTTTTTGCTTTGGCTAACCGGATTGATCGTGTACATAAGAATGCTTGGATTGGTTTTCAATCGTGGAGGGCTTCAGCTAGAAAGGTACATGCTTTTCTAAGCTCCACAATAATAGGCTGTTTAAATGCCATAACATGGTGCACAAGAATAATAGCATTTATGATACATGTCTGTAAGCCTTTTGTACTTGTCATCTTATATTTACAGCTTGCAACTTCTGTGAACAAGTCTTGGTCTAAGCTTTAAAGGCATAGAAATTTCATATAATTGGCGGTGACAACATGACTTTCTGTGGTTTTTCCCGTGATGCATTGTTTTGATTACGCAAGACTGCCTATTTGTCACTTGCTTGAAATTTCTTTTCTGTTATATCCTATTTGTAATGCTCTTTTGTTGCCTTAATTTTGGCCTTTGTTTTACGATGGTTTTGATAAGAATTAGTGTTACAACTCACAACCACCACCTTTAATCTTTCAGCTCATTCTTCCTTCTCTTCTTTCCTTGTATTTTATGCTCTCCTTTAGGCCTTCTCTTGTATTGATGTGTTTGTTTTGGTTGCTGATGTTCTTTCTAATTGAACTAGCTGAATGTATATATCAATAAGTTGTGCTAGATCTTTATGGTCATTAAAGATTACTGTGCACAAAGGGAAATGCCTTGTTGACATATTGAAGATCTTGCAGTTAGTTCATTGTCCATTTTGGAGAATGTAGCAGGCGGAGAGTGCACTAGTTTGTCTCTTGACATCTTGGCAGACTATATGGTTTTTTATATGCTTTTTATGGAAGCATGGAGGCTAGAAATTCCAAATGAAAACTCAAATCTAAAACCTTATAGCACAGTGATTAATGTTGTGGTGGTTGCAGATCAAATATGCAGAGACTAACAATCTGCAACTTGACTATTTTTAACCCACATGATCAAGTGGATTGGATTAGCTCTGGCTTTTGCTACTGTCTACAGGTCAGTTTATCTAAAGAAGCTGAGGCCAAACTCTTGGAGGCCATTCAGACACAAAGGCATGGAGATGCTCTTTACTTCTGGATTCGGCTGGACACAGATCCAAGAAACCCTCAGCAACTAGAATTTTGGGATTTTTGTGATGCCATAAATGCTGGAAACTGCAGGTAAGACAAATGCTTTGGTCATTCCTGTATATATTTCTTGTCAGTATAATTCAGTATACAAAACAGTTTCAACCAGGATAAGATAATCTTATAGTAGTGATCTTCAACTACTCCATTGTGAAGTGTGTTGAGAAACCTGTGATGTCATGCACTATTTTAGGATGAAAACTGCTTAGACATAAGCTTTCATTTGTAGGAGTTAATGATGTGATTTTGTTAAATACAGTCAACCAATTTCCATTCTTCTATCTATGTTTCTGAAGTCATTTGTGGGAATTAATGATGTGATTTTGTTAAATACATTTCTTGTGACTGGTTTCATCTGAGCAACATACATTGAATTTAAAATTTGGAGCACAAGATCTTACTCTGTAGCATGGAACTGCTGCTTATCACCATATCGATGTTTCTTGGGGTTTATGTTTTAAAGATTGACAGGACGGAGGTGCCCTTTGTATGTTAATATGTATCTTTAGGATTAGTTAGTTATTTAAAACTTTTATGCTCTATGAAGGTTTGCTGTTGTTGAGATCCTCCGAAGAATGTATGGTGTACAAAATGATTGGGATTCATTACCTCAGATGCCAAATGATGGGGATTTCTGGTCTGTGATGCACAGCTGGGTTTTGCCCACGAGGTCTTTCCTTGAGTTTGTCATGTTCTCGAGGTACACATCTTTGTAAATGATTATAGTTTTCACAGGCTTGGCACATGTTGAACTGCCACTTGCATATGTTTGAGAAATGGTTTTCATGCTGTCCGTGACAATCAGCAGCTAATGTTGTATGAAAAATAACCTACATGTTCTGCTTTTTAAATGCATTTTTGTCATTTTTCAACTGAAACAACAATTTTGGTTTAACAAGATTAATGCAAACTAAACATGGGTAGTTATCCTGGTTTATGCCATGAGATAGGCTCATTAGATGGGATACATGATGCTTATTAATCCTTTTGACCCACATAAGGTCTTCTTACATGGGAGGAAGTCCACTTGCAAATATGTTCTTTCTGCCTATGCATGTGCCTTACATGCTAGACTGATGGCATGAGCTAGAGCACACTTTAGAGCCTCAATATTCTGATGTGACATATGGATTTAAGTTCCCATTCCACATTATTTCTAGCTAGCATTGTGTGTTTTTTTGGTATCCAGTACCATCAGCCTAGTTATTGGGAGTTCTATCATGTCTACATGAAGCTACAACGTACCTACCATACATCACAAGTTTTTACTGCTTGTATTGGAGCTAGTGGCTATTTTATATATCTAATTGTATGTCTAAGCTCCTTCTGTGACAAAAAATAAATCTACATAAATATTGAGGATGCTCAAACCAAAATGAAAACTAGGAGTTCTTGTTGACTTTTGAAACTTTTTTTATACCGGCTAATTTCATAAGAATCATGACACAAAGTTCTTAATGTTTGACTAAAACTATCCCACTGATAATTAAAAATTTCAAGAAGAGCCAAATTATGCAACTAATTTATGTCTTTTTATGAAGATCTACTTGGTGATAAAAGAAATTACATTCGAATTGCTTCACATAAAGTTTAAGGGTCTTTCTTTTTTCATAGTCAACTAACCTGTGGTAGGTGTTATCACATGAAGTTCTATTAAATTATTTTGAATATTGTGATAATATCTGAAATGACAGACTAACTAGTCTGCGATATGTTGTCACTATATCTTGTAATGATTTATTGACTTCAATGTTGCTAGTCATGATATCTGTATTTATTGCTTCCTATTTCCTTTTCAGAATGTTTGTAGATGCCTTGGATGCAATGGTGTATGAGCAGCACACAAGCGGGTATTGTCTTTTGAGCATATCAAAGGTAATAATCATTCCTATTAGCTTCAGTATTTTTTGTTCTTTGATATTTTAAATATTTCGGAACTTAATCTAGTCTTGTCAAAGTAAGTCTTTTAGAATAATCGTGCAATACATTTTGCTGCATGCAATATTTAAGTAAAAACTAGATAGTCCTTGAAGATTCCCATCTACCTAATGTGTCTTTCGGTGGTAATATGTATTCCTAATTCCACTTGATGACATTGTCGTCTTGAACTTCCTCATCTAACAGTTTCTATACTATTAACTCAAAAAAATACATTTGTTATTTACTTTTTTTATACAGAAGTACTTGTTCGATAATTGGATCGAACTCTTGTACATATTCATGCACTGCCTATCTAACCGGGATTGAATTCCCACCGATAGATACGAGCAAGGAATCCATAACAATGATAAAGATCGTGACAGTTGATAGTAAGATCCTACTTTCATCTTAAATGCGCTTAGACTGGCAATATACATGAGAATTATATCGAGGGAATCAAAAAACTTACGATTGAATATATTGTGCATATTGATATATTTTGCAGCATGATCAAATGTGTTTACACATACAAATATATGACTATAGACATGTATGGATATGCTCGGCTTCGATGGTTCTAGTTGCCATAGACTTGAAGGCCTGAACTAAGAACCAGTATGTTTAAACTGCATGTTACAGGACAGACAATGCTATTCCCGTCTGCTGGAGCTTCTTGTCAATGTGTGGGCATACCATAGTGCAAGACGGATAGTCTATGTCAACCCAGAGTCCGGGGCTATGCAGGAGCAGCACAGACTGAAGAGAAGGAGAGGTCAGATGTGGATCGGCTGGTTCTCTTACACCACGCTGAAAGATATAGATGAGGATCTGGCAGAGGAAGCTGATTCTGACCACCCTGAGCGGAGATGGCTCTGGCCCTCCACTGGTGAGATCGTTTGGCAGGGCGTATACGAGCGGGAGCGCAACATGCGGCAACAGCAGAAAGAAAGAAGAAAACAACATAGCAGAGACAAGATCCAGAGAATAAAGAAGCGGGCACATCAAAAGACGCTTGCGAAGTACATAAAACCACCACCTGACGAAGCTGACCATTTGAACACTACAACAGTCCGGTGACCATTTTCTTTGGAGGAAATCATTTGCTAACTCCTGCTGCATGCCCAAATTTTAGCGCTCCCGTTGGCCTTTGGTGCTAATTGTTTCTTTTTATTTATTTTTATCATCCTCAGCTGTGTACGCTTTGGCCACTGTTAGCAGTACTGTATACGGTATCTTTCACTTCAATGTGTTGTATCACTGAGGAAAGGATCCAAACTTCAAATGTACATTAGCTGATCCCATCATTTGCTATAGCAGCAAGTATTCAATTCTTAAAGACATTCATGATGTATTCGTGCCAAGCGTTTTTGTGCCATCACGAATCTGTGAGGTATTTATTTCCATCTACTACTCGTTGGTTTAACATGCGAGTCAAAACGTATGATAATGAAACCACTGTTGCTTGCGTCTAATGCTTTTGTTCTGAGGTGCACATTTGTTCGTAGCAGATGGCTTACATACTGTTGTCGCCACCTATTGCCAATTCTTCTTCTCCTCCAACTTCGATATGGTTTACATTTGGTAGGAGATTAGGGCCATCGATCCCTATGAGTACGGCTCTAAACGCACCCTGTTCACCACCCATAGTCTCATTGTAATTTGTGTCCATCGCATCGAACCCAACCCAGTCTCATTCTTCTTCGAGCCAACAGTTATTTTTGTTCTGTCGCTGAGTCGCTCGAAGGTCGCCGCTTTCCTCACCATTTAACGTAACCTCATGCGTGGTTCCTTCTTTTGCATGTAGGGAAACATCGTGGAGCTTGCGATTACACCGCCAAAAAGGCGCGGTTCCTTCTCTCGGCATCCCACTTTACAGCACACATGAGTCATTAGGGCAGTGACAAGTGGTAGAAGTTCTTGGGTGCGGTTGCATGGGGAAGAGTTGCTTTGGTTCATCATGCGCCCTCCTTTCTCGGGTCCTACACGAAGACACAGAGACAACAACAGGGAGATTCTCCGACAACAACTGTAAACACCCCGAAAACTTTCTCGGCTCCTCGTGGAAACCGGCAACAGCAACAGGGAGATTCCCCGATCGAGAGACCACCAGCACGTGTCCCACCGATGGATCAGAACTAGGGTTTCAGTTCATGAAGAGGAGGGTGCAACAGAGATTAATCTGACACTAGTTTAACTTTAAGATACAGATCCATACATGGCGTCAACTGTAGAGCCAAGCATGACGTACTAGATAGATTCTTTTTTACAGGAAGTATCCTGCAAAACACACACACACGACTTGCAGCTAAGCTACGAGAGAATCTTTGCAGCTGAATTCAAAGGTCCTCTTCATCCAACATTTCTTCTTCTATTCTTTAATCAGCAGCATATGCAGCAGTAACAGTTAGCAAACAATCCAATGCATGCATGGCCACGACTTCCTGATAGAAAAGCATCAGTAAGGGGCTCAAATGTCATTCAATTATTGTAATAGTGATAATCTGAAAACGAAGGAGAATCATTAATGGAGACATCTGTTGTCTTTCAGCTGAGGAAGAAGAATAATACCACGCCGTTCAAGGTGGTAGATGAGTTAAAAAAGATAAAAGAGGCAACTCCATATTGCCACCCAAATGTCACAAAGATGAACATGCAGCTCCAACTCTTTCACTGTCTTCGCAGCCATGACAAGTTGATACACATACCATCCATAGCTCCATTAAATATTTCGGAATCATTCCATTACATGAGATCGCATCAGCTCCACACTGCAAATATTCTCCACACACGAATGTCGCTGTTTTCTGCGGAAGAGCACGTCTTGTTGTGAATAAACAAGCGGAGGAACACATGAGCACCCACCTCGGTGCATGTGAATTGTTCATTGCCCTTCTTGTGGACAAACATCTCCACCACAGTTAGCTTCATGGTTTCAGATGTGGAACATAAGATAGAAAAAGCAAAACACATACAAAATTGTGAAAAGGAATCCGATCCACTTTTACCAAAATAATGGCATAACTAATGTCTATGGCTTGCATCAGATGACTAAAGACCGACGTCGGTCAAGAGTTCAAACTTTTGGCCTAGTGGGAGATGAGAGGTCATAACCCACTCGAACAAAAGCTTTCTTGGATTGAGCAGTGTTAAGAATAAAAATAAATGAATTCAATCAACATAATTAGACTAATCAGATATCTTGGATTGACAAGTGGAAGAACAAAAGTGAATGGGGTTGAACATATCAGTTGAGGAATAAAGATTTCCAAACCCTTCCATCATCTCCATCCCGCATCAGTTGAACATATCATATCAAAATATTAGTCGCAAAAACAAGAAATGGGGTTATCGGGTGAAAAAAAACATAGTTTTAATGGTCATTTAATAGGATGATAAAGCATTTGTTAGTCAAATCCCAATATGACATGCAACAACAAAACCTTCAAGGTTTGTTATTAAAAAAAGAAAAAAGAAGAAGGTAAGAGTATAACCAAAAAAGAAATTTGATAAGATCAGATCAGAAAAGCTTGAACAAGAAAGTTAGCAACTCAAGCCAAGTATTTTGACATGAAGGTATGAAAATATTTCCCATAATCCGGTGTACCAAAAAGGGAAGGAAAAATAAAGAAAGTAAGTAAGAAAGAAAAAGCTAACTGAGAGCAGTCTGAGGGGATACGATGAAGAAGAAGAATAAGTAATGATAAACCTAGTTCTGAGTTTTCATGAAGTTGCCAAAAAGGGAGCTCCCTTCAGTCCAAGCACAGGCAGCACGGGATCCAGTTTACCTCCCGCATCATTCACTCAGCTACCAAGTTAAGATGCTTCTTGGTAATTGGATGAATGAGTCGGCAGCTAAAGAAACCCCATCCCCACCAATGAGTGGACTGAAGGAAGCTCTCTTTACCCAATCCCATCCGAACTCATGAACCACAGTGCCCCCTCCCCACTAGAAGAAGACACTTGTAAGGGTTCATCATGTCATGAACACATTTGATCCTGTCAAGAGTCTTAACTTCCTCGAGAAGAAGAAGAAGAAGAAGGATGCGGCCAATACTGGGAGAGCCATGATCTTCCGACCTTGTTCTTATTATTAAGCCGTTGTTGAAGAGAGAGAGAAAGAGAGGGAAGAAGAAGAAGAAGAAGAAGAAGAAGAAGACGACGACGACGAAGGGAAAACATCGGCTTTCGATAAAGAGCAAAGGCGACGAAGCCGAAGGACTGAACAAGACACAGTGAGCACTTCACTTGAACAAGCCCATGGATCTGAAGACAGGAGAGGCCCCTTAAATAGCTACTCCGAAGGCCTATATCACATCACCAAACAGTAGCAAGAATTATAGTATAATATTGTCACGGTTGAAGGAACTAGGGTTTCATTATGAGACAGCCCTTGCTGGTCTCTCTTCTCTCTCTCTCGCTCTCTCTCTCTCTCTCTCTCTCTCTCTCTCTCTCTCTCTCTCCTCTAAGCTCCCACTTGTTTAATCCCTTTCAACCATCCTTTTGGTCTGCTACATGTGCCTATTTTAACTACATGGTTCCTTTTAAATTGAGTACATACACTGCATTGTTCTATTTAACATGCCTCACAAGCATATATTAGTTTAACCTCATGATCTACAATGTTCTTCTCGCTTAATCATGATTCTGTTGGGTCAAGAAAATAACAAGTATGACTCAACTTGTCACCCATGTCCTACCTACAAGGTGCGACTACACATCATCAAACCAAGGGCAGAGAGAATGGAGGATACGAGTTTAGATGCTCATAGATTATACCAAGTCTGCATGCATTTCATGTTCTTGTTTATAATTTATACCTTGTTTTGTTCCTTTCTAGCTAACCATTATACAAAAAAGAAGTTATGATCTGAGCCTTAACAACATGACAATGAACCAATCTTCTTTTTAGTTTATAGAAAATGACCAACAGTTATGAAGCTTACACCAACTTCCACAGAACATCACACTCTTTTTGTCTTTTTGCTATCATAAAAATACATAACAATGCCATCTATACAGATTAGATAAAGATGATCGAGAGGAGGATTTCTTTTTCTTGAAAAATACTATAATTAAAATTATGTTTTTATTTTCATACTTAGGCTTACAGATGAAATGACAATGGTTCGGAAACACTTCAGTAGTAACATCTTTCGTCTTCCGAAGATACTTAAAATTAGACAACAAACTTAATTTTAGCCGCAAAAATTAATCTCCACCTTTTTTTTTCTTTCTTTTATTATATAAAAAATGTACCTTTTAATTAGCCATATTTTGATGAAATATAGACTAACGTATTCCTCCAAGAAAAAGAAAGTTGGGATCATCAACGATAACAAGGCTAATTAATTTAGATACTGGAAGTTTCAGGTGCATCATGTATTAAAAGCTACTCAATATTATATCAGCTACGCCAAATCCATGTGCTCAAGTAGTGCTGCTTATGTAAATTATCAAGATGGTCTTGATTATTTTCCACATTTCCTATTCAAATGTGCTATATCTTCACCGAAAAGTTGACGAATTTCCCAACAACAAAAAAAAAAAAAGCTCTCTGGTTTTTAGAGTTTTCAAACCGTGCTATTTTTTTTTCTTCTAATATTCGGAATATATATATTTTCTTTTTCCTATGGACGGGTTCATAGGTTGAATTGAGTCGCTAGTACTTTTTACATTATTATAATGTTTACAGTAATATAAAAAAAAAACACTACGATATGGTTGCATGAACTTTGTAAAATATTATATTTATAGTATTTTTATGCTGCATTATAATGTTTTCAGTAATATTATAAAAACGCCACAACATAATATTTGTATTTTCAGTGATACTATTTATTACTAGGAAAACATTGTAATACTATATAAAAACACTATAACACAATTGTTTTGTTGTGTGTTATATGTTTTTGAGTACTGCTGAAAACACTGTAATGTAGTGTAAAAACATCGTAATCAGATCAATTCATCTCATGGATCGATCCATAGAAAATAATAATAATAATAATAATAATAATAAGATGTACGTGACAATATTGATGCAAAACTCACCACTTTTGTCGTAGTGCCCCCGGGGTTAATCAATCGTCATTTTGATCGAGACAAAGTCTATAACCTTAAGATCTGTGACCGCAGCCCTTGCCACCATGCGTATACAGCATTCTACCCCCGGTCATAGTACCATACCGTATTGACGTAATGACCATGATATGATACGACGACATTCACATAGAAGGTGTAGATCATCAAGACTCGACCATGCGATTTGGCATTACGGGCAGCATTTACCAACATCAACATTGATAAGATGTTACGCCAGTATGCTGATATAATTAATATTCACATGAAATCTATATGATGATGTACTTACTACGTAATTCTAAACGCTGCGCATGTGTATACCGTCGCATCAAAATCGCGCAAAGTGATAGTGTAAGATATGTGCATGCACGTGTGAGCAGAACTCATATAGCTTTTCCTCGGGGTTGATGAAGCTTTTGGATGCAAGGACGGAACAGACTTGACGAATCCAGGTAGCATATGTTTGACGAAATAGTAATGGCGACACGCGGTAGGACCCTGAAAGCTGTCAAAGGACTCGGCATTAGACATTGACAGCAGCTGCAGGCTGGAGCCCGCTTCTCGTAAAAGATTGCGATACTCTCCTCCCATCACACATCTAAACCCTAACAGTGCACGCAGTACGTACGGTAAAGCCTGATTACTGCTTAAGAGGAAGCTGGTCCGATAGCAGCACTGTGAGCTCCACCGCTGCTTCGCGTCTCCCGATCTCATCCCACCGACTTGTTCGGCACAAATCACGGGAGCTACGCCTCTTTGTTGTGTCTCTTTAAATATTATCCATGCAATGCAAGGAGTTATGAGGACGATCTTACGACTGTTGTCATTTGCATGCAATTTCTTCGTGTGTTTATGTAATGGAGCCTCTGTGAAAGATCATTATGGTCATCGATATTAATGGGCAGTGTCACATGGTAGAGCAGTGGCAGGTGGTGAGGGCAATGAAATCAAATAACAATGGGGTTGCTGAGTTCATGAGAGAGATTCCCTTGGCCTCCCTGCAAAGGGTCTTTTCGAGTTCAAAAGCTATGTAATGTCCTGCGCTGGTACGTACCCTCTGACCTCTCCCAAGAGATTCCCCTCGCCAATCGCTTCCTCCCCGGTCAAATCCTTTCCTCGGGCTGTTGTTTCCGAGGCCTCCTCCCTTTGGAGCAGTTGATCACAAGCAACTACAACAGTTTGGTGGTTTCTTCCTCCTCGCCACCTTGTTCTTCTTCTTGGGTCCCCACTCTTGATGTGACCCACCATCCAATACGAGCAAAGACCTTCAACCAGTCGGCGACATCAAAGATTCGTGAAATTGATTTGACAGGCAGCGATTGTAACCTAATGCATGGTCAGATGAAATGCTTTAAACATGTTCTCCATGAGCGACTCAATCCGTGTGCTTTGCTGCTCCCATTCTTCCATGTGAAGACCATCTATCTATTAATCACATTCACTACATGCACGTAACATGCTTTCTTGTCTACACGTTGTGATCTTTGATGATGAACCCTAACACTACAAGGAATTTGAAGTTAGGCTCCCCTTTTGACCATGGGTCAAGCTGGATAAAGGTTTCTCGTAATTATGAATGGCTTCCTGAAGCGCACATGCCTCGGTTGCTTGGCTTAAACTTGTAATGTAGCTTTTGAGGGTGCAAACTATGGTTGTATTACTGCATGGACTCAATTTCTTTTATATATACATATATATATATATTTATTTATATATTTGTTAACATCTGCTGCTTCCTATTCTCCAGAAGGAAAAGAAAGATGCACGAGTCGGGTGGGTGGTGTGTGGAATCCTTTAGAGTTGTGGGAACAAAACGTGGGATAATTATTCCGTTTTGACTGTTTGCTCCTCCAACTTTTTAGCCTTTCTATACTAGTAGTAGTAGTCACAGAGATACACTTCGATTCGTCTTTGAAGGTGTCGATGCTCCCCCCAAACCTACTTAATTACTGCAGGAATTAATGGACTGTCAAGACATGTCAGATTAATTTTCTGAATCCGATAATTGACTTAAAACGAATGATAATTGTTTCTGGTTATATCTTCTTCTATATTGCCTTCTTCTCCTGCATCGGCTTGCTGTCTTACCGTACTTAGTTCTACATATTTCATCGACAATCAATCGAATGAAATCTTTAGAATTTGCAGCTGCTTAAATGTTTTGCATTGTCGATGCAGGCAGATATGATGTTGTCCGGTGAAAGATACCTGGCAGCACGGCAAGCTCAGGGTCTCGATGCAAAGAAAAGAACCTAAAAACCAAAGCTAATAATACAGCCTGATGATGAACGCATCGGAAAAGCAAAGCATCAGGTTCTCTCAGCTGCGCCTAACTTGGACGAGAGAGAGAGAGGGAGAGAGAGAGAGAGAAGGGAATCAAAGATTGCGGAAGGTTCAAGTACCGAGGTACTCAGCGTGTCCTCGCTGCCTACCCAGTTGAGTTGCATGGGAACCGGGTTTGGCTGTCCCACGAAGGAAGAGCAGAATAATGCATGGGTGAGGGAAGAGGAGCCGCGGCTGGATTTGCTCAGGCCCCCGCCCAGCCTTTTATATCTATTCTTGTCACGTCAGGCTCATCTGGCCACCACCATTTCCATCGGCGGTCGATTCACGTTGACGTGCCCTCACATCTGTGGTTTGCTGCTTCAACCATCATCATGATCACCGATGCCAACTCAAACTAGTCCCCCGTTAGATGCTCCAATGCATGATGACAAGAACAATACCAATATCGACGAGTGATGCCGTTGGAAATTGCTATTTCGAATCATCAAGATCAACAAGAATCGATGTGTTCTTTATATATGCCCATCTTTTTGTTCGTCTTCCTTCTTCTCCAAAGTCACAAGCATTTCCTGCACAGCTCTCACTGAGTTTTATGATGACAGTGTGCAAGTTAATTAACTTTCAATTTCACAATTAAGTGGTTTATATCCACATGTGGAAACAAGGATTTTAGCTTATGAGGCTGGATCGAAGGATAAATCTACCTACCACCGACGTTTTATCAGGAGAGAGTATATATATATATATATATTTGTGATGCCATGGAATATGTTATTCAAAGCTTCGACTGCGATCTCGAGGTAAAGCTGATGACTTGTCCCAAATCAATCCGGCCTTCAATTTAAGCAGACGTGCAATGTGTTTGGGCCGGTTATTGGGTCGAAAGTCGACTTGCTTAGAGTTCCTCGATCTGATTTCTCATCCAACGAGTAACAGTAGAATTATCTTTTTTTATAGAATTTGTTCTGATTTTGATTCATTGCAATTTGGTAAGACTCGCACGTTGACAATCAAATCATACCATTTATTTTGAAAAACAAATATAATCTCACACCACTCACACCAGAAGAAAACTCGATTCTTTGTCTGATGATCTGAATTATATTCTTCTTCTTCTTGTCCCTTTATATTGGCCCCTAAAAAATATAAAAATAATAAATATTATAATTATATTAAATCAAAATATAATTTTTTTATTCAAATAAGATAATGTTTTTTACTTGATTTTTTAAATATAATTTTTGATGGTATTCTTAATAAATAAATTATATCTTTATCGAGATGAATATTTAATTTATTCAATCAATATTCATAATCTTCCGTTTATATCTAAAATTTTTCTTTTTTATATATTTTTTCCCTCCAATTATATATTTATTATATGATAAAATATTTCAAAACTAATCAAAAAATTTATTTACATAATAAATAAACTAAATTGTTCATTCATTGTACGCTTCCATTGCCTAGATACTCACCTTGAGTTCTTGCAAATGAAATATGGATTAATTTTGATGATAGATTAATTTGACTAAATCAGAAGCTCAGAAAACTAACTCTATATGAGTAATAATATATTTTTTGTAATAGAGAAAAAAAAAGGAATATAACAATGACATTATGATAAAAAATAATTATCAAACTTAACAAATTTGTATAGACCCAAATACAATAATTAAATGGAGTTATAAAAACATCCATAAACTGATCAAGTCTCATGTCTCGAGTGTTTAGTAGTAAAAGGTAAATGACGAAGATGAGATTATATATATATATATATATATATATATATATATATATATATATACCGGTGGGTCCCTCGTACACAGACCGTAGGAGTCCAATGGACGTAACATAAAAGTCAGATTGTGCATTATAGGAGCCAAATAACTACTATGATCTATTTGGCACAGTAGGGTGTTTTCCGTGGCAGTAAAGTAGTAATTGCTTGATCATAAGAGATAAATAGGAGGTTCCGGGCTAGCCAATTTAGAAAGAGGTATTTTTCCTTATTTTCTCAAAAGTATATTCGAAAGGATTATTATTTACTTTTAAGTACTCATCGAATCTCTTTTGCATGATATTTTCATTCATGAGGATGGCTCTTGTTTTTTCAAAGATAATTTTTAAAACATTCATGAGGATGATGATGACTTTAAACTCTTAAAGCTTAAATTTTTTTTAAAAACAAGAATTATAGATTAAAAATAAACTTACAAAAAAGAAGAACACTCAAAATGACTTAGGACAAATCAAACTCATCCGAAGATGAGGAGTAAATCAACAAAGACGATGTGACCTTTCACATTGACGTAAATGACTCACTCGAAATCCCTTTCTTTATTTCCAGCATGACAATTACATGCATTAAGCATAAAAAATTAGATTCATTTAAAAAGAAAAATATATTACTACAACAAACAAAATGATCTTGAAAATGCTTTATGTTTGATGAAATCAATTTTGATGATTTAATGATATATAATAATATAATAAAAATATTAAAAGTTTTGGTACAATGCTTGATGATTTTATTCTATGCATGAGATTTTGAAGTTATACATGATAATTTTTGTGATTTATTGATCTAGAAGATTTTTGTGATAAATCTTGCACTTTCGTTTTTAACGATGATATATACTTTGATTTGGCAAAAAAGGACAAGGATTGCTGGAATGAAATCAAATCACTTAAATTAAAACAACTAAAAGGGAATACATTTTGAAAATAAATGTTTGTATCATATTTGATGATTTTATATTTTAAAACTATGCATGATAAGTTGATGTAATAATGGTTTGAATACATGAATCGATAATTTTTTTGTCACACAAATCATGATTCCTTCACTTGTTACTCTATTTTTTTTATGATTCATGATAAATTGAGACATTATATATGAATCTAGTTCTCGTTTGAATCTATTTACCTTGTCTTCATTGAATTTTTTGAAAAGTGATTTTGATGATTTGAATTTAAACGAAAAATTTTCAACATAATCATGAACTTGATTTCTCTACTTGAGCTATCTTTTATGAGAATCAAAATATTTTTTATTTTTGATGATTTCTTTTTACCATTTATTAAAGAAGAGACTTATGCAAACAAACTATGATCTTGATAATGATTTGTAATGGTTTGAAATTATGTATGTTATATGTTGAACATTTGAAACCATAGTTTGGTATCATGCATATCTAAGAAATGTTAATTTGATAAATTGAATGAGTTGAAAATGAATAATGATTTTTCTCTTGAGTATAACTTGTGATATTTTTTATATATAAATCATTATTTTGATTTCTCGATATTTTTCTATGAATCAAGATTTTTTATACTATGATTCTTCTTGGTATTCACTAAAAAGGATGTATTCAAATTAACCATGATATGCTACTTGACATCTTGATAATTTATGACTTAAGTTTTATTATGTATTATTCCCTTCTTCTTCATTCTTATTTACAATGATAAATGAGAGAAAAGAAATCACTAGCATTTTAAGAGATCGATAAATTTATTTATTTTATTTTGAATCTCTTGTAGGTGATTTTGATGATCTTGATTATTTGAAGTTGAATGTTTGGTACCAACAATCATGAAGTGATAAATGCTTAAAAAATATTGATTTAATGTATGAGGGAAATGATTGGTATCATGAATGCTTTAGTATCATGCATAAGAAAAATGATGAATGTTTGGTATCATGATCAAAATGATTGATTTAATGCATAAATATTTTAATGTCTTTGTATCATATATAATATGCCCATAGTGATGATTGATTTATTTTTGGTATCATGCATGAAGTAAGAATGAAATGAAAGGTTTTAAAATTGTGCATGTTTTAATTTGAAACCATAATGATGCACAATCATATATATATATATATATATATATATATATATATATATATATATATATATATATATATATATATATAAAAGGATTGATACTTTAACTTTATCATGATTTGAAAATTGATGTAAAGGGAAAAGAATTACAAACATTGCATTCTTCCATTCTTTTTGATAATGATAAAGGGGGAGAAAAATTGCTAATTCAAGATGCAAAATTTGAAAACTTTTACATTACAAAAGAAGCAAACTTGCTAGCTTGCTCATCTCAAAAGAGAAGCAAGAAGCATTATCTTGCAAATCTCAAGAGAAGCAATGTTTGCTAAGTTACACATTTCAAGAAGATCCATAAAAATAGTTTATCTTGCACATCTCAAACGATGTAAAATTTTATCAACTTTCATATGTGAAGAACTTGCTAGTTTGCATGATATAACACTTGCTAAATTTGCTAGCTTACAAATTGCAAGGAGAATAGCTTGCTATCTTGAACATCACCAAGAATTGCTAGCTTGCAATCTCAAGAGTAGCAAAAGTACTATCTTGCTTATCTCAAGACGCACAAATGCAAACTTACAAATTTATAATCTTGCACATCTTTAAAATTAATGATGATTTGGTGATTATGCATACTCTAAATTGATATAAAATTTGCTAGCTTGCATGTTATAAAGTGATGAAAAATTGTTATTAGCTTGTATGTTGTAATACTTGTATATCTCTAAAACTTGTTGCTTGGATGATACACTTCTTTTTATTAATGATAAAGGAGGAGAAATGTGATGATGTTATGTATGATTTTTTACTTGAATTTTTAAATTCAAGGTTCTATCAATATGACATATAGGGGGAGTATGTTTAAACTCTAGGAGTTTGTTTAAACTCCGTCATCAATTGGTTGTCATCATTAAAAAGGGGGAGATTGTTGAATCTCGGATTTTGATGATGAAACCGATTGATAGTATTTATGATCTAATGTGCATTTGAGTGACGCAAGGCTAACCTCGATCAGGAGAGGTAAATCGATTAAAGCAAGAGGAATTAGACGTTGGGCCGGAGTGAACATGTCAGAAGATTGGACGTTAGGCCAGAGGAACGGTCGACGTGTCGGCAGAAGGCTTCGGGCCGAGAATTTGGGCATCGGGCCTAGAAGAGTGGATATTCTGCCAAGGAAATTAGAGTTGTGGAGTAAATATGTTGATTAGGCAAAAGGCCACAAAAGAGGATGATGCATCGAAGGATTGGACGAAGCGCCAAATGAACTAATGGCATGCTGGATAATAAGGATTCTCTTATGATCGATTATGTCTAAATCAAGTTAGTTTAGAGTCTAATTAAGTTGGTTTAGAATATAATTAAGTCAACTCAATTAGAGGCCAATTGGGCCCAAGCTTAGGCTGTGTTGGGCAAAGTGAAAAGCACAAACAGTGGCCCAACAGTAACCCAACAGGTGGCACCATTATGACATAATATCCGAGACTATGTCAGGCGGTGGTACCATTAGTCTGGGCGGTGGTACCACCCAGACTTAGTCTCCGAGACACTCAAGCGGTGGTACCACCCAGACATAGTCTTCTAGGTTATGGTACCACTCAGTGACAGTGTTAGATGATGGTACCACCAGATTGGGCGGTGGTACTGCCCATTGTCAGGCTGCAGGCGGTGGTACCACCCATACCCTGAAATCTCGGGGATTTGAATTTTGGGCTCCAAATTTGAATTCATTTGGGGCCTATAAATACCCCACTATTTCCTGCTTAGTAAAGTAAGAATTGGATAAAAAAAGGGGGAAAGAATCCATGATGAAAAAGAGTTGAAAAACCTTGAAAAATGTTGAGTGTTCCCCTCCACCTCTTAAAGTTTAGAGTTCATTCTAAGAGAGGTGTGAAACTTGTAAAGGTTCTCTCCTGAGCCTGTGAAAAGGAGAATAGAGTTGTAAAGAGGTGGTTGGTTTTTGCCTATTGAAGGAAGATCGATAGTGGATGTCGGTGGCCTCGAGGAAGGAGAAATCGAGGACCATGGACCATAGAATCTGTGTGCATCGACGCATCTCCATGTCATGTGATCATTTATCTCATCCTCATCGGTCCTACCGGCACCTCAGTGCATCTTCATGCACATTGATCATTCATCTCGATCTCATGGGTCCCGTTGGCATCTCCATGCTCCCCTCATGTAATTACAATATAATTATAGGCATGCAAACTCAATAACAATAATCACAAAAATGAGAAAAAGGAGGCTCGCCCTAATAATAATAATAATCATATACACACATACACATCATCATACGGTCAATGATCATTCGTCCACATCATACATCATATATACATATCATATAGGACTAATAGATAATAATAATTAATTAATTAAATTATTTTAATTAATTATTTGCATATTTTTGGGGAACCCTACACTAGGGTGCCCCATGCAGCTAGGAAACCTGGCCGCTAGGGTTACCCCTACAACCATGAGTCCTTGGCTATAGGGCAGCCTTGGGTGGCCACGAAACCTTGGCCCCCAAGGCCCCCTTTGTAGTCAGGAGTCCTTGGCTGCATGCCGTCCATGGGCAGCCAAGGCTTGGTTGCCCATAGGGCCAGGAGTCCTTAGTAGTAGGGTCACCTCAAGCAGCTAGGAAACCCTGGCCGCTAGGGTTCCCCATACGGCTAAGACTCTTGGCCGCATGAGAGATCACTACCAAGCCAAGAGCAACAAAGCTGCTTTCGATTTTCTAGCTGGCGGCCAAGCTGAGAGCACCATCCATTGCTCTTGGCCAAGGCTACAATCAGCTTTTGGCCAACTTGTATGGCAGCAACAGTTGCTACCCTTCATCCTATGTCTCGCATCGATATTTTTGACAACAAAACATCAATCTAAAGCATCTTTCAATAGTGAGAAGAAGTGCTATCTAGATTTGATAGCTACAAAAAAAAATCACAGCAACTATGTATAAAAAAATTCTACGCGATTCATCATAACACATATAGTTTATAACCAATCATCGCATGATGAACCTAGCTATGATACTACTATTGAAAAACCTTAATAGAGCATCACATACATAAGAATAGAAAAATAAAACTAATTTCCTAAAGAACAATATCTGGTCATCATGCAATAGTTGGTGCACAAAAATTGTAAAATCAAAAAACTACGTAACACGTGTGAGATGATTTACCTATGGGAGATCGTATATCCTCGAAAACACAAATCCAACTATCTAAATGAAGGAGGTCAGATGTCCTCCTCTCTAGTAGTGATCCACACAATAGATGAAGTGGCGACGCTCCTTTTGCAGCACGAATCCTCGTAGTCTTCGTGAACCACCTCGTAGTAGAGATCAAAAAGGGTCGACCCCTTCTTACTATCCTCTTGCACCACCAAGAGGCCTGTCGATTGAGGAGAAGAGGGAGGGAGGAGAATAGGAGGTGGTAACCAAAAAGAGTCTTGCCTATGTCCCTTTGGTTCCCTCCTATTTATAGAGATCTCTATCAATTTAACTATAATAGATCCTATCTTATTGGGTATCAGATCTTTATCCAACTACCATAGCTTCTTGGATTAATAGATCTCTATCCAATAATCACTATTTGCTCTTATTGGGTCTCACCCAAAAGATCCAATAATACAAGGGTTTATTGGACATCCAATAAGATAGGGGCTCGATGGATATCTCATATTCAAACCTCTACTCGTCGCAACATCTACCTTATGTGTGTGACCCTCTAGGCCCAATATCGAGCTGGCTATGAGTCGCAGCTATTAAAACTCTTTCTGACTCAATGAATTATGATCTTCATAATAATTCACTCGATTTATCGACTATGAACATACTAGGCCACTACGCCATAGTCCCAGATGATACAGGGGGATACAATCTATTAGACTTATCTATCCTCAATTATCGTGCATCTATAGTCTTTCATTCATCTAATATCTCAAAAATCATATATCGGGCATGGTGCTGGTAGGCTCATACAAAATCTACTCGAGTCTCACTCTAATCGGATTCTCCCGAAGAACTCATTTCTCTCTCAATCTGAATGACCCTGACTAAGGATTTGCCTAAGTGAGAATATAGGGGATATTCTTCTCATGACACCGAGAGCAGATGATCCTCTATCAACACTCAATCACTCTTGTAAGGTTGGCTACCACTCTCGATAACCGGCTGTGCTAGATTTGAAACTTCCAAACCTATAGATCGGTTGTGTTAGAGTGGAGTACTCATACATGACATCCTTGGTGTATCAAGTCTAAAGACCAGACACATAATTGGGACTACGGAACCGCTATCTAACAATAAAGTATCATTAGCCATTCAATATTCCGTAAGTGGATCATTCAGTGAACTTATTCTCCAATGAGTACTTGTATTATATCCCTAGTGTCCCCACATGAGTGACTATGAGACTAGTCGTCTCCATCATATAGATAGGTATATAGCATACCGATCTGTCCGGCTATCTCGATGGCCCCCTCAAGTAACCTATGACCGAGAATATTTAATGTCTATGTTTATAGGCAAATTAATCTCGTTATCATGATCTAATTCTCATTGCACAGATCCAAGAATATTACAATATATCAAGCAAGCAATATAAAGTGAGATAATACTAATAATAATAATAAACTAAAAGATTGTGCAACGTGTCACACGTGACATTGTTTACATGATTATCTTGTAGAGCACCAATCACTAGTAGTATTCATGAGAGTCAGGAGTAGTTGATCATAAGGAGGATCAGACATAGTCTTTAGGATATGGATCAGTTCAGGTAGATCTTCTTTCATCTCCCCAATTAGTCTTCAAGCAATTCATTAGATGTATCTTTGAAATTATGAATAGTACCCCTAGCAACTTTGAACCTAATCATTTTCTTTATTATTATGAGTTCATTTTGTGGGTTATGCTATCTTTCTTGATCAGAACTTTGTTGTGGTTTTCAATTCGTTGTTCTATTTTATTTCCAACCACTTACTGGGTTCCCAATTCTTCTCAGTAATCATCGTAGCGATGGATTCTGAAAACTCCTCGTGGAAAGCTTGAGCCGGCCAAGCAGCAAACAAGGTCTTTAATTTCATTAGTTCCTCTATAGTGGTGCTCTTACAGGGTTCCCATCACTCCCTTTTCTGCGTGTTTTGTTGGTCAAGAAAGCCTATAACCATGGGCCTCCACGTGTTGCTGAAGAGCAACTTATTAGCCCACACTACTTTACATTTTTCAAGAGTTTTTATTTCTTCTACTGCTTTAAGTGGCACGTATACAAACTCTAAAGCAGTAAGGGTTCCTCTTCCCTGCTCATTTTCGTTTAACTGATTAGGGTGCATGTGTGTGATAAAGCATAAATCTTCTATAGCCTTATCACCAAATTATCTTGTAGTGACATTTATTTGTGCAATTTGTTTCTTGTTTGTGGTTACCAAGCATCCATCTCCTTCCTGCAGTAGTTTTTGGAAGTTGTTTTGATTGTGGCTATCTTCTTTGATTCTGGCTTCTTCTATATGATAAGTGATTTGTGCAAATTCTTCATTGTACATTAACTTGATGTTTTTGAATTTGTCAAAGACACCTTTTTATGCTAAAGCCTTCTTAGTATGCATATATATATATATATATATATATATATATATATATAAGGTGGCTATTACCACTAGGTCATTGGTTTTGAGTCAAACTTTTACCATAGAAATCTTTCATTGGAATTTACCATATGAGCATATATTATAATTGAGCAAATTTGTGATAGTAACAACGGGGACATTTTTCTTTTTGTGAAAGGGGGTGTCATACTTTATGCCCAATCTATATTTTTGCCCATCAAGTACTTTTAAGTAGTGAGCATTGTTTGATAGCGATAGTAAGTAGGTTAGTTTGGTATTCCTTCTTGGTATCTTTTTCAAATTACAACTCATCCAAAATCTATATATCATAGTAGTATTTGCCCCACTATAATCTTAAAATCTTGCACTAGGTGAATTGATGTAGAGAACAACGCTAAGTATTTGGCACAGTAGGGTTTTTTGAGTGACAATCTTTTTATAAAAGTAGTTGTTTGGTCATGAGTGGTCTCTCAAAGATGAGGTTAGAGACTAGCTAGTCTAGGAAGAGAGATATTCTAATTCCTCGAAGGTAAATTCAAGGGGGTTATTATTTACTTTTAAGTATTCATCAAATCTCTTTTGCAAGGTATTTTCTTTTGTGAGGATGATTCTTGTTTCTTTAAAAATAATTTTTATAGCGTTTATGTTCCTTATGAGATTAGCCTACAACTTAGGATAATCATATATTTGTTCCCACTCCTTATCCTATTTATTTTGTGAACAACATCTATTCTCCATTGTGGGCTCTTTTTATGTTGTGTTTGAGCTTTAACGATTTCTTGGATATGTTGAATTGAACGTTTCCCCCAAGTGAGTGGATTTTTATCTTTTTTAAATACATATATGCATATGGAAGCCCATGCTCTTTGAAAGGAGACATTTAATCGAGCTCCTTCGAACTTGGGGAATGTTTTTCTCTATAAAGTGATGGTACCCTAATTCTCCATGCTGTTCTCTTGCGACGATGATGGTAGTACTGCTCATGACATTTCGGATCTTCATCAAAATTTCTTCTCTATCTATGCTTTATCTTTCAGGCGTTTTATCTGTCCTACTTAAGGTGAACAATAAGAATTTTTTTAGATGAGTGTTGATCCTTTTGTTGAGTTTTTGTTTAGTATTAGATGTATCGTAGGTCCTGGTATATTTCCTATTGTTGTTGTTTACTGTACTTTTATTAGATCTTATTTTTTTATTTTTTAAAATTTTAAATTACTGGTAAGAACAAAAAAGACTTATGTAGTGAAGTTGTTTTTGAGTGCGCTTGCTCACGAGGGTGTTTTTCACGGTTCTTCAGAAGCCCTCCTTTTCCTTTGCTGCTGTGCATTTTTAGTGCTATTCCTGCCATTAAGATGTCTTATCGTATCATCCCTCTATATCGGTTGAGGAAATGCATTTTATGCAAATACTTATTCCTTCCCTTTCTTATTCTTTCTTTTGAGCATTTTTGTTTCTTTTGAGTATTTTTGTTTGGGAGTTCATATGATAGTTATTGGTCTATGAGTGAATAGTTATCTGTTGACCTTCTTTTTGGAATAAGAGACCAAAAAGTACCAAAAGAGTTGTTATGTCGCTTGTGAGTGTACCCAAATTCTGATATATCTGCTAAAATATCTTTCCGAAAGGGTATCTCCAAAAGAAGAGTCTGTTCTGAAAATGCCTTCTCCTTGCATGTAGCTCGGTTTGTTAGAAATGGGTCGGTCTGGGTCCCTCACTTCCTTGCTTGTGAACGTTGTAGTGTGTGTAATGCCCTTTAATGCCCCTACAATGCACAATCTGATCTAATCCTGGTAATGGTCAGAATTTGCACTAAGCGACTATTGACTGGCATTGGTTCCCTAAGAGATTGTTTGAATTAGCTCACGAAAAGGGTCTTTCATGTACTTCGTAGAATGCAATTTCGGGGCATCCTTGAGACCGTCTCATTAGGAGATCATTGAGGTTTTCAAGTGGTGGTGTTCATCTGGGTCAGGTGTAGTTTAGTCATCAGGATCAATCTTAATCTTCAGGATCAGGATCAGTTCGAGTGGATCTTCTTCCATCTCCCAAAACTGAGTCCTCAGGCAGTTCACTAGCTTTATCTTTGAAATTATGAATAGTACCCCCAGCAACTTTGAACCTAATCTTTTTCTTTATTATTATGAGTTCATTTTGTGGGTTCTACTCGTCTTCTTGATTAGAGCTTTGTTCATGGTTTTCAATTACTTGTTGTGTTTCCATTGTAACCACTTACTGAGTTCCCAATTCTTCTGAGTGGAGTAAGTTACAATCATAGCGATGGATTCTGAAAACTCCTCGATGTAAGCTTGAACTAGCGAAGCAGTAAACAAGGCCTTTAATTTCATTAGTTCCTCTGGAGTGGTGCTCTTACAAGGTTCCCACCGCTCCCTTTTCTGCGTGTTTTGTTGGTCTAGAAAGCCTCCAGCCATGGGCCTTCATGTGTTGCTGAAGAGCAACTTACTAGTCCATGCTACTTTACATTTTTTAAGAGATAATTTCTTTTGCTGCTTTAAGTGATACGTATGCAAACTCTAAAGCAGTAAGGGTTCCTTTTCCCTGCTCATTTTCGTTTAACTGATTAGGGTGCATGTGTGCGATAAAGCATAAATCTTCCATAGCCTAATCACCAAATTGTCTTGTAGTGACATATATTTATGCGATTTGTTTCTTGTTTGTGGTTACCAAGCATCCATCTCCTTCCTGCAGTAATTTTTTGAAGGTGTTTTGATTGTGGCTATCTACTTCTTTGATTTTGGCTTCTTCTATATGATTTAAGTGATTTGTGCAAATTCTTCATTGTACATTCACTTGATGTTTTTTGAATTTGTCCAATACACCTTTTTTCTGCTGAAGCCTTCTTAGTATGCATCAGTATAATGTGGTCATTGGTTTTGGAGTCCAATTTTAATCGTAGAAATCTTTCATAGAAATTCCCATGTCGACATACACTGTAATTGGGCAAATTTGTGATGGCAATAATGGGAACATTTTTCTTTATGTGGAAGGGGCTGCCATACTTTCTATCCAATCTATATTTTTGCCCATCAAATAGTTTAAATAGTGAGATTTATTTGACAGCCATAGTAAGTTGGTTAGTTTGGTATTCCTTCTTGGTATCTTCTTCAAAATAAAACTCATCCAAAATCCATAGATCATAACAGTTATTTGCCCCTATGAAATCTTGGAATCTTGCACTAAGTGAATAGATGTAGAGAACAACGCTAAGCATTTGGCGTAGTAGGATTTGGAATAGATGTGGAGACAGCCTTTCCATAAAGTAGTCATGCGTGGTCTCTCAAAAATGAGATTATAAGCTAACCAGTTTAGGAAGAGGTATTTTTCCTTAATTCCTGAAAGGTATATTTGAAGGGGCTATTCTTTAGTTTTTACTCATCAAAGATAATTTTCAAAACGTTCATGTTCCTTGTCAGATTAGCCTATAACTCAAGATCATTATATATTTATTCCCAACTCCTTTAATCTCCTTATTTTGCGATTAACATCTATTTTCGAATGTGGGCTCTTTTATGTTGTATTTGAGCTTTAATAGTTTTTTTTATGTGTTGAATGGAATGCTTTCCTCGAGTGAATGGATTTTTATCTTCTTTTAATACATATTTGCACACGGAAGCCCACGGTATGTGAAAATAGATATTTAATTGAGCTCCTCGAACTCAAGGAATGTTGTTCTTAGTAAGGATGGAGTACTTTTTCTTTGTGTCCCTTCTTCGACTAGTATTCCAACATGGTAATGATGGTGCCCTTATTCTCCATGCTATTTTCTTGCGATAATAATGATAGTACATCTCATGACATCTGATCCTCATCAAAATTTTTTTTTTTCTATCTATGCTTTGTCTTTCGGGCATTTTATCTACCTTACTAAAGGTGAGCAATAAGAATTTCTTTAAATGAGTGTTGATCCTTTTGTTCGATTTTTGTTCGATATTAGATGTATCGTAGGTCTTCGTATATTTGTTGTCGTTGTTGTTTAGTATACTTTTGTTAGATCCTATTTTTTTCATTTCTTAAAAGTTTAAATTACTGGTAATAACAAGAAAGAACCCTTTTTTCCTTTGCTGTTGTGCATTTTAAGTGCTATTTCCAACTATTGAGATGTCTTATCATATCATCCTACTATATTGGGTAAGAAAAAATATTTTATACGAATACTTATTCCTTTTTCTTCTCATTCTTTCTTTTGGATATTTTTGCTCGAGAGTTCATATTATAATTATTTGTCTATGAGTGAATTGCTATCTGTTAATCTTCTTTTTGAGATAAAAGACCAACAGTATCAAAAGAGTTGTTTATTTTGCTTGTGACTGTACTTGAATTCAGATATATCTCCCTCTACCTCTATATCGTGCATGTGTCAGATAAGTTGCTAGCAACACTTTGGGCCCTCTCAGGAAGAGTTCCTAGAGCGCACCTTCAGGGAGACAAATGATAAAAGAATATTGTTGACCAATTATCATATGATACATGACCTTCACATAGTGACCAAGCTGGCATAAGAGAGGCAAAACCTGTCCCTTTGGTTTGCTCATGTAGATATAAGTTCAAAACATATGATTATTGGCTACCTCCTTCTTTGTTGCCTACATAGAAAAAAAAGGGCAAATGTAGGTTTGTTAGAGATGATTGAGAGTGGTCTCCCATAGAATATTTCACCCGATTGCCGCTCTACAATTAGGTATAAAAATTCACTTTTAGCATAGCTACAATGGGAGGATCACTTTCACCACTTATGCCCACATTCACTTATCTCAAATCACTAATTTCGACATTGAAGGGATCGAGTTAGGAAAACTCTCTCGACTTCAATCTTCGTATAAGTAACATCTCGAGCACTCGACGTTTTCACTTTAAAAGCACCTCGATCACACTTTGAATATTCCTACGCATATGGATCAAAATCACATCGGACTAATCAATATATTAATGACATCTTTCCATGAGACCTCACCCATCCAACCAATTCCATAACACCTCTACAATCCAAACAAAAAAAGAAAAGTTTGATTGGTAAACGGCTCTCTTCTCTCTTAGAAAAGAACATACACATCGTAAAGGAGCTCACGCATGAGGGAATTCCCAAAGCACATGATTAGTTTTGCCTACTCAATGCCGTCGAAGAAACTTTTATCCAAACAACATTAAACAATTCACGTCGTACCGTTCCATATGCAAATCCAATCAAATACCAAATCAACAGTTTGAGATGAAATCATCGTTCAAGTATTAAAACAAAGCAATCTTCTTCAAATCATTTCATCTTAAATCGTCAATTTGTGATTGCAATGTGCTCCTAAAATAAAAAATTGCATAGGCACAGTTTCAGCCTACTATATCCATACGTCGAATCGATTGCCTTCAAACCCAAGAAAGGAGATAGAGGAAAAAAGGAATTTGAGCAATTGGAGTCGACGACACCTTTTCGGATAGAAAGCTAGCAATAATCAGATCGAGATCCATAACCCAAATCGACTTCATACTATAAGGTAAAAACGTGGGGGGAGGCGTCGAAATCCCACATACCTGCGCTGCAAGACGTGCGGGGATGCTTCTGCAGATCCTTGAGCTCCTTGAGGATCCGCTTGGAAGCCATGGCGGAAGACCTGATCCTGAACCCCACAGGCCCCAACAAGCAGAAAGCAATTAGAAGAACAAAACAACAGATAGGAACTAAGAAATCAATCCAAAAGAAATAGAGAGATGAATCAGCGAGGGAGAAGCGCTACCTGCGGCGAGATTCTCGGATTCCTCTCCTGCCTTCAACTACGGGGAGCTAGGGCTGGTTCTGGTAATGGTATTAGGTCCGGCGGTCGTCTATGGGCCATAGTATTTGGGCCAATTGAGTTTTCTTGGCTCGGCCCAAGTAATAAGTAATGCCCCGATCATGGAACCAAGCTCCGCTCATCTGTCCATGTTAGTTGCCTTGGTCCACCCCGATATCGTCCTCCCTCGATCGAGAGCTGTTGCATCCAACCGAAGATGAACGACGCCGATTTCTCCAAGCAGATCCAGCAGATGGTGCGGTTCATTAACTAGGAGGCCAACGAGATCTCCGTCGCTGCTGAGGAAGTGCCTCCTGAACAAATGTGCCGTGGCCGATGAGTCGGTACGGCTTGGTCCACGAGTTGATGTCGGAAGTCTTCTGTCGGTCGAGCTGGATTGCCGAGGTCAGCCTGGACCTCGTGACGGGATTTTGATCAGCGTTTCTCGGTCGGGTGCCATCTGTGGGAAGCGGTGTCTCTTCGTCTCCGGGCTGGATGACGGCTCGCCTTCGTGCATCGAACGGCTATTCCTAAGTCGAGACGCTCGGGGCTCGAGGGTGGCCGTTTTCCTGCAAAAATAACATTCGTTGGGAGATCCCCTACTTTGGCCCCTCCGACGAGTAAGTCAGTAACTGTTTTCTCTCCTCTTTTTCGTCTTCCCTTGACCGGATGCCGGCCAGGGGCTTTTATACCATTGTATGAAGGTCGGTCGCAAGCGGGTTCGGTGTGGCGGTTGATCCTTGAGGGATGAGACGGTACTTCTGTGCGGCCACCATCCCGGGACGCGCAGAACGACGCTAGATAGGGGCTTTTATACCATTATACGAAGGTCGGTCGCACGCGGGTTCGACGTGGTGGCTAATCCTCGAGGGATGAGACGGTACTTCTATGCGGCCGCCGTCCTAAGACGCGCGAGACAGGACATGTCAAACAACACCTCAGTACGGATTCTGACTCTGCGCGCGGAGGTGCTCTGGCTGACTTGGCTGTAGCGTGGCGTGGTATTGGTCATGACGTGGCCTACAGCCAAGATATACCTTATCACTTCTGCGCCCGAGGTATTCTAGCAATCGGCTCGCGTGTTCTGTGCCCGAGGTATTCTAGCAATCGAGAGGCGATTGAAGCGATGGGTGAGCCGCTTCGCCTTCGTCAAGTATAATGCCATCGTTGGGTCTCGAGCTTTGTAGCTCCCATTGACGTGTCCCGTCACCAGCTGGGAGTTGCTGAAGACTTCGAGGTTGTTCACATGTATCTCCAGAGCGAGGCGAAGGCCGTGAAGTAGTGCCTCGTACTCGGCCTCATTGTTGGTGGCTCGGAATTGTAATCGGAGCGACCTCTCGTAGATTTCTCCGGACGGGGCTTTGAGGATAAGCCCAACCCCAACTGCTTCGGTAGTGGATGAGCCATTCACGTGTAGGGTCCACGTGCTCTCATTATTCTCTTGCCCAATAGCATGGTCTTCAGGGGTTAGCTCGAAAATAAAGTTAGCTAGTACCTGAGCTTTGATGGCGATCCTGGGGGAGTACTGAATGTCGAATTCGTCGAGCTCGACCGACCACCGCAGCATTCAACCCGAGGCATTGAAGTTGGAAAGGATTTGTCGCAATGGCTGGTCGGTGATCACTTTGATTGTGTGAGCTTGGAAATAGGGCCACAACTTTCGGGTCGTCTTCATTAGTGCTAGGGTTAGCTTCTCGATCGGAGAGTACCGCGCCTCGAGTCCGACGAGGACATGGCTGACATAGTATACGGGTTGCTGTGTTGGTGGTGTTTCTCGAACTAACACCGAGCTAACTGCCTGCGTCGACGCTACTAGGTAGAGACCAAGGGTTTCGCCTGGCTCGGGTGAGGCTAGTCAGGGCAAGCAGGCGAGGCATGCCTTCAACTTTTCGAAGGCTTCTTCGTATTCCGAGGTCCATGTAAAGTTGTCGGCCTGTCACAGAGCCTGGAAGAAAGGGAAGCACTTGTCGCCCGAATGTGACACAAACCTGCTGAGCGCTGCCAACTTCCCGGCGAGTCGCTGCACCTCCTTGACCAAGCGAGCGGAATGCATCTCGGTTACAGCCCCAACCTTTTCTAGGTTGGCATCTATCCCCCTCTAGTGAATGATAAAGTCGAGGAACCTCCCCGAGCTGACCCTGAAGATGCACTTTGCGGGATTCAAACACATGTTGAACCGTTTAAGCGTCTAAAATGTTTCCGCCAGGTCGGTCAAGTGCGTGCTTGCAGCCTTGCACTTTACGATCATGTCTGTTAGGATCAAGAGCGGCACTAAGAGAGGGGTGAATTAGTGCAGCGGAAAACTTTCACTATTTCAAAAAACTTGTTTCGATTAAAACCGATTCCGATGAGAATGGTTTCGATTCAATCCGTTTCAGAAAGAATTTGAACTTGAAAGCTTTCGTGAAAGTGCAAGAGAAGACTAAGGTGATTTGCAGTAATATAAATTGCACAAATGAAAAGCATCGGTTTCGTAAAGTCTTCATACGATTAAAGCCGATCTCGGAAGGTGTTTACGTGAAAGCGTATGTAGACGTAGTTAAAACACAGTAAGGAGGAGAGGCAGTTTGCTATAAAAGAAAGTTGCTCAAAGTAAATGCAAACTGAGTTTTAGAGTGGTTCGGTCAATGTGACCTACATCCATTTTTGGATTCCTCCTCCGATGAGGTCACTGGCGTCCACTAAAGGCCTTCCTTCAATAGGCGAAGGCCAACCACCTTTTACAACTTTTCTCCTTTTGCCGGGTTTAGGAGACAACCCTTACAAGTCTCACTCCTCTTTCTTGGATGGTTACAAGGCTAAGAGATGAAGGAGGAGAATTCTTCACTTTTACAGCACTTCAAGGCTTAAGAACTCAAGATTATGCCAATAGGTTTTATGCCCTTTCATTCAGAAAAGGATGGGATTTTTATAGGCCCTAATGGCTTCAAAATTAGAGTCAAAAAGTGTCTCATCCTGGATTTTCGGGGTACTGGCGGTACCACCGCCATTACTGGGTGGTACTACCTCTTGACACCTGACATTGGGTGGTACCACCGCCCAATCTGGGTGGTTCTACCGCCTGACAGAGCTCGGAGACCGAGCTCTAGCGGTACCACCGCTGACAGCAATAACTACCGGCGGTATGGTAAGACCCTAAAGTCTTATTGTGGAAGAAAGGGAAGAAAAGGGAATGATAATGATCGCTTCAAGGGGATCGGCCTCCTTGATCGTTTCGAGGGGATCGACCCTCCTTGATCACTTCGAGGGGATCTACCTCCTAGGGTTTGTCCATAAAGTGGAATAACATTTTATTGATTGATTGATTCTTAAAAGAAAGGATTACATCACTATTTGTAGAGTTCCACCTAGAGTCCACCAAGACTTAGACTCTTAATAATAAATAAATATTAATAAACCTCTACCCAACTCTAACTGTACTAAATAGACTCAATAAACAACTGAACAAAACAGACTTAATAAACATTATTCAAAAGCTCAGAAAAAGGGTCCTAGTAGTTCCTCCCTCTTCAAATCAGCCTCGTCCTCAAGGTTGAGCAGCATCAATCTCAGGGAGCTTCTCTTTCAGCACTTTAGTCATAGACTATCTGCAATGCATCACAACCCATTGATCAAGTAAGTATGGTCTCCACTCTTTGATAGTGTAAGCAATAGGCCGGACTTTCAGTGTAGTAATCGTTGCAAGAAACTTCTAGCCCTGTATAATCAATTTTATCTTTGAACCTTTGCTATCACAAGTGAAAATCCGTCCATCAATGATCTTTGCTTCGAATTTGTCAGTCTTTAATGTGGTGGGCTAATCGGTCAATAGTCTTACTGTCCATAAAATTATTAGTGCTACCAGTATCAATCAAAACTATAATAGGCTGCTCTAGAGTTCTACCAACTTCCATAGTTTGTGGGTTAGAGTAGTCGGCTAATGTATGTATTGTATGTATGGAAGGTTCAACATTTTTATTAGAATTTATACCTTTATAATCGGAGTCCTCATTCTTAGCTTTCGGCTCCTCTCCAATTGGTTCAATCATCAAAAGTTGCCCTTGTTTACATCGGTGCTCCATACTCTATTTTTCATCATAGTACAAATCCTTTGCTGATCTTTCCTTGCTAATTTTTTTCTCATGTAGATGTGCAAATGAGATCGCAGCTATCATAGTGCGGGGTTGACGAGTCTTAACTTCACACCGGATCTCTGGAATAAGCCTTTCAATAAATGTATCCAAAAGTTGTTGGTCCGATCAATCTCTAGCTTAATTTGAAAATCTTTCAAACCTACTATAATATTCTAACACTGTAGAAGTCTGATGAATTTTGGCGAGCTAGCAATCAATATTCTCATATTCGGATGGGCCAAAGTGAACAAGAAGCCCTCTTTTGAACTGCTCCCATGAAGGAACTCTGTGGAAGGTTTCATACCAATCATACCATTGGATTGCATCTCCATCAAGCTGGATTGAGGCCACTTCTACCTTAGATTCTTTTGGGGTTCTATGAAAACGAAAGAAATTTTTCGCCTTAGAGATCCAACTAGTTGGATCTCCATCTTTCCATCTCGGAAATTCCACCTTCATGTATGAGTAGTTTGTGTCACAATCTTGGGGCCCTTTTCCTGTATTTTTAGATCTATACAACATAGAACTTGAGCTCCTATCTTGTTGAAATTTGCTGAGGCTCTCCAGTAGGCTTTTTTTGAAATCATTAAGTGTTTCTTGCAACCGATTCTCAATTCTGATTTCCCATGCTTTCATTTGTGCTTTCACTGCGTTATCGATGCCCATTGCACAAGACTACAAATTTGGGTTCTCAACTCCTGTTTTTGATGTCGGTCAAGGGCATCAACATTGTCAATGTGAAGTGCCGAGGAGGTGGACATTGAGGGTAGTGCTATGGTCGCTACGTTGGAGGAAGAGTTGATGCCCTGTTTCTGTCGCTACATGGGGTGAGAGCGCCGGGGCTGAAAGGCGACTGCGTCGATGTGGCTCAGCTTCTGGACCCAAGGGCGATCGTCGAGCAACGGGGTTGAGGCTGCGATGATGGTAACCTATAGTGATGGTGCGGCTGGGGCAGTGCCGCCAAGGGTTTGTCGTTGCGGTGGCTACGACGGCGCGGATGGAAGGCAGCGTTGCTTTGTCTCTATCGCACTGCGGAAGGAGGCACTAGTGACGCCGAGGGATCGCGTTCGGTTGAGGAAACGACGGTGGCTGCAGTGGTCGTGGTTGCCTTGGTTTGATCACCACGAGGAAGGATGGTCAAGCTACTGCAACTGCGACCCAAGGGGAGGCAGCAATGGTGGCGCGGTTGGGGCAGTGTCGCCAATGGTAGAAGCGACGAGGGGATTGGTCCGCTGGTCGGGAAACAACGGCGGTGACCCTTCTCGCTCAAGTAGGGTGGAGCATCAAGGAGGGAAGGCTATTGGCCAGGGAGCAGCGGCAACGATGGTTGCTGGCCGGAATGCAGCGGCTACGGTGGGGCTGGCCAAAAGCAGGGGAGGCAGGGGCCCCTTTCGACCAGATGAGCTTCAAAGGGAAGCGGATGTGGTTGTGGCAGGTACGACGCAACGAGGAGGGGAGGTTGCTGGCTGGGGAGCAGCGGCGGTGGTGGTCGAGCGGCCGAGAAGTAGCGGTGACGGTGGAGAAGGAGGAGTCGGCGGTGTCATAGTTGGGAACAAGGGTAACCGGTGAGTTGCCCTGTTTCTGTCACTACAGATGCAGAGCAAGGGGGATCGGTGGCTGGGAGGCTTGCAGAGGTTATCGCATGGTGGCTGGTAGTGGTGGTGGCTCGACAATGAAGGAGAGTGGTGGCGTTGAAGTGGCCGAGAAGCAACGGCGGCGGTAGAGGCAACCGGCACCTGTGGCAGCAGAGGGACCAGCGATTGCTCTGTTTCTATCGCACCACAGAAACAGCGACGCCAACAGATCGCGCGGCCAAAGCTGCAACCAAGGGAAGGCAGCGATGGCAGTGCGGCTAGGGCATCATCGCTGATAGTAGAAGTGGTGATGGGTGGTCCGCTCGTTGGGAAACGACGGTCGCGGCCCAATTCAGGGTCTGAACTGGGTGCTCAATTCGGCCCAATTCAGCCCTGTTAAGGGCCCAGTTGGCTCCTAATTAAGTTAGTGGGATTATCTCCCAATACTAACTTAATTTATACTCTAACTATGATAGTAAAGACATGATTACAGCACTTCTTATTCCAGTGCGTCAATTGTTCTTCCAGCGAGCTTCCGGCAAACATCCGACGAACTCTCGACAATGCTCCAGCGGACTCCCGGTAAGCTCTTAGACTTTATGATGATCTTCTTGGCAAGTTTCGACGAGCTTCTTTGGCAAGCTCCTAGACTTCTCGGTTGGTTCCAGCAGAACTTCCGACGAACGTTCGGACTTCCGACGAACTCTCGAACTCCTAATGAGATCTCAATCTTGACTCCGACACAACACCTGCTTTATGTCTTATTGCTATTTTAGTTAATCCTGCACACTTTTCTTAACATATAGATTAGATCAAACAAATTCTAATTGACTTCATCATCAAAATCCGAGATTCAACAATCTCCCTCTTTTTGATGATGACAATCAATTGATGATGGAGTTAATCTTAACTCCCTATAATATGCCAACTTGAGAAAAGACTTTCTTGAATTCAAGACCTTTGAATTCAAGAAACAAATTGCTAAGATAAGTTAATTAAACTTATCAATATACACATTATGATTCCTATCACACAACACCTGCTTTATGTCTTACTGTTATCGTAGTTAATCCTATAAACTTATCAATATACACATTAGGATTCCTACACACAACACTGCTTTATGTTTACTGTTATCGTAGTTAATCCTATACACTTTCTCACATATAGATTAGATCAAACAAAATCAATTGACTTCATCATCAAAATCCGCAGGATTCAACATCTCTCCTTTTTGATGATGACAATCAATTGATGATGGAGTTAATCTTAACTCCCCCTAATATGTCAACTTGAGAAAAGACTTTCTTGAATTCAAGACCTTTGAATTCAAGCAAGAAACAAATTGCTAAGATAAGTTAATTAAACTTATCAATATGCACATTATGATTCCTATCATGATCTATCATTATCAAAATACGATGCCAAGTATGATGTCAAGTCATGACATCTATTTACAAGTATGGTATATCAAATGTAAAAGATGACAAAGATAGCAATTCATCATTCTATGACAAGATATCAATTACAAAATAGCAAGTTAAGCTCTAGATATCATATGATGAAATACATTACATACATTTGTCATCAATTTACCATATTTTGGTATTATTTCTTCCCCTTTGTCATCAACAAAAAGGAGAGCAATTCAACAATGCAAGTGTGGTAAAAAAAATCAAGCAAGTTTCACACTCAAAAGTTCTCATCATTTAAATGTTATGAACATTAAAACGATAGATTTCAATAACTTTTCCCCTTTTGTCGTCACATTTTGCATGAAGAAGAAGAAAGAAGGTAAGGAGGGAATCCATTAAGAACTAAATTTATGAAGTGATTTGAATTAAGTCAAAAATGATAAATAAGTTTTCATTAAAACGTGCTTTCATTTTGACAAAGAGAAGGGATTCATCTTTACGAAAATTATCACACACATTCTTTCATTATCATACACAAAAATTCATCTTTCAAGGATTAATATATCCATTGGAATTCCTTCAATTATTCATGGGAGATTAGTATCACATGAAGGAGAAATTATGAATAAAACTTCATAGTGAGAAGAGCATTACATCAAATCCATTTCTCATTTTAAAAATTCATGATAGTGAAATCCATGAGAAATGACTTCCATGAATCAAGATATGTATAAACACTTCATGCATTATAAACACTTCATGCATTTATAAACACTTCATGTTTCATTTAGTCATAGCTTTTCATCACTACTTGTATGTGGTAATTCATTAGTGCTTGTGGCACTCAAAAATTAAAAATCCAATATTGCATCATGTATGATTAAAACTTCTCAATATTCAATAGAGATTATAATCATCATCAAAACAAAATTCCAACAACATTTTAAGTTTACAACATCAAGTTAAACAATTTTCAGCTTCATAGGAGAAGATTTAAGTGAGTGATTCAAAGAATCAAGAAAGTCCGAAAACGAAATTTAACAAATTCATGCATTCAGACAGATTAACATTCCTAATTCTCTTTTAATAAAATGATTGATCTTCACTTAAGGGCTTTGTAAAAATATCGACTAATTGATGTTTCGTATCAATGAATAAACCATCATATGAAAGAGAAATTCTATGAATAAACCTTCATAAATCAAATCCATTTCTCATTAAAAATTTGATACTTAGTAGATTCATATTTCGGATTTCATGAAAGCCTTATTTATGAAATAATTTCATGAGAGTTTTAAAGAATCGAGAAAATTCGGAAAAGATATACATCAAATTCATGCATTTAAACAACTTAACATTCCTAACTCCCTTCTTATAAAATCAAATTATTCTTCATTTAAAGGTTTTGTAAAGATATCAGTCAATTGATGTTTTGTATCAATGAATTCTAAAATTACATCATGATTATTAACATGATCTCGTATAAAGTGATGTCTAATATCAATATGTTTAGTTCTAGAGTGTTGAATAAGATTTTTTGTTAGACATATTGCACTTATGTTATCACATTTTATGGAAATATTTTTAAGATGAATCTTATAATCCTCTAAAGTGTTTTTTATCAACACAACTTGTGCACAATATGCACTAGCTGCAATGTACTCGGCTTCGGTTGTAGATAGTGCAACCGAGTTTTGTTTCTTGGAAGACGACGAAACAAGTGTGTATCCTAAAAATTGACATATTCCGGATGTACTTTTTCTATCTAATCTACATCCAGCAAAATCCACATCAGCATATGCAATTAATTCAAAGTTCTTAGATTTTGGATACCTTTCTCTTAACGGCCTTAAGATGAGATATCTTAGGATTAGATTGAAATCTTGCACAAAGACCTACACTAAACATGATATCCGGTCTAGTTATAGTGAGGTATAGTAAACTTCTTATCATACCCCTATAAGCTTTTTGATCAAAGCTTTCTCCACTTTCATCAATGTCTAACTTAGTGGAGGTACTCATGGGAGTATTGATAGCCTTTGAGCTATCCATCTTAAACCTTTTTAGCAAATCTAAAGCATATTTTGTTTGACTAAGAAAAATGTCGTTACTTAATTTGTAAACTCAAAAAGAAAGTTAATTTCCTGATCAAACTCATTTCAAATTCAAGACTCATACTTTTAGCAAATGATTCACATAAAGATTTATTTGTGGAACCAAAAATAATATCATCTACATAAATTTGAATAATAAAAAAATTATTTTCAAAATTTTTGATAAACAATGTAGTATCGACCTTGCCTTTAGAGAAATTATTTTCTATAAGAATTGAACTCAGTCTCTCATACCAAGCCCTTGGGGCTTGTTTCAATCCATAGAGAGCTTTAGTCAATTTAAACACATGATTAGGAAGATTATCATTCCCAAAGCTGGGAGGTTGTTCAACATAAACTTCTTCAGAAATAAAGCCATTAAGAAAATCACTTTTAACGTCCATTTGAAATAATTTAAAATTATTATTACTAGCATAGGCAAGGAGCATCCTTATGGCTTATAATCGTGCCACAGGAGCGAATGTTTCTTTATAATCGATACCTTTTTCTTAATTGAAACTTTTAGCTACTAATCTAGCCTTATTTCTAACCATGATACCAAGTTCATCTTGCTTGTTTCTAAAGACCCATTTAGTACTAATAACTAAATGGTCATTTGGCATAAGAACAAGCTTCCACACCTCATTTTTCTCAAATTGATTTAACTCTTCTTGCATTGCAATGACCCATGAATCATCTTTCATAGCCTCGTCAATGTTTTTAGGTTCAATTTGGGAGAGAAAAGTAGCGTTGATACAAAAAATTTTAATAGAAGAACGAGTTTGAACCCCTTTTGTTATGTCTCATATAATTAGTTCCTTAGGATGAGCATCTACATACTTCCATTCCTTCGGTAAAGAAGATTCGGAAGAAGATGCATCTAAATTACTAGATGAAGAAGGGGAATCATTTAAATTCAAAGCATCAAAATTAACATCATCATCAAAATCATTTTTCTTAACTTCGGAAACTTCATTAAAAATAACATGAATAAATTCTTCTATAATCAAGGTTCTTTTGTTAAAGATACGAAATGCTTTAGAAACAAAAGAATAGCTAAGAAAAATTCCTTCATCAGATTTTGCATCAAATTTACCTAAGGCATCTTTTTCATTCAAAATAAAACATTTACATCCAAAAACTTTAAAATATGAAACATTGGGTTTTTTGTTCCACAACTCATAAGGAGATTTGGAAAGTAATGATCTTACTAGAACTCTATTCATTACATGTAATATTGTATTTACGACTTCGGCCCAAAAATATTTGGGTAGACTATGTTCGTTTAACATGGTTCTTGTCATTTCTTGCAAGTTTTTATTCTTTCTTTTTACTACATTCTGTTGAGGATTTCTAGGAGTAGAGAAGTTGTGGTTGTATCCATTAGATTCACAAATTTTTTAGAAATCATGGTTTTGAAATTTACCACCATAATCACTTTGAATTGACAAAATCATAAAACCCGTTTCAGTTTGAACAAGTTTACAAAATTTTGAGAAATACCTAAAGCATTCACTTTTGTGTGCCAAAAAATAAGTCCATGTGTATCTACTATAATCATCCACGATGACAAATGCGTATTTGCTACCTCCTAGGCTTGATGTAGCAATTGGTCCAAACAAATCCATATAGATCAATTCCAAATGTCTAGATGTGCTTATTTGGTTCTTAGGTTTGAAGCTACATTTTATTTGTTTTCCTAGTTGACATGCATCACACACATTATCTTTGACGAACTTGATATTAGGAATTCCTCTTACAAGTTCTTTAGATGAAATTTGAGAGATTAGTTTCATGCTAGCATGACCTAATCTCCTATACTAAAGCCAAGCATCGTCATTTAAAACCGAAAAACATATTTCATTACAAAGATCATTAATGTCAATGGTGTATACATTATTTTGTTTTAGAGCAAAGATATGTTTTTGTGTAGTTTTTCTATAATACAAGCATTAGATTTAAATCTAACAATATATCCTTTATCATACAATTGACTAATGCTCAAAAGCTTATGCTTTAAGCCATTAACTAACAACACATCTTCAATAAAAAAGTTAGATGTGTTACCTATAATTCCTTTGCCAATGATTTTACCCTTTATTGTTGTCTCTGAAGGTGACATATCCTTCGTCTAGGCTAGTGAGCTTAGAGAATTGAGATGGATCTCTGGTCATATGTCTTGAGCATCCACTATCAAGGTACTATCTTTTGCTCCTAGCTTGTGATGGTATACGTTTCTATAAAAGAGGATGATTTTTATATACCCATTTGACCTTGGGTGTTCAAAAACTGATCGATTTAACTTATTATTTTGTATGGAGTTCTTTACGGTTCCTTTAGAAACCCAAATCAATTTGTGTGGACTACACTTTTTAAATGGACAATGATAAGCTATATGTCCAAGTTTACAACAAAAGTTGCATTTGTTTTGGGGTAAAAAATGCACGATAGGATCTTTAACAAAGGTGGTTGGATTTTGAAGAGTTACTCACAAATCCGATTCCACTTCTTTTATAAACGTGACCCTTATTGGCAATGATCATGTTCAAGGACTTGCTACCAACCTCAATTTTTTCTAAGGTATCTTTGAGTAGTAAGTTTTCCTTTCTAAGTGTTTCTACTTCATGGTGGTATTTTGTACATGGAGCTAAACTATCATTATGCTTAATTTTTTATTTATCAAAATCACTAACAAGAGAATCATGCTCCTTTTTTAACAATTTATATTTTTTACTAATTGATTTGCATTCATCAAATAAATCATGAAAAGCATTTAATAGTTCATCAAATGATAAATTTGCATTAATTGAACTTATTACCTCATCTCCAATGGCCATTAGTGCATAATGAGTAACTTGCTCGGTGTTGGTTGGCTCCTCTTCTTTAGATGCACTTGAGTCATCCCATGTTGCTTTGAAAGCCTTCTTCTTTGGTGTTCTCTTCTTTGCTTGGGGACATTCACTCTTGTAGTGTCCCGGCTTCTTGCATTCGTAACATATTACTTGATCTTTCTTGGGTTCAAATTTATTTTTAGTGTCATTTTAAAATTTATTTCTTCTTATGAATTTTTTAAATTTTCTTGTTAAAAGTGTCAAGTTTTTATCAAGGTTCTCATCACTTGAGTTTTCTTTTAAGTTGTCTTCTTGTGTTCTCAGTGTTATATCCTTCATGTTTTTTGGAAGGGTGTCCTCAAGCTCTTCATGAGCTTTACATGTCATTTTATAGGTCATTAGTGACCTAATTAGTTCTTCAAGAGGAAAATTATTTAGATCTTTGGCCTCTTGAATAGTTGTTACTTTAGGGTCCCAACTCTTTAGAAGGGATCTTAAAACTTTATTAACGAGTTCAAAATTTGAGAATCCTTTACTAAGTCCTTTTAGACCATTGACGACATCCATAAATCGGGTGTATATGTCTCTAATGGTCTCACTCGGTTTCATTCGAAAAAACTATAAGAGTGCACTAAAAGATTAATTTTTGACTCATTCACTCTACTAGTGCCTTCATGAGTCACTTCGAGTGTATGCCAAATATCAAAAGCCGTTTCATAAATTGACACTCGATTAAACTCGTTTTTATCTAATGCACAAAACAAGGTATTCATAGCCTTGGCATTTAAAGTGAAAGTCTTCTTCTCCAACTCATTCCAATCGTTCATTAGAAGAGAAGACTTTTGAAAACTGTTTTCGACAATGTTCCAAAGCTCAAAATCCATTGAAATTAGGAAGATCCTCATTCTAGTTTTCCAATATGTGTAATCCATTCCATTGAATATGGGTGGACGTGTAATTGAATGACCCTCTTGGTTACCAGCAAATGCCATCTCTCTTGGGTTTTAAACCAAATGAGAGTGAACCTTGCTCTGATACCAATCCGTTCCATTGAATATGGATGGATCAAGAGCGGCACTAAGAGAGGGGGTGAATTAGTGCAGCGGAAAACTTTCGCTATTTCAAAAAACTTATTTCGATTATAACCGATTCTGACGAGAATGGTTTCGATTCAATCCGTTTCGGAAAGAATTTGAACTTGAAAGCTTTCATGAAAGTGCAAAAGAAGACTAAGGTGATTTGGAGTAATGTAAATTGCACAAATGAAAAGCGTTAGTTTCGTAAATTCTTCGTACGATTAAAGCCGATCTCGGAAAGTGTTTCCATGAAAGCGTATGTAGACATAGTTAAAACACAATAAGGAAGAGAGGCAGTTTGCTATAAAAGAAAGTTGCTCAAAGTAAATGCAAATAGAGTTTTAGAGTAGTTCGATCAATGTGACCTACATCCACTTTCGGATTCCTCCTCCGACAAGGTCACCGGCATCCACTAAAGGCCTTCCTTCAATAGGCAAAGGCCAACCACCTTTTACAGCTTTTCTCTTTTTGCCGAGTTTAGGAGAACCCTTACAAGTCTCACTCCTCTTTCTTGGATGGTTACAAGGCTAAGAGATGAAAGAGGAGAATTCTTCACTTTTACAATACTTTAAGGCTCAAAAACTCAAGATTATGCCAATAGGTTTTATGCCTTTTCATGCAGAAAAGGATGGGATTTTTATAGGCCCCAATAGCTTCAAAATTGGAGCCAAAAAGTGTCTCATCTTGGATTTCCGGGGTACTGGTGGTACCACCACCATTACTGGGTGGTACTATCGCCTAATACCTGACACTGGCGGTACCACCGCCCAGTCTAGATAGTACTACTACCTGATAGAGCTCGGAGACCGAGCTCTAGCAGTACCACTGCTTGACCAGGGGCGGTACCACTGTTGACAGTAATAACTACCAATGGTACTACCGTTGGTAGCAATAACTACTGGCGGTACTACCGCCCAGAAGTCTTGGGGCACTGCTTTCTAGGCGGTGCCACCGCCAGCCAAGAATTCAAGGTCTGAATTGGGTGCTCAATTCGGCCTAATTCAGCTACCCAATTGGCTCCTAATTAAGTTAGTGGGATTACCTCCCAATCTTAACTTAATTTACGTTCTAACTATGATAGTTAAGACATGATTACAGCACTTCTTGTTCCGGTGCGTCAATTGTTTTTTCGATGAGCTTCCAGCGTACTTCCGACGAACATTCGACGAACTCTCGACAATGCTCCGGTGAACTCCTGGCAAGCTCTTGGACTTTACGACGATCTTCTTGGCAAGTTCCGATGAGCTTCTTTGGCAAGCTCTTGGACTTCTCGGTTGGTTCCGACAGAACTTCCGACGAACTCTTGAACTCCCAATGAGATATCGATCTTGACTCCGGCACAACACCTACTTTATGTCTTACTGCTATCGTAGTTAATCCTGCACACTTTTCTCAACATATAGATTAGATCAAATAAATTACAATTGACTTCATCATCAAAATCCAAGATTCAATAATGTCGTCAACGTATACTTCCATATTCCTCCCAAGCTGGTGCTTGAAGAGCTTGTCGACCATCCTTTGATAAGTCGCCCTAGCGTTCTTCAGATCGAAGGGCATCACTTTGTAATAATACACCCCTCTATTGGTGATGAAGGCGGTGCTCTCTTGATCTTGAGTCGCCATCTGGATTTGGTTGTAGCCCGAGAATGCGTCCATGAACATAAGGAGTTCATAGCCCGCAGTGGCATCGACTAGTTGGTCTATCCTGGGAAGCGGATAGCAATCCTTAGGGCATGCTCGGTTGAGATCGGTGTAATCAACGCACATCCTTCAGCTTCTATTGGATTTCTTAATGAGAACTACATTCGACAGCCACCGAGGGTATTTTACCTTGATAATGAATCCCACTTCTTTAAGGTGGTCGACCTTGTTGCTGATTGCCTTCTGTCAGTCGGGAGTGAACTTCCTTGGTCTTTGCCTCACCGGCCGAGCCTCAGGGTCGATGTTAAGCTGGTGCTTGATCACTTCTGGGTCAATCCCAGGCATCTCCTCGAGGGACCATGTGAACACATCGGCATTTTTCCTCAGGAAATCAATGAGGTGGAGCTGATCTGCTTCGGGGAGCATCGTCCCAACCTTGACGGTCAAATCAAGTCGGTTCCTTTTCAGGGGTACCTCGGTGAGTTGCTCGGGGGGCTCCAACTGCATCGACGCTATGGGTCCCTCACGGGGGTCGGGGACTTGACGGGGGCGTGATTTCCCTGGGAGAGTAACTGCCGCAAGATAGCACATCACCTTGACTCTCCCGGATCACTTAGGGATTTCTCGATCCCCGTCGAAGTCGGAAACTTGATGGCCCTATGGTAGGTGGATACAACCGCCTTTAACTTGTTGAGCGCGGTCGGCCGAGGATGACGTTGTAGGCCAAGAGCAGATCGATTACTATGAAGGTGGTTATTATCATCTTTACTCTTGGCTCTTCCCCGATGGTGACAGGGAGGACGATGGTCCCGAGCGAGGAGATGGAATCTCTCATGAATCCAGTGAGTGCCAACACCATGGGGGTGAGGTCCTCCTTGGTCAAACCGAGCTTCTTGAAGGCGTTGAGATAAAGGACGTCAGTGGAACTCTCGGTGTCGACCATCACCCTTTTGACTTAAGCGTTGGCAATCCGAATGGAGATCACCAAAGCATCGTCATGATGGGAGCACTCAACTTCTTTGTTCCCAAAAGTGACTTCAGGCTCAAGCTCGGGCCGGGGATGTTTCTCGATCACACTCCAGGCATAGGCCTTCCTCGCCGTTGAGCTGTTGCCACTGGCTGCTGGTCCTCCGAAGATGATGTCGATCTGTCTTTCGACGTGTCCCCTGGGGCGTGGAGTTGCTTCCCAGGGTTCCTTGAGATAGTGCCCAAGGTGACCTCTCTGGATCAGTTCCTCGATTTGATTCTGGAGGTCGCGACAATCCTCCGTGTCATGGCCGTAATCCCGATAGAACCTACAATATTTGGACCGATCTTTGTGAGTAGTTTTCATGGGATTGGGTTGTCGCAAGAGACCCTTCTCCCTGATTTGGCGAAAGATCTCGGTACAAGACGTGTTTAGGGGGAGAGGCGGGGGCCTCGGGAGCAATAGCTCTTATCGGTCGGGCCTCCGGTGGGGTTGCGCTAGGGCTGCTGAGGTCGCTCGTCGGGATTGTTCCGCCCTTGGCCTCTTACCGTCCATGCGCTTTCCCACCACTAGAGCTTCGGCGGTGATGTACTAGTTGGCACACTGAAGCATCTCGGGGATGGTTATTGGCAGCTTCTCGATCAGTGACCAGAAGAACCTTGAAGGCTTCAAGCCCATCAGAAACACCTGCATGATTAAAGAGGGGTGAACGTCTGGGAATCCCCAGATTTCAGTGGCGAAACATGCTACAAACTGAGAGAGCAACTCATCCTTGCATTAAGATAATGTGAGCAGGGTGGCCATAGAAGGTCTGGGTTGCACGCTGGCGAGGAAATTCTGCTCAAACTCCCTAACGAGCTGGTTGAAGGACGAGACTAAGGACTGGCGCAGCCGGCTGAACCACGCTCGTGCCGGTCCCTTGAAGGTGGTCGAGAATGCCCGACACATCAGTGCATTGGAGGTGCCATAGAGGGCTATTTGAGCCCAAAACACGGTGACATGCTTCGCGGGATCGGAGCCGCCATTGTACGTCTCCAATGTCGGTAGCCTGAAGTTGAGGGGTACAAGCTTATCCTATATTTCCTGAGTAAAAGGGGATCAACCCGAGCTGCCTTCGTTTGACTCGCTCCACGATTTCTGGAACTCGCGTTAGAACTTGTCCAGGCGTTGGTTGACCCGGAACATCTAGGCCCTGAATGAGTCGTCCGCCGAGTTAGACGATATGGTGTCAGGCTCGGAGCGGGGCGGTGTGATTTGGCAAGGTGCAGGTATGCTCTGCTCGGGCGGACCCCTCGTGTCTATCGTTTGCTCTCGGGCTTCTCCCGTCCCGACCTGCTCCCTGCTCGGCCTTTGCCGGGTCGGGTCAATTGGGGGAGTTGCTAGCTGCACGATCTGGGGAATGAGTGGGACGAGCGTCTGCATCATCCCTGCCATCACTTGTACTTACTTGGTTAGGCTGAGGAACGCCTCGGGTGTCACGGCCGAGGGTCCTGTGGTGAGTCTGGGGGACGATAGCCCCGGGTTGTTGAACAAGTGTCAGTAGCGATCTGGTGTTGAGGCCGGGATCCCCCCATCTCTGAGGACAGGGAGGGACTGATCTTTGGGCTCGATAGAGGGTTGACCGGTCAGTGGTTCTCCCTCGGGGAGAGCTCCTGTGAGATGCTCCTGCGACATGGCCGTCCTTCTAGTGCCAAAAATGTTAGTGAACAAATGTGATGTGGCCGACGAGTCAGCATGGCTTTGTCCACTAGTCGATGTTAGGAGTATTCTGTCGGTCGAGCTGGATTGTCGAGGTCGGCCTGGCCCTCGCGACGGGGTTTTGATCAACGTTTCTCGGTCCGAGCGCCGTCTGTGGAAAGCGGTGTCTCTCCGTCTCTGGGCTGGATGATGGCTTGCCTTCATGCACCGAACGACTATTCCCATGTTAAGACACTCGGGGCTCGAGGGTGGTCGCTTTTCTACAAAAAAATGACCTTCGTTGGGAGATCTCCGACTTTGACCCCTCCGATAAGCAAGTCAGTAGCTGTTTTCTCTCCTCTTTTTCATCTCCCTCTGGCCGGATGCCAACCAGGGGCTTTTATACCATTGTACGAAGGTCAGTCGCACGCGGATTCACCATGACAGCTAATCCTCGAGGGATGAGACGGTACTTCTGTGCGGCTGCCGTCCCAGGACGCGTGGGACAACGCCAGACAGGGGCTTTTATACCATTATACGAAGGTCGGTCGCACGCGGGTTCGACGTGGTGACTAATTCTCGAGAGATGAGATGGTATTTCTATGCGGCCATCGTCCCGGGATACGCGGGATAGGACATGTCAAACAACACCGGTATAGGACGCGCTGAATGCTTCTCGTATAAAAGTTCTTCGAGCACATAATGACTTTGTTAACTGCATGAAAGAGGCTGCTGCAAAGGAGCTCAATAACCATCAATCTTACGAAAAGCTTCTGAAAGACCTAATTGTCCAGGTTTAAATAATGTCGTAATACTGTTTTTATATGTGTTTCCTAAAGTGGATGTTGCAGAAAGTGGTTCTCATAATTGATAAATGCTGCTTGATATACTTCATGTACTCTGATGCAATCTAGGCATTATCTCAATCTTTTTTGCACTTGCTTAATTTTATTGCAAAGCAATGTCTCAAACACATACTTTTGAGGCATTAGATACTGATTTTTCCGATCAGTGTGACAATAATGTTATCTTCCTTCATTTGTTGATTTATCTTTTGCCACCTGTCATTTTTTTCACAGAAATGATTAATTGTTGTCCTTCAGAGCTTGCTAAGATTGAAAGAGCCAGCTGTTCTGTTGCGTTGTCGCAAAGACGATCTTCATCTTGTGGAATCGGTTTTGAATCCAGCAAAGGAAGAATATGCAAAGAAAGCAAATGCTCATGCTCCCGATATTGTCATTGACAATAACATTTTCTTGCCACCACCTCCTGCTCATGCTGATGCTCATGGCCCCTACTGGTAATGTATCTTTCATTGAAATTTCATGTCAACTTACTAACATTAAAGTTAGAGCTTTTCTTTTGGATTTGTACTAGTTGGCATAGGGAAGACAAGTTGTAAACAGTCTTTTCTTATTGTTTCATTTTTCTTCCCAACCTGCTTTCAATGAATCTAGAAGCCTGTTAAGATCCCTTTTGTTACTAATTTCTCAGAAGACAGAATTATTGCATAACATGAAAATGACTTGATTTGATGCATAAAAAATGTTATCAATGGGAGATTTTACATGATTTTTCATAGGGTCATATCATCTGAGAGAACAAATGATTTATACTAATCGAAATGATACATCTTATCTTCAGTGCTGATTTTGACAACCTGTTGGATTAGTATGGTACTGACAAAATATATAAATAATTGAGCAGTATATTGAATGGTAAAATATTAGTCTGGTGGTGTACCCAATTCACTTTTATGAGTAATCGAGATCTCATCCAACAAAAGTTGGAAGGTGTTAGCTAGTTTTACTTGTAAAAATTTTGTTAGATCAATGTAAGGTCCTGGAATGAAACCCACCTTCACCACTTGTTTAGAAAGAAAAATCTAATGATTAATGAGTGGTATCATGTTGTATGATCCATGCTGGTGCTTATTAGATTGACAAATGTTGGTTCGTACATTCTAATCTGACTAGTTTTTAATCATACACCTTATTAGGTTCTGTTTGTCTACATTGCAGCGGCTCATGTTGGATTCATAACTTTTGTCCTTACATCTTGCTTGTGACATTTTGTGACAATGATCTGTCCTGATGGATCTTATTTTTCTCAAATTGAGCTCCAATTATAGCTTTTACTGTGCAGCAAAATTTTTAATGACAAGCAGGAATAAGATACAACTAATTTATCTTTAAAGATACATTGTATTAGAAAGTTAAAAAATTTCTGGGGCATATTTGGAGATTATTTTGAACAGAAGGTAAAAGGAATGTCCCACAAGATATTCGTGGTATATATATATATATATATTATGTATGTATGTATATTGTTATATAAAATATCAACCTAAGATAAATTGGAAATTACCTTCTGAGGGAAAAAAAATAGTGAATTATAAACTCTTTGAACTCATATAAATGCCTAAATCCACTTCTTAAATCTTTGCTGGCCTGTATGCATGTAACAGAATCAAAAGCCTACAATTATCCTGCAAATTTTTTATGGCCTTATTTGATTTCTAGCATGAAGTTGTCCACAGTAATGCTTAATGCTCTGGTATTTGTATGAATACCCAGAACTTTTCGGGAGCTCTATCCTTTAATTCATCTACTTCTGTATGCGTGGCTGTTTTGTGAAAAAGTGATTGTTCTCTTAAAACTCTAGCAACCAAATAAAAGATTTTATTGATGGTTGGTTTGGTAATTATATTCAGCTCTGGAGGTGTTGTTTGGCATCTATACATGGGAAAATTGTCTGTGAGAACACACTTGATGCCAGACTTGATGTCGTCTTCCGGAAGAAACTTCCAGAGGTTCTAACTTTCTTGATTCTTCCTCATTTTTCTTATAGTATTACAATTTTTATTGTTTATTTTGGTACTTAAATGTTTAAATATAGTGAATATTCTTGTCCCATTTTCCATATGATATTTTCTATAAATCCTTGCTCTCTAAATCTTTGCTGGCCTGTATGCATGTAACAGAATCAAAAGCCTACAATTATCCTGCAAATTTTTTATGGCCTTATTTGATTTCTAGCATGAAGTTGTCCACAGTAATGCTTAATGCTCTGGTATTTGTATGAATACCCAGAACTTTTCGGGAGCTCTATCCTTTAATTCATCTACTTCTGTATGCGTGGCTGTTTTGTGAAAAAGTGATTGTTCTCTTAAAACTCTAGCAACCAAATAAAAGATTTTATTGATGGTTGGTTTTGGTAATTCAGCTCTGGAGGTGTTGTTTTGGCATCTATACATGGGAAAATTGTCTGTGAGAACACACTTGATGCCAGACTTGATGTCGTCTTCCGGAAGAAACTTCCAGATATCTATTTTTGAGAAACCAGAGGTACACAATTCCAGGAATAGGGCCATTTAAGTATATCTTTTTCAACCAAAACCATATGAAGCAGTCTTGCCAAGCCATCTCATCCTTCTCTATTTTAGGTTATACTGCCATGGAACATAGATCCTAGGACATGGTTCGACATCACTTAAGAATATTTACTGAGGACTTGAAATGTTCATTTTTCATCTTTATCTAATCAGAGATGGGCCTCGACCGACAATTCCTGCTCCTGGATTATGCTATGAATTAGTCATGCTTGTTTAGGCTTCACTACTTGTTTACTGTTTTTCTGTTACCTTAGTAATGCACCCTCTGTTGAAAACACAGACCCTCGCCTCTTATTGTTGGATCCAATTTTATCAATCATTCATGCCCTCGGCTCACCGAGAAACAATTTTTTTCACTTTTTACAGATCCGGAGGCTCCTTTTTGCCCAGGTTGTTGCTTGATCAATCGACGGAATTTGGTAATAAGAAACATTTGTTTCGGGCCTTTAGGCCATAAATGATGGCTCATCATCCATCAATTATTGTTTCATTCATCTGGTTGTATGCAGAAGTATATTATCTTGGAATACGAAGCGGTTAATAACTCGCTAGCTCTGTTTCAAAATTTGTTATCTGGATTTGTATTTGCTATTACTGATCACCAAGCCTACAGTTTTGGAGATTCTGCATTATACTCTATTTTAGAAATTGATCCCAATAAATGGATTGTAGAGTTGGTGACATATTTACATTGCTTGACGATCCAGTGGATGTTGGAATTCTTAATGCGTGCATGTGCTGTTACCTTGAAGGAAGATAGAACACATCGTTTTGAATTGCAAGAACCGATTTCTAAATGCTTTGAAAAGAGAGATTGAAATGCTCTCTTTTGTTGTCTCAGCTGCAGAATTCCTCCAGGATCTGCCGAACTCAGTCAAATACGAATCTTACCGAACTGTTACCGTTTCAAGTATTTGATAGAAGTGGCAATCTTTATGTTTCAGGTCACACATGATCTCATCATTTTGCTGACAATGATACCCTCGTCAAGCCTCATCGGGACATTTTTAGGGTCGCATGCCCCATAAGCTTTGGCAACACGTGTAGAAAGAGAGAGAGAGAGAGGATGGGGAAATATTTATATACGGTAAGAGCACTGAAACATGCATCTAACATATATTTAATTCTTCATCACCACTTCATTGTAGAACTCTTTGTACGGTGAAAATATCATAAACTACAAAGCAGATGAGCTCTCTGGTCCAAAGACAAGATTCCAAATGTTTGTGTATTGTAATGACCGGAAGCATATAAGAAACCCTTCCGTAAGAGACAAAAACTAGCTAGCTAGAGTTGTTCTTTCGATCCTCACAAACCTGCTATCAAATTCATCATGTATCTACGTATATGCAACTTGGTCGAATATTCACATGACATGTCCTATCAACAAGTTTATGAACATGGCACGAGGAATATGTGATGAAAAAAAAGAGTCGAATATACAATAATTTAAAGAAGCTTCGCATGTGTTGGTATGCTGTCCGTGAAAGCTCTAAGACGTATCAAACATAAAAGATATAGCAGTGAACATAAAAGATATATGTCGTCATATCCATGTCCCCAAAAGTATACTGTTTGAAGAGAGTGAGAAAACGATGGGCTGTAAACATATCAACATATAAGTTAACAAGCATACAAAATATATGTGCTATTAACATCTACTTTAATTGGTACAAGTAGTAAAAAAAGGAAGGTGAGGTATTTACCAAGTATACTCGTCTCAGCAAGTCAAAAAACCTGATTTCAGTATATAAAAAGCACGGAAGTATCAGTGTCTAATATTATTCTCATTATATTTCAAATCTATTAAGATTTAAAATTTTCTCTCTCTTCTTCTTCTTTATTTGATACTATAGAAAGGTTATTTACAAAATCATGTAACATCGTTTTGTGGGCATACGTGCAAAATAAGCAACAAGCGAGAAGTATATACGTCGATGCGAGGAATATATATATAGAGCTTCACAAGATTATGTACCAAAAAAAGGTCAAAATTACGGACACTTATATTGATGAAAGATCTATTCAAGAAATGTCAAAATCGTGATAGATTGTTCAAGAAATAGATCTATCATATCGTAACATTCTCTTATCCCACAAAGGAACATTTTTATTTCACCTTTAACAACACTCTACGTGATTTTATCTTCATGAAACATCTGAAACTGCAAAAAGGAACAATTTTATAGGATGAACGGTATGAGGCATGATCTTTTGATTCATATACGCAATACTGAGAGAGAGAGAGAGAGAGAGAGAGTTATTGGAGCTCCCCTCACTCCACACGAGAGAGGAAGATGGTGACGACCATCCTCGCCTCCTCGCGTGGTGTGAGATGAGCTCCGATACATAACTCGCTCTCGCTAAGACGGACCTGCCTTTTCTCGTTTTCTCCATTCACCTGCATGTGTCCATATCATCAACATGCAAAATACTACAAAGCAGATACAGTAAAATGGAATCCATGACAGCAACCATGGAAAGCTAAATCGTCACACGCCACAAAAGCTCCTGAGTGAATCGAAGGCTGCAAAGTTGATGGTCTTCTACTTGTCGTCTGCACCAGTTCACCAGGGAGGGATCATATAGAACTCATTTGTGATCGATTGCTGGGCATTGCGGTGAGCACACAATAGACAACCCCATTTTATATGGGGTGCAACTAAAGAGGATTCCGATCCCTGATTTAATGATTAGGGTTTCACGTAAGGAAGTTAAATAAAGGGAAAACGAATAAGAATAACTTGCTAAAAGTCATATTATAACTTGATACATATAAGGGTAAGATGCCTTGATACATATTATAACTTGCTAAAAGTCATGGTTACGTCCATTCTTAGCCCGAGCATATCTTCTCCTCAATTAATGCAGGCAGCATTTCCTCTACCGGGCTGAATCCGAAGAAAGAATAATTGCTTGCGGTGGGAACAAGCAAACTCGTATTCCCGTTGAATCGTATGAAGGTTCAAGTGTCGTTGGTGCTGTGCTCTTTGTACTGCAGTATTACTCGTATCTTAGTGTACGAGTACGTTGTGGAGAGAGAAGCTTCTTGGCTTGCTTGATTGATAAGTAGAGAGCAGGTTGGTTTTTTGCTTACCCTTTGTGTGCTTTCCCGAGTAGTAGAGTTCGGGCCGCTTTATGCAAGTAACTCGGTTGAGGAGGGTGCTCAAACAAAGTGCTTATTGAATGCAGGCAGCAGTTCCTCTAGCCTCCAAAACTGCTGTCATCAAGTATTGGAGGACAGCAGTTCCTCTAATCTTCAAAACAAGGTGCTGTCCTCTAGCCTCCAAAACTCGATGATCGAGTTTTGGAGACTAGAGGAACTGCTGTTTTGGAGACTAGAGGACTGGAGGACAGCAACTAGAGGAACTGCTGTCTGTTGTGTGCTCACCGGAATGCCCAATTATTCGTTTTGGGCATTGCGGTGAGCACACAAACTTGCTAAAGGGACAGCAACCCCAAGTTATTCTTATTCGTTTTCCCTTTATTTAACTTCCTTACGTGAAACCGTAATCATTAAATCAGGGATCGGAATCCTCTTTAGTTGCACCCCATATAAAATGGGGTTCTCTGTTGTGTGCTCACCGCAATGCCCAGCAATTGATCACAAATGAGTTCCATATGCTCCCTCCCTGGTGGACTGATGCAGACGACTAGTAGAAGACCATCTACTTTGCAGCCTTCGATTGGGTCAGAAGCTTTTGCGTGTGACGATTTAGCTTTCCATGGTTGCTGTCATGGATTCCATTTTACTGTATCTGCTTTTGTAGTATTTTGCATGTTGATGGTATGTACACATGCAAGTGAATGGAGAAATCGAGAAAAGGCAGGTCCGTCTTAGCGAGAGCGAGTTATGTATCGGAGCTCCTGTCACAGAACGCGAGGAGGTGATGATGGTTGTTGATATGGCTGACAAAGGACCTCCGCGTGGCAACAGACAAAGGATCTCCGAGCTGATGCAAAGCGATACCTTAGACCCGAGCGAAGTGACCACACGACCTATGTGTTGTTCGATGCCATATGAGTCAACGTCGCAAGGCATCGCGCGGCGCTGACCCTAAGGCATCGCTCGTCCGCAAGATAAAGCTATCTCGCTTGGCATCGTACAAGTCGACGCCGGACACCACAAAGTCGTTCCGCAAAACTCGGGATATCGCTACATGGCACTGCATGGCGCAGATCCATACAGGTTGATCGACGCTCGATTGTAGGGTACAAGCCATCCTCCCGAGGAGTCGACAACCATTAAAGGATCGTGTACCATCAACCACCCCTTCGCAGGTATAAAAGCCAACCCTTTGACCAATGAGAAGGGATTTGGAACACTCAACTCTCTCTTGTTCCACTAAACTCTAACTTAAGCTTCGAAGGGGTCGAGTCGAAAAATCCCCCTCCCGACCTCAACCTAAGTGTAGAGGCTAGAGACGAAGAAGCATGTAGTGAGACCCGTAGCTCAACCTGACCCTGCTAGTCATAGGTGCCCAGTAAGCTAATCACATGAGTGATGACACGTGTGACTTGACACAGAATCTTTTTGCTTATTATATTTTGACATTTATCACTTTATATTGACTATTGCATATATGCATGTATATATTGTGATGTCCTTAGATCTGTGCAATGGGAATCGGATCGTGATGAGATCACGATAATGAGACCGATTCGCCTTTAAACACATATCCTAAATAATCTCGGTTATAGGTTACTCAAGAGGGACATCGAGATAACCGGACAGACTGGTGTACTGTATACTCATCCATATGATGGATACAACTGATCTCATAGCTGCTCATGTGGGGACACTAGGGATACAGTATATATGCTCATTGGAGAATGAGTTCACAGATTGCTCCGCTTATAAAATGTTGGATGGTTGATGATGACTTATTATCAGACAACAATTTTGTAGTCCCAATGGTGTATCTGGTCCTTAGACTTGAGACACCAAGGATGTCCTATATGAGTGCTCCATTCTTTAATACAAGATTTATAGATTTAGATGTTCTAGATCTAGTACAACCGGTCATCGGGAGTGGCAGTCAACCTTACGAGGGTTATTGAGTATCAATAGAGGATCATCCACTCTCGGTATCATAAAAGGAATATCCCATGTGTTCTTGCTTAAACAAATCCCTAGCTGGGGTCATTCGGATTAAGAGAGAAAGAGTTCTCCGGGAGAATCTGATTAGAGTGAGACTTGAGTAAAAACCGTATAGGTTTGACAGCACCATACCCAGTATACGGCCTCTGGGATATTAGATAGATAAGGGACTATAGGTATACGGTAACTTAGGATAGACAGGTCTAATAGATTAGATTCCCCTGTATCATCTGGGGACTACGGCGTAGTGGCCTAGTACGTCCGTAGTCGATGAGTCGAGTGAATTATTATGGAAATAATAATTCACTAAGCCAGAAGGAGTTCTGATAGGTATGACTCACGGCCAGCTTGATATTGGGCCTAGAGGGTCACACATATATGGTAGGCATTGCGATGAATAGAAGTTCGGATATGAGATATCCGCCGGAGCCCCTATCTTGTTGGTGTTAAATCTCGAATTTTGATGATGAAGTCAATTGTAATTTGTTTGATCTAATCTATATGTTGGGAAAAGTGTGCAGGATTAACTATGATAACAGTAAGGCATAAAGTAGGTGTTGTGCCGGAGTCAAGATCGAGATCACGTTGGGAGTTCGAGAGTTCGTCGGAAGTCCGGACGTTCGTCGAAAGTTCTGTTAGAACCAACTGAGAAGTCTAGAAGTTTGCCAAAGAAACTCGTCAAAGCTCGCTAAGAAGATCATCGTAAAGTCCGGGATTTTGTCGGGAGTCCACCGGAGCATTGTCGAGAGTTCGTCGGATGTTCGTCGGAAGAGCAATTGACGCACCGGAACATGAAGTATTGTAATCATGTCTTAATTATCGTAGTTAGAGCATAAATTAAGTTAGATTTAGGAGGTAATCCCACTAACTTAATTAGGGGCCAATTGGGCCCTAAGTTGGGCTGGTTTGGGCTGGATTCAAGGCCCAACCAGGATGCTGAAAGCCTAGTCGACGGTGGCACCACATGGGAAACAGCACCCTAGGAATTCTAGGTGGTGGTACCACCCAATCACAGGCAGTTATTGCTGCCGGTGGTGGTACCGCCCTTGTCAGGTAGTGGTACCGCTAGAGCTCAGTCTCCGAGCTCTATCAAGCGGTCGTACCACCCAGACTAGGTGGTGGTACCGCCCAGTGTTAGGTGTTAGGTGGTGGTACCGCCCAGTAATGGCGATGGTACTGCCAGTACCCCGGAAATCCGGGATGAGACACTTTTTGGCTCCATTTTTGAAGCCATTAGGGCCTATAAAAATCCCACCCTTTTCTGCATGAAAGGGCACGAAAAGTATTGAGATAATTTGAAACAACTCATAAAAATACACTAAAAAATTAATTTTTGACTCCTTCAATCTACTAGGGCCTTCATAAGTCACTTTGAGTGTGTGTCAAATGTCAAAAGTCATTTCACAAATTGATACTCAATTAAACTCATTTTTATCTAATGCACAAAACAAGGCATTCATAGCCTTTGCGTTTAAAGCAAAAGTCTTCTTCTCCAACTCATTCCAATCATTCATTAGAAGAGAAGATTTTTGAAAGTCATTTTCTATAATATTCTATAATTCAAAATTCATTGAAATTAGGAAGATCCTCATTCTAGTCTTCCAATATGTGTAATCCGTCCCATTGAACATAGGCGGACATGTAATTCAATGGCCCTCTAGGTTGCCGACAAATGCCATCTCTCTTAGGTCTTAAAACCAAATGAGAGTGAATCTTGCTCCGATACCAATTGTTAGGATCAAGAGCGGCACTAAGAGGGGTGAATTAGTACAGTGGAAAACTTTTACAATTTCAAAAAAATGTTTGTTTGATTTAAACTGATTCCAACGAAAATGGTTTCGATTCAATCCATTTCGAAGAGATTAAGAACTTGAAAACTTTCGTAAAAGTGCAAAAGAGGATTAAAGAGATTTATGTTGAATCTCGGATTTTGATGATGAAACTAATTGATTGTGTTTAGATGTTTAACTGCATTTTGAGTGATGCAGGTCTACTCGATCAGGATTAGACAGTTAACGCAGGAGGAATTGACGTTGCGCCGGAGGAGATCACGTTAGGATATTGGACGGTAGAACGCTTCGGACGTCGGGCATCGGGCCAAGGAGAGCGGAATTGCACTAAGGATATCGGGGTTGCGGAGGTCAACCGCCGATTGGGCAACAACCCGCAAGAGTGGACGATGCACTGAAGAATCGGACGAAGCGCCAACCAATGACAGGCCGGGCAACAGAATGTCAATTCGCGTTGTAATAATTGTCTAGATCAGAGTAGACTTTTGGCTTGTGTATGCATGATTAACTACGATAACGATGAAGACATAAAGCGAAACAAATTGCCGGAGTCAAGCGCAAAGGATTCGTTGGGAGTTCGAGAGTTCGACGGAAGTCCGAATGTTCGTCGGGAATGCTGTCGGAACTAGCCGAGAATGAGTAGGGAGCTTGCCGATGGGTTTTCGGAAGCTCGCCGGAAGGTTCGTCGGAAGTTCGCGGAGCTCACCGAGAAAGATCGTCGCTTGCCAAAGAAGCTTATCGGAACTCGCCAAGATCAAATCGTGAAGTCTAGGAGCTTGCCGGGAGTCCGCAGAATGGTTTCCGAGAGTTTCTCGGAAGATCGCCGAAAGTTTCGCCGGAAGAAGTCTTGACTTGTGGACTTTGTAATAGCTTAGGAAATGTCTTTAAATTCATAGTTAGCATGTTAATTAGGGTTAGGATTAGGTGTTAATCTTATAACCCAAGTAGGGACCAATTGGGCCCGAGTTCGGACTGGTTTGGGCCAAGTTTGGAGCCCAACCAGTGAGCTGAGAGAGCCAGGCGGTGGCACTGCCCAGCACCCGAGAGCTAGGCGGTGGCACCGCTGGATTGGGCGGTGGCACCGCCCAGTACACTGTTAGTGTCAAAACTGACAGGCGGTGGCACCGCTAGCTTCGGGAACCGAAGAGAATTCAAATTTTGGAGCCCAAATTTGAATCATCTTGAGGCCTATAAATACCCCTCTATTCTCAGCTGAGATAACAACCTTTTGAGAAGCTAGAAGTTGAGAAAATCTTTAGGAAAAGTTTTGTTTTCAATAGCTTGAGTGTTCACCTCCTTTCTTTTCATTGAAATCTTTGTAAAAGGGTGAACCACTTGTAAGAGGTTGTAAGAGGGGTGTAAGAAGGAGGTTGATCTTCGCCTAGTAAAGGAAGATCGTTAGTGGATGCCGGTGGCCTCGACGGAAGAGGAATCGGAGGAGTGGATGTTGGTCACGATTGACCGAACCACTGTAAACTACCGTCTTCTCTGGTTTGCATTTACTTCCTGCTATTACCTTACTGCAAACCCCTTCAATAGCTTACTGCCTTCAATACTTTTCCCTACGCTTTCAATCTAACCATATTTCCGGAATCGGTTTTCAACATACAAAGAAATTTCAGAAATCGACATAGTTTTTACCGCTGCACTAATTCACCCCCCCCTCTTAGTGCCGCTACGATCCTAACAATTGGTATCAGAGCCCGGTATTTCTCATTTCGGATTTACACCCGAGAGAAATGGCTCTTCATGGCTTTCAAAAGGGCTTTTCGGTTTTTCGTCCACCATTGTTTAACGGATTGGACTACACTTATTGGAAAACTCGAATGAGAGTTTTCTTGATTTCTATGAACTTGGATTTATGGAATATTGTTGAAAACGGTTTTCAACTTCCCTCTAAACCGATGAACAAATGGTCGGATTTGGAGAAGAAGCATTTTTCTTTAAACGCAAAGGCTATGAATGCCTTATTTTGCGCTTTGGACAAAAATGAGTTCAATCGGATTTCTATGTGCGAAACGGCTTTTGATATTTGGCGAACACTTGAAATCACACACGAGGGAACTAGTAGAGTCAAAGACTCGAAAGTTAATATTTTATTGCATGATTTTGAGCTTTTTCGAATGCAACCAAGCGAGACTATAGGCGACATGTACACCCGTTTCACGGATGTCGTCAATAATCTAAGAGTTCTTGGTAAATCTTTTTCGAATTTTGATCTCGTAAGTAAGATCTTAAGATCCCTTCCAAAAAGGTGGGATCCTAAAATAACCGTAATACAAGAGACAAAAAATTTAAATGATTTTCCATTAGAAGAATTAATCGGGTCATTAATGACCTATGAAATGACACTTTTGGAACATTTTGAACCCGATGAGCACTTGAACCACCTTCCAAAGAATAGGAAGGATTTGGAACTCCAGGCAAATGAATACCACTTGAGCGATGACTCAAGTGATGAGGACAATGATGAACTTGAACTTCGAACACTAAATCTTAATAAGTTCATTAAACAAAAATCTAAAATAAACAATGAACTTGAACGGAGGAAGAGGCCAAAGAAGAGGAAGGCAACCAAGGATGAATCAAGAACTTTCAAAGGTGAAATGACGAATTGGGCTTTGATGGGCTTCGACTACAAGGTAAGTAACTCAACTCTCTTGAATTATTTTGAAATTACTTGAAGTTTTTCATGAGTGCTTAATTTAGATAGTAGGAATAGGAAATAAAAAATTGTTTTTCAAAAATTATATCATGTTTTTCTTTTTAGCATCTTTGAAAAATTAAAAAATTTGATCATGAAAAATATATTGCTAAGGTTTCATGCATGTTATGTTTTGAAATATTGAATGATGTATGCAACATTAGGGATGATAATTATATGATATATGATAATGCTTAGGATTAATCCATGCATGTCTATCTTGATGATTTTATGTCATGCATGAGTTTTTGAGGTAAATGTTGATTTGAAACTCTCATTTTCGATTAACATATTTTTGGCCTAATCGTTTTTATGATGAATTAAGATGACATTCTCATCACATATTAAGATGACATAGTGCATGTACATCTATGTATGAATTTCTTGATAATCTTTTGATGATAGATGTGATATCATGATGTGTTTGATCTTGACGGCTTCTTGACGAAACTTATGTTTCGATTTTAAATGATGATAAATGTTTTTTCAAGAAGAAATAATGTGTATTTTGATGATTTTCAATTTTGATTGAAACCATGCTTGATGTCTTAATGAAAATATAAACAAGTTTGATATCATGCTTAATGATGATGTATGGATCTTGTATCAAAAACTAAGCTTGAAAAGTTAGATTCACCTAAAAAGAAAAATGCATGACTACAACAAACAAAATGATCTTGATGGAAAATACTTTATGAAATCAATTTCGATGATGCATAATTATGTAATTATGTAATGAAAATATTAAATATTTTGAAACCATGTTTTGATGTCATGCATAATGATCATGCTTAATAGATTTCGAAATTATGCATGATGATTCTTGAGACTTATGGATTATCGATTTTTACGGTAATGTAAATGGCTTTTTCGGTTTTTGAACATTGATGCATATTTTTTATTTGGCATAAATGAAATAAATCACATGAATAGAAACACTTTAAAAGGAAAATATATTATCATGGGAATTAAAATCATGAATCTATTTGTATCACTTTTGTGAATCTCTTGAAAATGATCTTGATTTGATGATTTAAATTTAAATGAGCTTTATCTTGATTTCTCAAAATTTGTAAATTGAGATTTCTTATGCTTAAGTCAAGATTTTATATGCTTGAATTGAAATCTTTTTCTCCTAAGGTTCTTTTACTAAAGAGAATATCTTTTTCGAAATTCATGACTTAAAATTTCTTTTGAATATCTTTTATTATTTGATCTCCTAAGATTTTCTTTTGATTATTTAAGAGGAGGTTTTTCAAAAGAAATCATGCCTTTTGGTATATACATATTCTAATCCTTCATGATATGATTTTTATGCAATTGCTTGTATTCATGAAAATATTCATCTCATCACCCAATTAATTCTTCTTGATATTCCTAATGTGATGAATGAAATTATGCATGAAATACAAATGAGAAGTTAATTATCATGCATGATAGGATGTAATGAATATTGACATTTAGATACTATCATTTGAAAAAGTTATGATCATACATGGCAAGATGCAATTTGACAGATTAATACCATGATGATTTGAAATGTTTATGATTTGAAATGATGCATATGCTTTTTATTATGATGATGTATGTGATGTATTGCATATGCTGTGTATCATGAATGCTTTAAATGATAAATGTTTGGTACCAACAATCATGAAGAGATTAATACTTAAAATGTTGATTTAATGTTCGGTATCATGAATACTTTATTATCATACATGAAAATAGTGATAAATATTTTGAAAATAAATGTTTGAATCATGTTAGATGATTTTATATTTTGTGCATGATGAGTTATAGTGATGATTGAGATAATATGAATGATAAAACATGAGATTGTCTGTAATGCAAATTTATTGATCTCATGATGTGTAAACTGAAATAATGATTGGAATATTGATGTAATTATAAATGATGATTTGATAATATGCATGAAATACTCTTGATATTATTTTGATGCATACAAATGAAAAGTTTTGATCATGCATGGTAGGATATAATTTGACAAGTTGATACCATCATGATATGAAACATTTATGATTTACAATGATGCATGCAATACTTGTGCTTTCTAATTATGATGTGATGTATTGCATATGATGTAAATCATGATTTAAAATACTATGAGTTGTTGCTAAAATGATGTATTAGAAATGTTGATTTAATGTTTTGTGTCATGAATGCTCTAAATGATGAATGTTTGGTATCATGATCAAAATGTTTATAAATAATTAAAAATTTTAGTATCATGTATGATATCCTCATAATGTAAATCGATTTATTCAATATCGTGCATGAATGAAATATAAGGTTTTTGAAAATATGCATATTCTAATTTGAAAATATAATGATGCACAAATAAGATTGATACTTACCTTTGTCATAATTGATGTAAAGGGTCTTCCCTTCCTTTTGACAATGACAAAGGGGGAGATAGCTAGTTTGCACAAGTCAAGAAGATGCAAAAACTTGATTACTAGCTTGCCTATCTTAAGTAGCAAAGATTGCTAACTTGCTTATTTCAAGAAGCAAAAGTTATCTTCTTGAACATCACTATCTTGCCTATCTCAAGAAGCAAAACATGCTAACGTGCACATCTAGCAAACTTGTATATTTTAAGAAGCAAGGGTTGCTTTCTTGAACATCTCAAAACTGCTAGCTTGCATGTTCTAAAAATATTGTAAAATTTGCTAGCTTGTATGTAGTAAAACTGCATATCATAAAAGTTGCTAGCTTGTAGAGAAGCAAAGAATTGCTATCTCAAAAGAAACAAAAATTGTAAAACTTAGAAAACTTGCAATATAATTGCTCTTGCCATGCTTTGTATAAAAAAATAGGTTGATATCCTTAAAAGCATCGCATTAAATTTTTTAGTATCGCAATGTATCACATGTATTGCAAATTGAAATTTTTGAGACTATTATCATATCATGTTTAACAATTGATGTCTTTCATGACATGATTTCTTTGCATTTTTGTCTTGTATGTATCATGTGATGATTGAAATATTGATTGATGCAAATTTATAATTTATGTAAAAGTCTAAATCATTGGTTCCTCTCCTTCTTTTCGGCAATGACATAGGGGGAGAAAGATTGCTAGCTCAAGGCAAATGCTGGCTAGCTTGTACTCTTCCCTACTTTTCGACAAAAACAAAGGAGAGAAAGCTTTTGCTAGTTAGAACATGCAAAGAAAAGCAAAGTGCAATCTTGCACAAGAAGCAAGTGTTGAATTGCCATGATTGAACTTAAGAATTTTACTATGCTTTTGTGCTTATATGTTGTGATGAAAATCTAGCTTCACGTTACAAAAACTTGAATATCTTTTAAAATAGCTAGAGCTACTTCTCCTTTTTATTGATGACATAGGGGGAGAAGTATATTGATGACTTTATGCATTGAATTTAATATTTTATATATTTGCATGATGGTTTAAATGTTTTTCATAACATGTGATGAATGTTGCTTGGATTTGGGATAATCCAAGTGTTCTATCAATGGCATATTGATAGGGGGAGTTTGTTTAAACTCCGGGGAGTTAAGGTTAACTCCGGTAGTCATCAATTAGTTATCATCATCAAAAAGGGGGAGATTGTTGAATCTCGGATTTTGATGATGAAACTAATTGATTGTGTTTAGATGTTTAACTGCATTTTGAGTGATGCAGGTCTACTCGATCAGGATTAGACAGTTAACGCAGGAGGAATTGACGTTGTGCCGGAGGAGATCACGTTAGGATATTGGACGGTAGAACGCTTCGGACGTCGGGCATCGGGCCAAGGAGAGCGGAATTGCACCAAGGATATCGGGGTTGCGAAGGTCAACCGCCGATTGGGCAACAACCCGCAAGAGTGGACGATGCACTGAAGAATCGGACGAAGCGCCAACCAATGACATGCCGAGCAACAGAATGTCAATTCGCGTTGTAATAATTGTCTAGATCGGAGTAGACTTTTGGCTTGTGTATGCAGGATTAACTACGATAACGATGAAGACATAAAGCGAAACAAAGTGTCGGAGTCAAGCGCAAAGGATTCGTTGGGAGTTCGAGAGTTCGACGGAAGTCCGAATGTTCGTCGAGAATGCTGTCGGAACTAGTCGAGAATGAGTAGGGAGCTTACCGATGGGTTTTTGGAAGCTCGCCGGAAGGTTCGTCGGAAGTTCGCGGAGCTCACCGAGAAAGATCGTCGCTTGCCGAAGAAGCTTATCGGAACTCGCCAAGATCAAATCGTGAAGTCTAGGAGCTTGCCGGGAGTCCGCAGAATGGTTTCCGAGAGTTTCTCGGAAGATCGCCGGAAGTTTCGCCGGAAGAAGTCTTGACTTGTGGACTTTGTAATAGCTTAGGAAATGTCTTTAAATTCGTAGTTAGCATGTTAATTAGGGTTAGGATTAGGTGTTAATCTTATAACCCAAGTAGGGACCAATTGGGCCCGAGTTCGGACTGGTTTGGGCCAAGTTTGGAGCCCAACCAGTGAGCTGAGAGAGCCAGGCGGTGGCACCGCCCAGCACCCGAGAGCCAGGCGGTGGCACCGCCAGTCTGGGTGGTGGCACCGCCCAGCACCCGAGAGCTAGGCGGTGGCACCGCTGGATTGGGCGGTGGCACCGCCCAATACACTTTCAGTGTCAAAACTGACAGGCGGTGGCACCGCTAGCTTCGGGAACCGAAGAGAATTCAAATTTTGGAGCCCAAATTTGAATCATCTTGAGGCCTATAAATACCCCTCTATTCTCAGCTGAGATAACAACCTTTTGAGAAGCTAGAAGTTGAGAAAATCTTTAGGAAAAGTTTTGTTTTCAATAGCTTGAGTGTTCACCTCCTTTCTTTTCATTGAAATCTTTGTAAAAGGGTGAACCACTTGTAAGAGGTTGTAAGAGGGGTGTAAGAAGGAGGTTGATCTCCACCTAGTAAAGGAAGATCGTTAGTGGATGCCGGTGGCCTCGACGGAAGAGGAATCGGAGGAGTGGATGTAAGTCACGATTGACCGAACCACTATAAACTACCGTCTTCTCTGGTTTGCATTTACTTCCTACTATTACCTTACTGCAAACCCCTTCAATAGCTTACTGCCTTCAATACTTTTCCCTACGCTTTCAATCTAACCATATTTCCGGAATCGGTTTTCAACATACAAAGAAATTTCAGAAATCGACGTAGTTTTTACCGCTGCACTAATTCACCCCCCCCCTCTTAGTGCCGCTCCGATCCTAACAATTTACAGTAATGTAAATTGCTCAAATGAAAAGCAAACCAGGATTTAGAGTAGTTCGGTCAACGTGACCTACATCCACTTTCGGATTCCTCCTCAGATGATGTCTCCAGCATCCACTAAAAGCCTTCCTTCAATAGGTGAAAACCAACCACCTCTTTACGATACTTTCTTCTTTTCACGGGTTTAGAAGAGAACTCGTACAAGTCTCACACCTCTCTTAAATACAACACTTTTACACCCCCAATAACTCAAGATTATCTCAATACTTTTCCCTACGCTTTCAATCTAACCATATTTCCGGAATCGGTTTTCAACATACAAAGAAATTTCAGAAATCGACGTAGTTTTTACCGCTGCACTAATTCACCCCCCCCCTCTTAGTGCCGCTCCGATCCTAACAATTTACAGTAATGTAAATTGCTCAAATGAAAAGCAAACCAGGATTTAGAGTAGTTCGGTCAACGTGACCTACATCCACTTTCGGATTCCTCCTCAGATGAGGTCTCCAGCATCCACTAAAAGCCTTCCTTCAATAGGTGAAAACCAACCACCTCTTTTACGATACTTTCTTCTTTTCACGGGTTTAGAAGAGAACTCGTACAAGTCTCACACCTCTCTTAAATGATCTCAAAACTTAGAAAGGGAGGAGAACTCTAGCACTTGTTTACAACACTTTTACACCCCCAATAACTCAAGATTATCTCAATACTTTTCGTGCCCTTTCATGCAGAAAAGGGTGAGGTTTTTATAGGCCCCAATGGCTTCAAAAATGGAACCAAAAAGTGTCTCATCCGGATTTTCGGGGTACTGGCGGTACCACCGCCATTACTGGGCAGTACCACCACCTAACACCTGACACTGGGCGGTACCACCACCTAGTCTGGGTGGTACGACCGCTTGATAGAGCTCGGAGATTGAGCTGATTGAGCTCTAGTGGTACCACTACTTGACAAGGGCGGTACCACTACTGGCAGTAATAACTGTCGGTGGTACCACCACCCAATCTGGGCGGTACCACCACCTAGAATTCCTAGGGTGTTGTTTCCCATGTGGTGCCACCGTCGACCAAGCTTTTAGCATCCTGTTTGGGCTTTGAATCCGGCCCAAATCAACCCAACTTCGGGCCCAATTGGCCCCTAATTAAGTTAGTGGGATTACCTCCTAATCCTAACTTAATTTATACTCTAACGATGATAATTAAAATATGATTACAATACTTCATATTTTGGTGCGTCAATTGCTCTTCCGACGAACTCTCGGTAATGCTCCGGTGGACTCCCGGCAAGCTCCTGGACTTTACGATGATCTTCTTAGCGAGCTTTGATGAGTTTCTTTGGCAAGCTTCTAGACTTCTCGGTTGGTTCCAACAGAACTTTCGACGAACGTCCGGACTTCCAACGAACTCTCGAACTCCCAACATGATCTCAATCTTGACTCTGGCACAACACTTGCTTTATGCCTTACTGCTATCATAGTTAATCCTGCACACTTTTCCCAACATATAGATTAGATCAAACAAATTATAATTGACTTCATCATCAAAATTCGAGATTTAACACCAATAAGATAGGGGCTCCGGTGGATATCTTATATCCGAACCTCTACTCATCGCAATGCCTACCATATGTGTGTGACCCTCTGAGCCCAATATCGAGCTGGCTGTGTGTCATAGCTATCAGAACTCCTTCTGGCTCAGTGAATTATTATCTCTGTAATAATTCACTCGACTCATCGACTACGGACATACTAGGCCACTACACCATAGTCTCCAAATGATACAGGGGAATCCAATCCATTGGACCTATCTGTCCTCAGTTACCGTGTACCTATAGTTTCTTATCCATCTAATATCCCAGAGACCGTATATCGGGCATGGTGCTATCAGACCCATACGATTTCTACTCGAGTCTCACTCTAATCGGATTCTCCCAGAGAACTCTTTCTCTCTCAATCCGAATGACCCTAGCCAGGGATTTGTCTGAGCAAGAACATATGGGATATTCTTCTCATAATGTCGAGAGTGGATAATCCTCTATCGACACTCAATAGCCCTCGTAAGCTGTACTAGATCTGGGACATCCAAACCTATAAATCTGGTATCAAAGAGTGGAGCACTTATACAGGACATTTTTGGTGTCTCAAGTCTAAGGACTAAATACACCACTAGGACTACGGAATTGCTGTCTGACAATAAGGCATCATCAACCATCCAGTATTCCATAAGTGGATCAATCAGTGAACTTATTCTCCAATGAGCACCTGTACTGTATCCCTAGTGTCCCCACACGAGCAGCTATAAGACTAGTTGTATCCATTATATGGATGGGTATACAGCACACTAATATGCCCGGTTATCACGATGTCCCTCTCGAGTAACCTATAACCAGGATTATTTAGGATCTGTATTTAAAGGTGAATCGGTCTCATTATCGTGATCTCATCACGATCTGATTCCCATTGCATAGATCCAACGACATCACAATATATATATATATATATATATATATATATATATATATATATATGCAATAGACAATATAAAGTGATAAATGTCAAAATATAATAAGCAAAAAAATTTCGTGTCAAGTCACACATGTCATCACTCACGTGATTGGCTTGTTGGGCACCTATGACTAGCATGAGCATCATAGGGGTTTGATGGGAATCATATACATAGGTGATTGGCTTTATGTCAAGTGGGAGATTGCTAATCATAGGTGCCCTACAAGCCAATCAGGTAGATGATGGCACGTGTGACATGATATGCATTCTTTTTTCTTATTATATTTTAGCATTTTTATCACTTTATATTGTTTATTACATATATATATATATATATATATATATATATATATATATATATATATATATATATATATATATATATATATATATATATTGTGATGTCCATAGATCTATATAATAGGAATCAGATCGTGATGAGATCACAATAATTAGACCGATTCACTTTTAAACACAGACCCTAAATAATCTTAGTTATAGGTTACTCAAGAAGGATATCGAGATAACCGAACAGATTGGTATGCTGTATACCCATCCATATGATGGAGGCAACTGGTCTCATAGCTGCTCGTGTGGGGACACTAAGGATACAATGCAAGTGCTCATTGGATAATGAGTTCACTAATTGATCCGCTCACGAAATATTGGATGGTTGATGATACCTTATTGTCAGACAGCGATTTCGTGGTCCTAGTAGTGTATATTGTTCTTAGACTTGAGACACCAAGAATGTCCTCTATAATTACTCCACTTTTTGATACCGGATTTATGGGGTTGGAAGTTCCAAATCTAGTATTTTTGCTAAGGTTATTCGGATTCAGAGAGAAAGAGTTATTTGGGAGAATCTGATTAGAGCGAGAGTCGAGAAGAAACCGTATGGGCCTAACAGCACCATGCCCAATATATGGTCTCTAGGATATTAGATACATGAGGGACTATAAGTATATGGTAACTAAGGATAGATAGGTCCAAAGGATTGGATTCTCCTGTATCATTTGGGGACTACGACGTATTGGCCTAGTACATCTATAGTCGATAAGTTGAGTAAATTATTATGGAGATAGTAATTTATTGAGTCAGAAGAAGTTCTAATAGATATGACTCGCGACCAGCTCAATATTAGGCCTAGAGGGTTACACACATATGGTAGGTGTTACGATAAGTAAAGGTTCATATATGAGATATCCGCTAAAGTCCCTATCTTATTGAATATCTAATAAGTCCATGAATTATTGGATCCTATGGATGAGATTCAACAAGAGCTAATAAGAGATTATTGGGTAGAGACCTACTAATCTAAGAGGCTTGGATAATTAGATGGAGATCCAACACCCAATAGGGCAGGATCCATTAGGGTTAACTAGGGGCTGTTAGGAACGAGTCAGTACTAAGAGGGGGGGGTTGAATTAGTGCAACAGATTAAAAACGTCAGTTCAAATATATTTCATTCAATTAAAATCGATTTTAGAAAAGATGTTAACATGAAATACATTTAGAAGGATGTGTCGCAAAAGTAATAAGGAAGTAAAGAGGTTTACAATAAAGATAAACAACACAACAGAAATGCAAACAGTTTTATAGTGGTTTGGTCATAGTGACCTACATCCACTCCATCGATTCCTCTTCCATCGAGGCCAACGGCATCCACTAATGGTCTTTTTTTAATAGGCGAAGACCAACCACCTTCTTACAACTCTATTCTCCTTTTGTAGGCTCAAGAGAGAACATTTACAATCCCTTTTTGCAAAGCTTTTCTTGCACTCTCCCTTAGAATGGTCTCTAAACTTTAGGAGGAGAGACTCTGCACTTTACAAGGGTTTTCAACTTAAAAACACAGAGTTTTTGATCACCTTTCTTGCTACTCCATGCAGGAATAGCTGGGGTATTTATAGGCCCCAAATGGATTCAAATTTGGAGACCAAAATTTAAATCTCCAAGATTTTAGGGTGCGGGAGGTACCATCGCCTACATTGGGCGATACCACCACCTGTAGCCTGACACTAGGCGGTACCACCATCGAGTCTGGAGGTACCACCGCTTGACAACCTTGTAGATCGAGTTTTTCAAGTTTTCCAACTCACAAGCGGTTCTACCACTTGTTCCGGTGGTGCCACCGCTTGGCCCAACATTTGGGTCATTGAATGGGCCTCCCAATGAGCCCAAATCACTCCCAATTTAGGCCCAATTGGCCCCTAGTTGAGTTGACATTATTTCACCCCAATACCAACTCAATTAGACCTAAACTAACTCGATTGAGGCAAATTATTACAAGCACTAATCATGTATTGTCCGGCATATCATTGGTTCTTCCGGCGCTTCATCCGATCCTTTGGCATATTGTCTTCTTTTGCGGCCTTTGCCTAATCGGCATATTGACCTCTACAACTTCGATCTCCTTAGTGCAATATCCGCTCTTCTAGGCTCGATGCCTAAATTCACATCCTGAAGCCTTCTGCCGACACATCGACCATTCCTCCAGCCCGACATCCAATCTTCTGACATATTTACTGTGATCCAACATAATTCTTCTTGCTTTAATCAATTTGCCTCTCCTGATTGACATTAGCCCTACATCACTCAAATGCACATTAGATCGAAAACATATCAATTGATTTCATCATCAAAATCCGAGATTCAACAATCTCCCTCTTTTTGATGTGATAACCAATCAATGACGGAGTTTAAACTAAACTCCTGGAGTTTAAATAAGCTCCCCCTATCAATACCCATATTTGAGAGAACTCTTGAATTCAAATTGAATTCAAGTCAAAGCAAATTTAATCATTAATATTTACAATATGTCATCATGAAATAAAATCATTTCATGCATAATTGTCATCATAACTTCTCCCCCTTTGTCATCAACAAAAAGGAAAAGTGCAACTAGTAAGTGTTTAGACATAATTTCAAATCATTGCATAATAAACATAATCTCAAGTTTTATCATCATGCAAGTTAGCAAGTTCTGGAGTTTTGTAAATTTGTAAATTTTTGCTAGATGTGCAAGTTATCATGTTTTGCTTCTTGAGATAGGCAAGATAGCACTTTTGCTTCTCTTGAGATTGCAAGCTAGTAATGTTTAGTGATGTTCAAGATAGCAAGTTCTATATCATGCAAGCTAGCAAATTTTTTACATCAAGAAAGTTGGCAAAATTTTTGCATCTTTTGAGATGAGCATGCTAGCAAGTTTTTCTTTCTTTTGTAAGTTTCCAAATTTTGCATCTTGAGCTCCCCCTTTGTCATTGTCAAAAAGAAGGGAATAAAAATACAATGATGCAAATCCTTTCCCTTTACATTAATTTTTAAAATATGACAAAGATAAAGTGTCATTTTTATTTCGATATGTTTGTGCATCATTATAGTTTCAAATTAAAAGCATGCACAATTTCAAAACCTTATATTTCATTCTTACTTCATACATGATACTAAAAATAAATCAATAATCACTATGGGCATATCATACATGATACAAAGACATTAAAATCTTTAAGCATTTATCACTTCATGCATTAAGTCAACATTTTGATCATAATACCAAACATTCATCATTTTTCTCATGCATGATACTAAAGCATTCATGATACCAAACATTAAATCAATATTTTTAAGTATTTTTTAAATATTAAATCAACATCTCATCATTGTTGGTATCAACTATTCATCATTTAATTTCTCCCCTTTTGTTATAGGCAAAAATAGGGAAATAGTACAAAGGTGTAAATATTCAAGTCATCACATGGAAGATATCAAGAAAAATATGGTGATGGGATATACAAATAATGAAGATAAATTATGAATATCAAGAGATATATTATGATTCTTTTTGGATAACTCAAAGAGCGAAAAAAAAAGAATTATAGTAAATAATCTTGATTTATAGAAAGAATTCTCAAGTTATAATATGTAGAAATCAAGAGACACCATGATTCATTTTAACAAATCTCCTCTTAAATAAATAATGAAAAGAATTCTTAGGAGATGATGAAAAAAAATCTTAATTTATATAAAGAGAATCTCATCTTATCATGATTTGATAAATATTCTCTTAAAAGAGTGAATCATAGATGCATCAAGAAAGATGTTTCATGTTAAATATATCACAAGTTGTAAATACGATAAATGATTTAGTTGGATATATCATCTCATTAGTCATATGAAAATAGATCCAAAATCATCATCAAAATTACTTTTCGAAAAATTCAATGAAGACAACATAGATTCACATGAGAACTTGATTCATACATAATGTCTCAACTAAAAAAAAAGTTATAATTTCGAAAAATTCATGATTCATCTATAAAATTCTCTTCTTTAGTAAATGACAAGAAGAAGCATAGGAGATTAAATGATCTTCAACGATAATCTTATGTTATAAATTTTGAGAAATCAAGAGAAAACCATGATTTATTTTCAACTCATTCAATTCGTCAAATTAACATAGTCACTTTAATAGTTCAAGAATAGAATCATTAATCTTTTTTTTTAAATCGATTAGACAGATAATAAGAAATTTTTAGGAAAAATATTTTTCTCTTTTTAGTTGTTTCAATTTAAGTGATTGATTTCATATATGCATACCCTTGTCCTTTTTGTCAAATCAAAACATATTTCATCATTTAAAATGAAAAAAAAACTTTTATTATGACAAAGATCGATAATCCATAAATCATAAGAATCATCATATATAATTTCGAAATAAAACTCGTTAAGCATGATTATTATACATCTTTACTTTGGGCATGATACCAGAACATAGTTTCAATTTTTCAAGATATAACATACACAATTTCAAACTATAAACTCATTAAGCATGATATCAAATCTCTTAACATTTTCATTAAGATATTAAGCATGGTTTCATTGAACATAAAGCATAATCAAAATCGAAAATCATCAAGACCAAAAATATAACACATTAAACATAAGGCCTCTTCAATCAAAATCGAAAAGCAATACAAAGATCAACATGATACACATTATTGCTTCTTAAACTCATGCATAAGATTAATCTTACTAGGTGTACAAGCATTAGATTAATATTATATTTTATTTTTATAAAACATGCAATTGTCATGATCAATTTTTCAAAATAGCTAGAAAAAAAAAGCATGATATATTTTTTATATTTTATATTTTTATTTTTACTAACTAAAACAACCCATGAAAAATCATTAAGTAATTTCAAAATACAGTAAAGGAGTTTCATTTGAGTTGTTTACCTCATTGTCGAAAGCCGTTAAGGCGTAATTTGCCACTTCATTTTCATCGGTTTACTCATCTTAGAATAAGCTTGATTCATCCCAAAGTGCTTCCTTCTTCTTGCGTTCATAGCAAGTAGTTACATTCTTCTTAAGTTTATTTTTATTCCTTTATTCTTATTTTAAGAATTTTTTAAGCTTCATTGTGAGGAATTCGAGGTCATTATCATCATCACTTGAGTCATTACTCAAGTGGTATTCTTTTGTTCGAATTGTAAAATCCTTCCTGTTCTTTGGAAGATTGTTCTCAAGTTTGTTTTGTTCCATGCAATTTATTTCATAGGTCATTAAAGACTCAATCAGTTCTTCAATAGGAAAATGATTCAAGTTCTTTGATTCTTGGATTGTCGTTATTTTAGAATCCTAAGTTTTAGAAAGTGAGCGCAAAACTTTATTAACAAATTCAAATTTTAAAAAACTTTTACTAAGTGCTTTTAAACTATTGATGACATCCGTAAAACAGGTGTATATATCAACAATAGTTTCGCTTGGTTTCATATGAAATAACTCAAAATCATGCATCAAAAAATTAATTTTAGAGTCTTTAAATCTACTAGTGCCTTCGCATATGATTTTGAGTGTGTGCCAAATGTCAAAAGCCATTTTGTATATAGAAACCCGATTGAATTCATTTTTATCTAAAGTACAAAATAAAGCATTCATAGCTCTAGCATTTAAAGAAAAAATCTTCTTCTCCAAATCATTCCAATGGTTCATTGGAAGAGAAGACCTTTCAAAACCTCTTTTGATAATATTCCATAAATACAAATCTAAAGAAAGTAAGAAAACTCTCATTCGAGTTTTCTAATATGTGTAGTCCGTCCCATTGAATAAGAGAGGACGAATGAGAGAATTACCATCTTGAAAGCCGAAAAGAGTCATTTTTCTTTGGGTGTTAAACAAAACGAGAAAAACGAGACTCTGATACCAACTATTAGGAATGAGTCGGCACTAAGAGGGAGGGGTGAATTAGTGCAGCAGATAAAAAACGTAAGTTCAAATATATTTCGTTCGATTAAAACCGATTTCAGAAAGGATGTTAACTTGAAATACTTTCAGAAAAATGTGCAGCAAAAGTAATAAGGAAGAAAAGAGGTTTGCAATAAAGATAAAGAGTACAACAAAAATGCAAACCATTTTATAATGGTTCGATCGTAGTGACTTACATCCACTCCACCGATTCCTCTTCCGTCAAGGCCACCGGCATCCACTAACGGTCTTCCTTCAATAGGCAAAGATCAATCACCTTCTTACAACTCTATTCTCCTTTTGCAGGCTCAGGAGAGAACCTTTACAACCCCTTTTTATAAAACTTCCCTCATACTCTCCCTTAGAATGATCTCTAAACTTTAGGAGGAGGGACTTTACACTTTACAAGGGTTTTCAACTTAGAAACACAGAGTTTTTGATCATCTTTCTTACTACTCTATGTAGGAATAGCTGGGGTATTTATATGCCCAAAATAGATTCAAATTTGGAGCCCAAAATTTAAATCCCCGAGATTTTAGGGTACGGGCGGTACCACTGCCTGCATCTTAACACTGGGCGGTACCACCACCCAGTCTAGCTGTACCACCACCTAGGAGTCTGGAGATCGAAGATTGAGTTTTCTAACTCACAAGCGGTTCTACCGCCTGTTCTGGCGGTGCCACCAATTTGCCCAATATTTAGGTCATTGATTGGGCCTCCTAATGAGCCCAAATCACTCTCAATTTAGGCCCAATTGGCCTCTAATTGAGTTGGCATTGTTTCAACCCAATACCGACTTAATTAGACCTAAACTAACTCAATCTAGGTAAATTATTACAAGCATTAATCATGTGTTGTCCGTCATGTCATTAGTTCTTTTGGCGCTTCGTTCGATCCTTCGGCACATCATCCTCTTTTGCGGCCTTTGCCCAATTGGCATGTTGATCTCCGCAACTCCGATCTCCTTGACGTAATGTCCACTCTTCTATGCCCAATGCTCGAATTCATGTCCCGAAGCCTTCTGTTGACACATCGACCGTTCCTCCGGCCCGACGTCCAATCTTCTGACATATTTACTCCGGCCTAACATGATTCTTCCTGCTTTAATTAATTTGCCTCTCCTGATTGACGTTAGCCCTACGTCACTCAAACGCACATTAGATCGAAAACACATCAATTGATTTCATCATCAAAATCTGAGATTCTATAAGGGCCTCTATAAATATGAGGGAATTAAAGGCTCATATGCTGGGGCTTCTTGGTTGCCACCTCCTATTCTCCTCTCATCTTCTCCTCCTTAGAGAGTAGGCTTGGAGATTTGAGGAGCATCATTATAACCCTACTGTGTGAATCACCGCTAGAGAGAAGGACGCTTGACCTCCTTCATCCATTCCTACATATCTGTAGGGATTTAGGGATATACGATCTCCCTAGGTAACACAACTATCTCACATATGGTTTTCTATTTCATGGGTTTTGCACACCAATCAATACATGATGATGAACACGTATTGAAAATTTTGGGGTTTTTGTTTTATGCCCTTCCGCTGCGCATGTGATACTCACTTAGATTTCCTTATAGTCGGGACATTTCAAAAGTGAATGTCCCCAAGTGAAGAAGAAACAACCAAAGAAGAAAAAGGCACTCAAAGCAACATGGGATGATTCGAGCAATTCCGAAGATGAAGAATAAAGCAACAAGGAAATCGCCAACTACGCAATAATGGCTATGAGGTAAGTGGTTCATTAGATGTAAATTTATTTTTCAATGAGCTTTTATGTGTTTTTCATGATTTGTTCGATGAATGTAGAATAATGAGCAAAAGTATAATTATTTTAAAAAGGAGTATACCCTTTTAAATGATAAATTTGAAAAACTTAAGCATGATAATCCTTCATTGCCTTTATGCATTAAGTGTAAACACTTAAAGGCACTTGAGAAGGAAAACTTGCAACTCAAGGAAACTCTAGAAAAGTTTAAGGTTGGTAACAACTCCTTGAATATAATCCTTGCCAATAAGGATCACGTTCATAGAAGAAGCAAAATCGAATTTGTTAGTAGCTCTCACTAAAATCTAATTACCTTTGTTAAAGGCCCTACCTTGTATGTATCAGCCCCCACCAAATGCAACTTTTGTTGTAATCTCGGACATGTTGCTTATAAATATCTGTTTAAGAGATATAGTCCACACAAATTGATTTGGGTTCCTAAAGGAATCGTAAAGAACTCCTTGCAAAATGATAAGTTAAGTAGATTGATTTTTGAGGCACCTAAGGTCAAATAGATACCTAAAAATTATCCTTTTTTGTAGAATATTTACCATCATAAGCTAGGAGCAAGAGATGGTACCTTGATAGTAGATATTCAAGGTACATGACCGGAGATCAATCTAAATTCTCTAAGCTCATTAGTCTAGATGAAGGGTATGTCACATTCGGAGACAACAACAAGGGTAAAATCATTGACAAAGGAACCATAAGTAACAAATCCAACTTTTTGATTGAAGATATGTTATTGGTTGATGGCTTAAAGTATAATCTTTTGAGCATTAGTCAATTGTGTGATAAAGGATACACCATTAGATTTGAATCCAATGCTTGCATTATTGAAAAACCACACAAAAACACATCTATGATTGTCCTAAAACAAAATAATGTATATACTATTGACATTGATGATCTTTATAATGAAATGTGTTTTTCGGTTTTGAATGACAATGCTTGGCTTTGGCATAGGAGATTAGGTCATGCTAGTATGAAACTAATTCCTCAAATCTCATCTAGATAACTTGTAAGAGGTATTCCTAACATTAAGTTTGTTAAAGATAATGTGTGTGATGCATGTCAACTAGGAAAACAACTAAAATGATAGTTTCAAATCAAAGAATCAAATAAGCACCTTTAGACCATTGTAATTGATCAATATAGATTTTTTTGGACCAATTGATACAACAAGTCTAGGAAGTAGCAAATACGCCTTTGTAATTATAGATGATTATAGTAGATACACTTGGACATACTTCTTGGCACACAAAAGTGATTGCTTTAAGTGTTTTTCTAAGTTTTATAAACTTATTCAAAATGAAAAAGGCTTTATGATTACATCTATACATAGTGATCACTATGGTGAGTTTTAAAATCATAATTTCTAAAACTTTTGTGAATCAAATGGGTACAACCATAATTTCTCTACTCCAAGAAACCCACAACAAAATGGAGTAGTTGAAAGAAAAAATAGGAACTTATAAGAAATGACAAGAACCATATTAAATGAACATAGCTAACCCAAATATTTTTGGGCCGAAGCCATTAACAAGGCATGCTATGTCATGAATAGGATTCTAATAAGACCATTACTTTCCAAAACTCTTTATGAGTTGTGGAATAACAAAAAACCCAATGTTTTGTATTTTAAAATTTTCGATAAATATTTTATTTTAAATGAAAAAGATGCCTTAAGAAAATTTGATGTAAAATCTGATAAAAGTACTTTTCTTGGTTATTTTTCTACTTCTAAAGCATTTCATGTGTTTAATAAAAGAATTTTAATTGTAGAAGAATCTATTCATGTTGTTTTCAATGAGGTTTTCGAATCCAAGAAAAATGATTTTGATGATGATTTTGATTTTGATGGTTTAAATTTGAATAAACCTTCTCCTCCCACTAGTAACTTAGATGTATTTTCTTCCAAAGAATCCTTACTTAAGGATTGGAAGTATATAAATGCTTATCCTAATGAGCTAATTATAGGAGATACACCAAAGGGTGTTTAAATTCGTTCTTCTTTTAAAAATTTTTGTGCTAATGTCACTTTTCTTTCTCAAATTGAACCAAAATACATTAACAAAGCCTTGAAAGATTATTCATGGGTTATTGCAATACAAGAAGAGTTGAACCAATTTGAGAAAAATAAGGTGTTGAAGCGTGTTCCGAGACCTAGTGACCATTTAGTTATTGGTACTAAATGAGTCTTTAGAAATAAGCAGGATGAATGGTATCGTGGTTAGAAACAATGCTAGATTAGTAGCTAAGGGTTTTAACTAAGAAGAAAGTATCAATTATGAATAAACCTTCGCTCTTGTGGTAAGATTAGAAGCCATAAGGATGCTCTTTGCCAATGCTAATAGTAATAATTTTAAATTATTTCAAATGGATGTCAAGAGTGCTTTCTTAAATGGCTTTATTTTCAAAGAAGTGTATGTTGAACAACCACCCAGATTTGAGAATTTTCTTTTTTCTAATTATGTGTTTAAGTTAACTAAAGCTCTCTATGAATTAAAATAAGCCTTGAGGGCTTGGTATGAAAGATTTAACTATTTTCTTATCCAAAATAATTTCTCTAAAAGCAAAATCGATACTACATTATTTATTAAAAATTTTGAAGTTAACTTTTTTATTATTTAAATTTATATCGATAATATTATTTTTAGTTATACAAATGAATCCTTATGTGAATCGTTTGCCAAGAGTATGAGCCAAGAGTTTAAAATGAGTTTAATGGATGAACTATCTTTCTTCTTAGGCTTATAAATCAAACAACTTAGTGATGGTATTTTTCTTAGTCAAATCAAATATGCATTAGAATTGCTAAAACGGTTTAATATGGATGGTTTAAAGGCTATCAATACTCCTATGAGTACCTCCACTTAGTTAGACATAGACAAAAGTGAAGAAAGATTTGATAAAAAAACTTATAGGGGTATGATAGGTATTTTACTATACCTCATCATAACTAGACCGGACATCATGTTTAGCGTATGATTTTATGCTAGATTTCAATCTAATCCTAAGCTATCTTATCTTAAAGCTGTTAAAAGAATTCTTAGATATCTTAAAGGAACCCCTAATATAGGATTATGATATCAAAAATCTAAAAACTTTGAATTAATTGCTTATGCTGACATAAATTTTGCTCGCTATAGAAAAGATAGAAAAAACACATTTAGAACATGTCAATTATTAGGTCATGCACTTGTCTCTTGGTTTTCCAAAAAATAAAACTCGATTGCATTATCTACAACCGAAGCTAAGTATATAATACCTAGTGCATATTGTGCACAAGTTGTATGGATGAAAAATACATTAGAAGATTATAGCATTCGAATATTCCCATAAAATGTGATAACATAAGTACAATATGTTTAACAAAAAAATATTATTCAATACTCTAGAACTAAATATCGTGATATATCTATACAGTTTATTGATACAAAATATCAATTAGCTGATATTTTTACAAAACTTTTAAACGAAGAATAATTTGATTTCATTAGAAGAGAGTTAGGGTTGTTAAACTATCTGAATGCATAAGTTTGTTGTATTTATTTTTCGGACTTTCTTGATTATTTGTCAATAAAACTTTCATCAATTTATTTCATTTCTATTTTCCTCTTAACTTTCTTGATTATTTGTCAATAAAACTTTCATCAGTTTGTTGTATTCTGCCATCCGAGTCTATGCGTGGGCAATCTTGTATATCCGAGATTGGACTAAACCATGTTGACTCCTCAGCCATGACATAAAGGTTTACCGATGGTCGTCACCATCTCTCTCTCTCTCTCTCTCAGTATTGCGTATATGAATCAAAAGATCATGCCTCATACCGTTCATCCTATAAAATTGTTCCTTTTTGCAGTTTCAGATGTTTCATGAAGATAAAATCACGTAGAGTGTTGTTAAAGGTGAAATAAAAATGTTCCTTTGTGGGATAAGAGAATGTTACGATATGATAGATCTATTTCTTGAACAATCTATCACGATTTTGACATTTCTTGAATAGATCTTTCATCAATATAAGTGTCCGTAATTTTGACCTTTTTTTGGTACATAATCTTGTGAAGCTCTATATATATATTCCTCGCATCGACGTATATACTTCTCGCTTGTTGCTTATTTTGCACGTATGCCCACAAAACGATGTTACATGATTTTGTAAATAACCTTTCTATAGTATCAAATAAAGAAGAAGAAGAGAGAGAAAATTTTAAATCTTAATAGATTTGAAATATAATGAGAATAATATTAGACACTGATACTTCCGTGCTTTTTATATACTGAAATCAGGTTTTTTGACTTGCTGAGACGAGTATACTTGGTAAATACCTCACCTTCCTTTTTTTACTACTTGTACCAATTAAAGTAGATGTTAATAGCACATATATTTTGTATGCTTGTTAACTTATATGTTGATATGTTTACAGCCCATCGTTTTCTCACTCTCTTCAAACAGTATACTTTTGGGGACATGGATATGACGACATATATCTTTTATGTTCACTGCTATATCTTTTATGTTTGATACGTCTTAGAGCTTTCACGGACAGCATACCAACACATGCGAAGCTTCTTTAAATTATTGTATATTCGACTCTTTTTTTTCATCACATATTCCTCGTGCCATGTTCATAAACTTGTTGATAGGACATGTCATGTGAATATTCGACCAAGTTGCATATACGTAGATACATGATGAATTTGATAGCAGGTTTGTGAGGATCGAAAGAACAACTCTAGCTAGCTAGTTTTTGTCTCTTACGGAAGGGTTTCTTATATGCTTCCGGTCATTACAATACACAAACATTTGGAATCTTGTCTTTGGACCAGAGAGCTCATCTGCTTTGTAGTTTATGATATTTTCACCGTACAAAGAGTTCTACAATGAAGTGGTGATGAAGAATTAAATATATGTTAGATGCATGTTTCAGTGCTCTTACCGTATATAAATATTTCCCCATCCTCTCTCTCTCTCTCTTTCTACACGTGTTGCCAAAGCTTATGGGGCATGCGACCCTAAAAATGTCCCGATGAGGCTTGACGAGGGTATCATTGTCAGCAAAATGATGAGATCATGTGTGACCTGAAACATAAAGATTGCCACTTCTATCAAATACTTGAAACGGTAACAGTTCGGTAAGATTCGTATTTGACTGAGTTCGGCAGATCCTGGAGGAATTCTGCAGCTGAGACAACAAAAGAGAGCATTTCAATCTCTCTTTTCAAAGCATTTAGAAATCGGTTCTTGCAATTCAAAACGATGTGTTCTATCTTCCTTCAAGGTAACAGCACATGCACGCATTAAGAATTCCAACATCCACTGGATCGTCAAGCAATGTAAATATGTCACCAACTCTACAATCCATTTATTGGGATCAATTTCTAAAATAGAGTATAATGCAGAATCTCCAAAACTGTAGGCTTGGTGATCAGTAATAGCAAATACAAATCCAGATAACAAATTTTGAAACAGAGCTAGCGAGTTATTAACCGCTTCGTATTCCAAGATAATATACTTCTGCATACAACCAGATGAATGAAACAATAATTGATGGATGATGAGCCATCATTTATGGCCTAAAGGCCCGAAACAAATGTTTCTTATTACCAAATTCCGTCGATTGATCAAGCAACAACCTGGGCAAAAAGGAGCCTCCGGATCTGTAAAAAGTGAAAAAAATTGTTTCTCGGTGAGCCGAGGGCATGAATGATTGATAAAATTGGATCCAACAATAAGAGGCGAGGGTCTGTGTTTTCAACAGAGGGTGCATTACTAAGGTAACAGAAAAACAGTAAACAAGTAGTGAAGCCTAAACAAGCATGACTAATTCATAGCATAATCCAGGAGCAGGAATTGTCGGTCGAGGCCCATCTCTGATTAGATAAAGATGAAAAATGAACATTTCAAGTCCTCAGTAAATATTCTTAAGTGATGTCGAACCATGTCCTAGGATCTATGTTCCATGGCAGTATAACCTAAAATAGAGAAGGATGAGATGGCTTGGCAAGACTGCTTCATATGGTTATGGTTGAAAAAGATATACTTAAATGGCCCTATTCCTGGAATTGTGTACCTCTGGTTTCTCAAAAAATAGATATACATAGAGCAAGGATTTATAGAAAATATCATATGGAAAATGGGACAAGAATATTCACTATATTTAAACATTTAAGTACCAAAATAAACAATAAAAAATTGTAATACTATAAGAAAAATGAGGAAGAATCAAGAAAGTTAGAACCTCTGGAAGTTTCTTCCGGAAGACGACATCAAGTCTGGCATCAAGTGTGTTCTCACAGACAATTTTCCCATGTATAGATGCCAAAACAACACCTCCAGAGCTGAATTACCAAAACCAACCATCAATAAAATCTTTTATTTGGTTGCTAGAGTTTTAAGAGAACAATCACTTTTTCACAAAACAGCCACGCATACAGAAGTAGATGAATTAAAGGATAGAGCTCCCGAAAAGTTCTGGGTATTCATACAAATACCAGAGCATTAAGCATTACTGTGGACAACTTCATGCTAGAAATCAAATAAGGCCATAAAAAATTTGCAGGATAATTGTAGGCTTTTGATTCTGTTACATGCATACAGGCCAGCAAAGATTTAAGAAGTGGATTTAGGCATTATATGAGTTCAAAGAGTTTATAATTCACTATTTTTTTTCCCTCAGAAGGTAATTTCCAATTTATCTTAGGTTGATATTTTACATATAACAATACTACATACATATAATTGGAGCTCAATTTGAGAAAAATAAGATCCATCAGGACAGATCATTGTCACAAAATGTCACAAGCAAGATGTAAGGACAAAAGTTATGAATCCAACATGAGCCGCTGCAATGTAGACAAACAGAACCTAATAAGGTGTATGATTAAAAACTAGTCAGATTAGAATGTACGAACCAACATTTGTCAATCTAATAAGCACCAGCATGGATCATACAACATGATACCACTCATTAATCATTAGATTTTTCTTTCTAAACAAGTGGTGAAGGTGGGTTTCATTCCAGGACCTTACATTGATCTAACAAAATTTTACAAGTAAAACTAGCTAACACCTTCCAACTTTTGTTGGATGAGATCTCGATTACTCATAAAAGTGAATTGGGTACAACATACATACATACATACATACATACATACATACATACATACATACATACATACATACATACATACATACATACATACATACATACATACATACATACATACATACATACATACATACATACATACATACATACATACATACATACATACATACATACATACATACATACATACATACATACATACATACATACATACATACATACATACATACATACATACATACATACATACATACATACATACATACATACATACATACATACATACATACATACATACATACATACATACATACATACATACATACATACATACATACATACATACATACATACATACATACATACATACATACATACATACATACATACATACATACATACATACATACATACATACATACATACATACATACATACATACATACATACATACATACATACATACATACATACATACATACATACATACATACATACATACATACATACATACATACATACATACATACATACATACATACATACATACATACATACATACATACATACATACATACATACATACATACATACATACATACATACATACATACATACATACATACATACATACATACATACATACATACATACATACATACATACATACATACATACATACATACATACATACATACATACATACATACATACATACATACATACATACATACATACATACATACATACATACATACATACATACATACATACATACATACATACATACATACATACATACATACATACATACATACATACATACATACATACATACATACATACATACATACATACATACATACATACATACATACATACATACATACATACATACATACATACATACATACATACATACATACATACATACATACATACATACATACATACATACATACATACATACATACATACATACATACATACATACATACATACATACATACATACATATCTTGTGGGACATTCCTTTTACCTTCTGTTCAAAATAATCTCCAAATATGCCCCAGAAATTTTTTAACTTTCTAATACAATGTATCTTTAAGATAAATTAGTTGTATCTTATTCCTGCTTGTCATTAAAAATTTTGCTGCACAGTAAAAGCTATAATTGGAGCTCAATTTGAGAAAAATAAGATCCATCAGGACAGATCATTGTCACAAAATGTCACAAGCAAGATGTAAGGACAAAAGTTATGAATCCAACATGAGCCGCTGCAATGTAGACAAACAGAACCTAATAAGGTGTATGATTAAAAACTAGTCAGATTAGAATGTACGAACCAACATTTGTCAATCTAATAAGCACCAGCATGGATCATACAACATGATACCACTCATTAATCATTAGATTTTTCTTTCTAAACAAGTGGTGAAGGTGGGTTTCATTCCAGGACCTTACATTGATCTAACAAAATTTTTACAAGTAAAACTAGCTAACACCTTCCAACTTTTGTTGGATGAGATCTCGATTACTCATAAAAGTGAATTGGGTACACCACCAGACTAATATTTTACCATTCAATATACTGCTCAATTATTTATATATTTTGTCAGTACCATACTAATCCAACAGGTTGTCAAAATCAGCACTGAAGATAAGATGTATCATTTCGATTAGTATAAATCATTTGTTCTCTCAGATGATATGACCCTATGAAAAATCATGTAAAATCTCCCATTGATAACATTTTTTATGCATCAAATCAAGTCATTTTCATGTTATGCAATAATTCTGTCTTCTGAGAAATTAGTAACAAAAGGGATCTTAACAGGCTTCTAGATTCATTGAAAGCAGGTTGGGAAGAAAAATGAAACAATAAAAAAAGACTGTTTACAACTTGTCTTCCCTATGCCAACTAGTACAAATCCAAAAGAAAAGCTCTAACTTTAATGTTAGTAAGTTGACATGAAATTTCAATGAAAGATACATTACCAGTAGGGGCCATGAGCATCAGCATGAGCAGGAGGTGGTGGCAAGAAAATGTTATTGTCAATGACAATATCGGGAGCATGAGCATTTGCTTTCTTTGCATATTCTTCCTTTGCTGGATTCAAAACCGATTCCACAAGATGAAGATCGTCTTTGCGACAACGCAACAGAACAGCTGGCTCTTTCAATCTTAGCAAGCTCTGAAGGACAACAATTAATCATTTCTGTGAAAAAAATGACAGGTGGCAAAAGATAAATCAACAAATGAAGGAAGATAACATTATTGTCACACTGATCGGAAAAATCAGTATCTAATGCCTCAAAAGTATGTGTTTGAGACATTGCTTTGCAATAAAATTAAGCAAGTGCAAAAAAGATTGAGATAATGCCTAGATTGCATCAGAGTACATGAAGTATATCAAGCAGCATTTATCAATTATGAGAACCACTTTCTGCAACATCCACTTTAGGAAACACATATAAAAACAGTATTACGACATTATTTGAACCTGGACAATTAGGTCTTTCAGAAGCTTTTCGTAAGATTGATGATTATTACTGACAAGCAGGAGCTCCTTTGCAGCAGCCTCTTTCATGGAGTTAACAAAGTCATCCTGTGCTTGAAGAACTTTTATACGAGAAGCATTCAGCTGCATGGAGTACTCACTGGCCAGAACAATATAGTGCACTGTCAGAACATGAGTTATAATCAAATATAGAATGTAGCAATGTACAACATGAGCTTTATCACAAATATCTGGACTGTGCTTGTGTACATGCATTCATAATCATGTGAAGCTTGTAGAGCCCATATTATCATTCACATGTTTATTGATCTGAGTCAATGAAACAGTCATTTTACAATTAAAGCTCCATAAATCTGCATTGGTAGGAATCTTGTGCACTAGGCTGTCCTTTCATATACATATTTAGATAACCTGATATCTAACTTATGTATGACCTCAATACGTAGGCATCATGTGAAAGATAATTCATTAACACTTTCCACTAGAGCAGACTTTACTCATTATTACGTATAGATATGAGACATCAAGCATGATGAAAGTAATAAAATTTCATGAAGTCAATTTGGAACTCTCAAATGGATAACAAGTTTGAGTTTCTTCAAAACAAATCCACAAGCTTCATTTTTAAGTTGGTCTCAAGTTATTGATAATTTTATAAGTTCCCACATAGTCTCTGTATATATGAACTCAACAAAAATAGGACATTCAGAATAAGAGTAAGTATGACTTCAGATCAATTCAAAACCAAAGACGAGGTGGGATGTTAGTATCATTGTTCAGATTTATGATTGATTATTATGACTTTGGCTCTTCAAGGATGTAAAGTAATCATGTTAACTTACTGATTTACTTGGTTTCATCTTTTAGTTCTACTATTTAAGTTGTCTCTGTTATATGCACCTCATATTTGAGTTAACTAAAGATGGATCGTGAGCGAAAGCACTCCATCACAAGACAAAATGGTACCAGTCCGATATTATTTTTTTATTTTTTTAATGATGACAAGCGGTGCACCTTCCTGTATGCTGAACTGGTGGATTGGGAAAAGTAATATCGCACAATGACTGTAAAATAACACAAATCAAAATGACAACTTATTCAGAGATCTTTATGCTGGCAGTTAATGACAAACAATAATTGCACACTAAAGGAGAAAGGTCAAACACATTACATTTTCTTTCGAATTTCTACTTGCTTCTCCTTCCTTTCATATTCTTGCCTAATCTTCTTCTTTTCAGCCTCAAAAAGTTGCAATTTTTCGATATTGAATTCCTGCAAAACCCAAAATACATGGAACAAAGTCTTGAACAATGAGAAACATTTCGAAGAGTGATGTACCCACAAAAAATAATACAAAGTGAGACCACAAATGCAGCTATGCAGGAAGGCCATAAGAACAGGCCACAAACATTAATAAGATGAAAGAGCTCAAGCAAGTTTTAGCAAGATGAAAGTTCAAATCTTACGTTTGTGGCACAAACTACCCATGCATGAAGGTGGAATTCCCAAGATGGGAACATGGAGATCCGACTAGTTGGATCTCTAGTGCAGAAATTTTTTTCATTTTCACAGAACTCCAAAAGAATCCAAGGTGGAAATAGCTTCAATTCAACTAGATAGAGATGCAATCCAATAGTATGATTAGTACGAAACCTGCCATGGGGTCCCCTCGTGAGAACAATTCAAAAGAGGGCTTTTCATTCGCTTTGGACCATCTGAATATGAGAATGTTGAAGGGCAGTTCATTAAAATTCGTTAGATTTCTACCGTGCTAGAATATCATAGCAGATTTGAATGATTATCAAATTAAGCCAAAGACTGGTCCGAATAACAACTGGTGAGAACATTTATTGAATGACTTAATCCGGATATCTGGCGTGAAGTCAAAGTTCGCCAACCCCGCACTATAACAACTGTAATCTCATTTGCACGTTTGCATAAGGAAAAAGCCAACAGAAAAAATCGTTGAAATAGAAGTGACAACAAATAGATGATCAGCAAGCCACCCGCCCAATCTATTCCCAATCGAAACTCTAACACCGAATACTAACCTGAGAAGAACTCAAGGAAAGATCAACGAAGGGTTTGTACTGGTACTGTGATGAAAAATGGAGTAGGGAGCACCGATTTAAACAAGGACAACTTCTGATGATCGAATCAATTGGGGAGGAACCAAATCCAATGCATGCATTAGCCGGTTACTCTAATTCATAAATTATAAAAGTTAAAGAAACTTTAGAACATCTTTTGATTGATACTGATAGTACTAACAATTTTATGAACAGTTTTGATAGATACTTCATTGCAATCTTCTAAACAAACCGATCAAGGAGGCCGATACTCTAGAAGTGATCTCCCTTTTCTCTCTAATAGGACATCATGAATAATCTGTTGCTATGTGTAATTTGATTAACGACAACACAAAATTCAACCCCAAAGACGAGCCGAGGACAACATCAACAACACCTAAAGTGTCCGTAAAGGGTCAGCAAAGATGCCATGCTCAAGAATTCTCACCCAAACCCAAACCAAGAGCCGAAATTGGCACCGGCAAACAAGCAATTGGGAGAGGTCCGAGAAGATCTAGGACAAGGGATCGTGGGAGGCACCTCCTCAGCAGCGACGGAGATCTCGTTGGCCTTCTCCTCGGCCTCCTGGTGGATGAACCGCACCATCTGCTGGATCTGCTTGGAGACATCGGCGTCGTTCATCTCGGTTGGATGCAACAGCTCTCGATCGAGGGAGGAAGAGGAGAGGGAGGACGATATCGGGGTGGACCAAGGAGAGGGAGGCAAGTAACATGGACAGATGAGCCGAGCTTGGTTCCACGATCGGGGCATTAATTATTACTTGGGCCGAGCCAAGAAAAATACATTGGCCCAAATACCATGGTCCATAGACGACCGTCGGGACCTAATACCATTACCAGCACCAGCCCTAGCTCCCCGTAGTTGAAGGCAGGAGAGGAATCCGAGAATCTCGCCGCAGGTAGCGCTTCTCCCTCTCTGATTCATCTCTCTATTTCTTTTGGATTGATTTCTTAGTTCCTATCTGTTGTTTTGTTCTTCTAATTGCTTTCTGCTTGTTGGGGCTTGTGGGGTTCAGGATCAGGTCTTCCGCCATGGCTTCCAAGCGGATCCTCAAGGAGCTCAAGGATCTGCAGAAGGATCCCCCCACGTCTTGCAGCGCAGGTATCTGGGATTTCGACGCCTCCCATGCCCCATCCTTCGCCTCCGTGTTTTTACCTTATAGTATGAAGTCGATTTGGGTTATGGATCTCGATCTGATTATTGCTAGTTTTCTATCCGAAAAGGTATCGTCTTTCTGGTGTTTTGCGACTCCAATTGCTCAAATTCCTTTTCTTCTCTATCTCCTCTGTTGGGCTTGAAGGCAATCGATTGGACGTATGAGTAGGCTGAAACTGTGCTTATGCAATTGTTTATGTTTATGAGTACATTGCAATCCCAAATTGACGATTTAGGATGAAATGAATTGAAGAAGATTGCTTTTTTTATTACTTAAACGACGATTTCATCTCAAACTGTTGATTTGGTATTTGATTGGATTTGCATATGGAAAGGTACGACGTGAATTGTTTAATGTTGTTTGGATGAAAGTTTCTTCGACGGCACTTGAGTAGGCAAAACTAATCATGTGCTTTGGGAATTCCCTCATGCTTGAGCTCCATTACATCGTAAGACGATGTATATGTTCTTTTACGCGAGAGAAGAGAGTCATTTACCAATCAAACCTTTTTTTTTTGTTTGGATGATAGAGGTGTTATGGGAAGATGTCGTTGACATTCTCGTCAGCTCGATATGGTTCTGACTCATGTGCGTACGGATGTTCGAAGTGTGGCTGAGGTGCCTTCTAAGTGAAAACGTTGAGTGCTCGAGATGTCACCTGCACGAAGACTGAGGTCAGGAGAGTTTTTCCAGCTTGATCCCTTTAATGTCGAAGTTAGTAATCCGAGATAAGTGAGTGTAGTCATGAGTGGTGAGAGTGATCCTCCCTTGGTAACTGTGCTAAAAGTGAGTTTTTACACCTGATTGTAGAAGGAAAGTTAGAGGGGCGAAATATTCTATAGGAGGCAACCCTCAACCATCTTTAACGGTCTACCTTTATCCTTTTGTCCATGTATGCGACAAAGGAGGAGGTAACCCATAATCGTCTGTTTTGGACTTATATCCACACGGGCAAACCAAGGGGGTAAGTCTTGTCTCCCCTATGCCATCTTGGTCGTCATGTGTCAGATGATAATTGGTCGACGATATTCTTTTATCATTTGTCTCTCTCAAAGTGCATTTCGAGAACTCTTCCTAAGAGGCCTCGAAGTGCAGCTAGTAGCTTATCCGACATGTGCACCATGCAGAGGTGGGGGAGCCATCGAGATGCCTGTTTCGAGTAATAGAGGATATGGTTGGCCTGCTCGATTTGCTACAGGGACATCATTCATCATCGCACGATGTGTTGTATCGGTAGGTGGGAGTTGGTCATCGTTGACCTGCTCCTTTTCCCTCTCCTCTTCTTCTAACTCAGGCAGGAGTCGTAGGACTCTGATCTTATCATCCTAGAGGCTTTCGAAGAAGGTCGTGGCGGGTTCGAAGTGCCTCAACTAGATCTTGCCCATGTCATCGCTTGATCTGTAACAAGGATATTGTGAGGTCCTCGTTAGGCCATGGGTTGGTTGTCAATCTACAGTGGAGATGTTGCAGCCCTCATCGTCGCCCAATATGTGTTGTTGCATGCTTATATAGAAGACTGGATTTTGGTCACCTACTTGATCTGTCGAGAGACCAACTTCGAGTAGAGGAAGCTTGCTCTCGGCTAACTCGTTATAGGAGCTTAGGCATGCTCCTCTGTTGTCCGTCACCAAGGCAGGTTGTGGGAAGAGCCAAGAGTATCTCATCTGCTCATCGTCAAGAGACCAACATCGGGCAATGGGTTCGTTATGGGACCATCGAGGGACCTATGTAAGTTTGCAATGGGGATGCTGTGAAGATCCCATGTAACCGACCTACCCCTTCTTCCTTTTTGCTTATTGTTGTGGCGAGCTATGGGAGGAGTCGAGGTGGGCTCCTCCTTTGGTCGTCGCCGAGGGGGGTTGTGGGAGGAGCCCTCCTTTTTACTTGTCGCTGAGGCTAGCCACGGGAGGAGTCCACCTTGAATCCTTCCATGGCTTGTAGACCTTGCTTTTGTTATGATGGAATAGAGGTCATTGCCACGGCCAACCTCCTCACCTTAGGAAGAGGTGGGGGTCAGCGCTTGACCTCCTCACCTTTGGAAGGAACAATGGTCGGTGCCTGACCTCCTCACCTTTGGAAGAGGTGGGGGATGGTGTTGCGCTTGACCCCCTCTGACATCTCTTTCTCGAGCACCTCAGGTTCCGAGGGGGCCCTCTTCAGACTCACGAACGTCGGGCACTTTTTCATTTGTGCCTCCTACCATGGTAGGCTTCTTCTCGTGGGGTCAGGTTTTCTTGACCCATACACGTTGGACCCATGTGGGTTTCTTCTCATGCAGGTTAGGTTTTCCTGATTCATGCGCTTAAGGCATATTTCATCTTGTGCCTCTCTTCATGGTGGGTTTTATACGCGAGATGGGTTTTCTCAACCCACGCGTCTCAAGCACATTTCGTCTTGTGCCTCTCGTCGTAGCGGGTTTCTTCTCACATAGGTTGGGTTTTTTCGACTCATGCGCTTCGGGCACATTTCATCTTGTGCCTCTCACCACGATAGGTTTTTTTTACGTAGGTCAAGTTTTCTCAAGTGGTGGGTTTCTTTACGCTTTTTGAGGTAGTCTCCACATGTTAGGTGTCCTCACACCTTCGGAGGTGTCCCTTCATTAATCAGTGTGTCTTCGGATCCGACCCAAAGGGATACTTATCTTCAATGTGAGGTGTGAGAAGTTGATCCCCCCTATAAATCCCCCTTTGCCATGGGGGTGAGGCTCATTCTCTCATTTGAGCCTTCTTAATCTCTTTAGGAGCTTTCTTTTCTTAGCGTCGGTCCTCCTTTCCAAAGCGAGTCGAAGTCAATCCTTAGTTCTCTTCTTGAAGGCAGGTCGGTTCTTGGATGTCTCAGTCTTTAGGCGCATTGGCTCTCCATCACCTCAGCTTTCCAGCACTTCGATCCTGAAGAACTTTTACCTCTGTAGGTTAAGATGTCTTTCTTTTCTTGCACAGGCTCCTCTTGATTCCATTGTCGCCAAATGGTCAAGAAGGTTGGTGCTCCATCCTCAGATAGCCCAAGGGCGAGGGAAGGAGGAAGTTTTGACCTCCTCTTCATTGGGAGAGTCGATCCTAGTGAACTTGAAGATCCTCCGGGATTTAGTCCATAAAAAACACACATGATTGAGACTCAGTAATGGCCACACAACTCTTGGACCGCTTGCAAACCAGGTGCTCTATCCCGGCCACGTTCGAGCTGCAAATCCCTCGTCCTAGTCACCATCCATATAATCCGATATTTAGGCTTTTTTGTTTGTCTTCTAATGTGCTAGATGCGGGATTTTGCTTTTCCCTCCACCTAGCGATTGTGCCTTGTCTCTAATGGTGGAGGATATCGCTCTTCCGGTTGACACTCAACTCGTCATGCTATGTAGTAGTGTTCATGGGGGAGTGTTATCGTGTCGGTATTACCTTAACCCGTAAACTCTTTGTCTCTTACTTCCGTTGTGCCAAGGAAAAAGCTACTACTACCTGACTACTCGGGAGGGCGTCAAGGTTAGTGGTGCTCCCTTTCAATAATAAGAGTTGAAATGAGCTCTTCTTCCTTATAGGTATAGGTCGGGATTGGGGGTTTAATTTCGTCTGGTTCACACACTCTATAGATATAACACACTTCCCTTCCTGTCAAACGAGGAGGCAGATCAAGTGCTTCAGTTGAGAGATGTACTCTCTGAGGTTGTCAAGAAGATGGATGAGGATTGGTTGATCAATGCGGGTCCCAACTTGGCTCCTCGAGCTATGATCTGAACACCCCCCTTCTCACGTCTTTTTGTACTTTAAGAAATTAACCTGTGTAGCCTCATGACTTTGATCTCCTACAAGCAAGGATGTTCAAGCTTTAAGGAGAAGGGGAGCTAGTTCATCTTCAAGCACAGCGGTGGCTTCTTCGGCTCCCCCTCCACCCGTTCGTGAGCCATCACCCAAGGTGTTGGGCCCGACCTGGTCCAACCATCCTTTCACCATCGGTCGGCTAAGGAAGAAGAAAGCCATAAAGAAGGTGACACATCTTGGCGGGACGAGGAACTCGAGGTAGAGCGGATTCTCGAAGTGGAACCGAACAAGGTGCCTCCTGCCCTCGAGGCGTTAGTGTTTTCAGACGATTCCCGAAGCTCGATGTGCTCCTCGAGAAAAAGAGGGGATGGGTAAAGGTCAGTGTTTGACCTGTGCAAGGACAAGTCTTTGCCCTTCGCAACGCTGAAGATAGTTGACCAATTCTAGACACATTGCTGCAACCAAGATGAGAGGGCATGCAAGAAGGGGTAGAAAATATGGAGTAATGATGGAGCCACAAAACAATACTACCGAGGGTCTATGTGCTTTGGGATAGCAAAGCAAATCTACCGCTCTTGCTCCCCTCAGTGGTTTTGCTCGACGCATGCTATCGTAATGAAGTGCTGGTAAGTCAAGTCACGAATCTCGGATTGCCCCTTTAATACCTTATTGTTGTATCATGACTAACCCCTTTGTCTTTGACTTGTAACATCATCATTACGTCACGGCCCTTCTTGATCGCATGTGGGACGTTAGCTTTGTTATTAATCAGTAGTCCCTTATAATCGATAATCTCCATTAGGAGATGGAGGGGCTGAAGGCAGAGAGGGGAGATGCAGCGCTTGTTGTTGAAATAGAGGCTCAGATAGCCAAGCTATCAAGGCAATCAAGAGCTAGACTTGATACAAATCTACAACTCTGAGCTTGTTAGGCAAGTTGTTGTAGCCAACGAGCAGGTCATGAGTGTGATCGAGCAGCTGGTCGCCTTAAATGAGCAGATTCAAAGTTTGAGTAGCGAGCTACAGACTTTGAGGGAGGCATTGGAGGCTAAGAGAAACATGATACCGAGGTGTCGGGAGGAGGCAATCATTGACTACAATACCTTCATTGGGTTCAGGAAGGGCCTAGAGAGGCTGGGTGTCGCATCGTATCAGTATGGGTGCTATGTTGCCTTATTGCGTTTCAAGGTAAGGTACCCGGGGTGGAGATCGAGGAAGATTCATTCTTCGAGTACTCCGAAGACCAAAATGTTCTAACTACTCAAGTAACCTTTAATGATGATCTCGACTCGTCTCCTCACCCTAATGCTTAGTCTGTTGTCGCAGTAACTTGAGATAGGTAAGTGTGGTCATGAGTGATAAAGTTGATCCTCCCTTGGTGACTATGCTAAAAGTGAGTTTTTATACCTGGTCGTAGAGTGGCAGTAGAGGGGTGAAATGTTCTATGGGGAGGCAACCCTTAGCCACCTCTAACAATCTTACCTTTGTCCTTTTGTCCATGTAGGTGACAAGGGAGGAGGCAACCCACAATCTTACCTTTGTCCTTTTGTCGTAGAGTGGCAGTAGAGGGGTGAAATGTTCTATGGGGAGGCAACCCTTAGCCACCTCTAACAATCTTACCTTTGTCCTTTTGTCCATGTAGGTGACAAGGGAGGAGGCAACCCACAATCGCTTGCTTTGGACTTGTGTCCAGCAGGTAGACTAAGGGAGTAGATCTTGTCTCCCCTTTGCCAGCTTGGTCATCCCGTGAAGGCCACATGTTGAATGATAATTGGTCGATGATATTCTTTTATCATAAGGGAAGAGAAGACTGAGGCAATAAGAAAGGGAAAAAGAAGAGATAATAAACTTATTTTCTATTCTCTTGTTTGTATCTAGTAAGAGATTATCTTTGTTCTTTTGATTTCGTAGACAAAAAAAAGAATTTTAGAAATGAATGCATCTCTCTTCTCGTGGACAAGAATGCTTGGGTAATCATCTTTTCACATTGTAGATAAAGTGATAAACATAGAAAAGAACTCAAACAAGAGAGTAGTGAGAAACTAGAAATAGAGAGCTCATAAAAGCATGACAGTCATTAAGATAGTTTCAGATGTGATGATGTAAATAGCCAAGTCCAAGCATCAGATTGTAAATATTCCTATAAGATAGTTTAAGATAGTAAAAACGTATAGGATAGTTTCAGATGTGATGAGGTAAATAGCCAAGTCCAAGCATCAGATTGTAAATATTCCTATAAGCTTTCCTGTGTTATATTGAGTTTATACATAACTTCATGACAACTACTAGACCAAAAGAGTCAAATACGATTGGACCTTGCTAACTATCAGAAGCTTGGTTGAATTAATTTTTCTATAAAGGATATAACATAATGTACTTTGCAAGAGGGTGGAACTCATCCAAGGATGCCTTATGTCAAAGTCATTTTGTCATATTTGGTACATCCTAGTACATTGTTTAATGAACTGAGTCTTAATAATCATATTTTCATTTGACTTCAATATGCTTGTATACATTTTAGTTTTCTACTATCATTTTGTTCTTTCTTGTATAACGATTGGTAGTTTCTGGATTTTAAGTTGATAAAAGCATGATATGTCCACCAAACCTTTTGACATGCTAGTGTACTTTGTAAATGTGGTTGGCTAGTTAGTCTGTTAAGTTTTGAAATCTTACCATTGTTGTAAAGCCTGAGTTTGTATAGGTTTTAAATGAGGATCCTTTATTGTATAGCAAGATCTTGCATGCATTCACATTTTACAGGTCCAGTGGCTGAAGACATGTTTCATTGGCAAGCAACAATAATGGGTCCATCTGACAGTCCATACGCGGGGGGTGTTTTTCTAGTTACTATACATTTTCCTCCAGACTATCCTTTCAAACCACCTAAGGTAACATTGACACTCTGTCATTAAGTTTTCTTTTGGCAAATGTTCTATAATTTTCACTCTTTGAAGAATTCTTCATAAACATGATCACCTATTCATATTATATATTGATTTTTGCTAATGTTTGCCATTACATGACTTGCCGGTTATTCTGGTTGGTGCTGAATTGGGATTTACTTGTAGAATGGTTGACTAGTACATCAGGTGTACTATTTGTGAAGTTTAACTTACTGAGCCCATCGCAGTCAGCTAACTGATACCAAACTGTATTTGACAGTAAACCCACCATCTCATATAATTCTGAGATTTTTAAAAAAATGTTTTAGACATTCTGAGCAGGGCTGTTGATACCTATTAGCAACAATGGTTGTCTGCTGCTATTGACAACTTCTTACAGTTGTCAACTGTTATTAACAGATTTCAACAAGGGTCAGCCAGCTCCTCTCCTCTTTCTTGTCTCCTCTTCTTTTGTTGGCATCTCGCATTGTTGCTTCTACATCCTTCACCACCTCTCGCATTATTGCTTCCACATCCTTCACCATCTTGCAACTTGCTGTCTCCATCTCCTCACATCGCTACCACCACAACCACCACCTTCTCCATACATTGTCACTGCTACCACTATATGCATCACTACCTCTTGGTCCTCTTCTCTTCCTCGTCTACCTTCTTGTTATTATTGTATATCTTTAATCTTTTTAATTGTGACTTAAGATTGAATTTAAATTTCTTAAAACTAATACATTTGGGTTATTGGTATGAGCTGGGATGTGATACCAATAAATCAGGATAAATCTTGATTATCGGATCGGTTACACAGCCATAGACGATGACAGAACATGACGAGGAACCATCACTTGACTGTGTACGGCGGAGAAATACAATTAAGGATCAAAAGAATACAAAGCTATTATCATACCAAATGTGGGCTTAAGATGTGTTTTGCCTATAGTGCCGTTATTTTAGCTTGAAGAACATCTCACTAACTTGAATAACCATATTTTGTTACAATTGGTTGTATTTGTCACTGGACAAGTTTCAGCAGTCAACTATGCCATTTGTCTAACTTATGTGTTCTGCAGGTTTCTTTCAGGACCAAGGTTTTCCATCCAAACATCAATAGCAATGGAAGCATCTGCCTTGACATTTTGAAGGAGCAATGGAGTCCAGCATTAACTATTTCCAAGGTTACTGTTCTCCCTCGCTTTGCAATGTCATTTACTAAGTTGGAACCTCAGCATCCACAATTCATTAGAGTTATAACTGCTAGTAGTCCTGTTAAGAAAAGCTCAGAGAAATGAGCAATTCAAGCAAATCCGAGAGCCTGGTTTGGTCAAATCAAGGGGCACTACTAAGTGCTAACCTGCAAGTAGGAGATGTCAGGTACAACCCGGTCAGTTGGTCGGTCCAAACAAAGTGACTGTGTCTATGGTTCTATCAAGAGCTTGTGAATATCCTTTTTCTTTTTCTTTCCTATCTTGTCAATCATTTGAAAAATATTTTGTTTGAGCTTAAGCAAGCCGTAATGTGTGCTTTGACAGGTATTGTTGTCTATCTGCTCCCTTTTAACAGACCCAAACCCCGATGACCCGTTGGTTCCAGAGATTGCCCATATGTACAAGACAGACAGAGCCAAGTATGAGGCCACTGCAAGGAGCTGGACCCAGAAATATGCAATGGGCTAAGCATCAGGGAAGGATGGGGAGGTTATCAGGAACCCTATCATCAATTGTTAATTACCTGTGGAGACTGTGTTGTCTGTTGCTTGCAGGAGTGAAGTAACCTACTTGTGTATCATTTGAACCTAAGAAAGACGGCAACGAAAGCTTTACCAAGCTTTCCAAAACAATGTTTTCAGATATTTTGTATTTGATTGTTTGCGTGGGTAATATTTGAACCATAAAATTATCTATTGGATTTCGATTTTTTTTTTGTTCTTTTCAGATCAAGTGCTTTGTTTTTGGCAGTTCGATCTTTAATCACGATTCATCTTGTCTTGTTGAGACCGAACTTGTGCCAGAGTCGGGGAAGCAATCTGTGCATCCTTTTTATCAAGTATTTAGGCGATAACATTCATCCGAATTTGTTAATGTATTATTATATAAGTAATATGTCTTAATTTGAAGTTTACGTGTGAGAATCACATATGTTTATAATAAAAATTTCTAAAAGAACAAATTGTAATCATCAATATTTTTTAACTGAACATAAATTAATTATTATAAATAATATATTATTATATTAATAACAGTTATGTTTGTGTATTATAATTAAGAAAATGGTTAAATTTAATTTTTTTAATCATATGGTTAAGTTAATAATTTTATTAATTAATTAAATTATTTCTTAATAAGTGATTTGATTTTTAGAAAATAAATAATTTACATTTCACGAATGTCAATCATAAGAAATGAATCTTATATTTCTTGTGTGAAAATAAAATAAAATTAAATTAAAAATAAAAATTAAATTATTATTTATCTTTCGGGATCTCGTAAGCTCCTTCTTCTTCATTCCTCACTAAGATTTAATTAGGATCCTTTCTTTAATAATATTTTAAATCTTAAAATTTTATGATTAATAAATAATGATAATTGAATTATGATGTTAAAATGATTATTTGATTTATATTGATCTCTTCAGCATAAATAAATTTTAATATTTATTTACTTATTAAAATTTTTATATTTGGATTAACATAATAATTCTAATTTGTTTAATTAGATATATCTATGTTTTAAAAATTATGTGTGAATTTATATAATATAATTAGTTTTAAATTTAAGATCATGAATTTAAAATTTTTAATTCTTGGATTTGAGTTATTCTTTAATAATTTAAAATATTAAAATCTAATTTGATAAAAAGAGTTTAATTGTGATCTAACTTAAGCCAGATTCATCTATCAAACTGGATCGACTTACCCATGTGATCATGTACGACCCAACCCATATGACTAGGTATGACCTAGCCCATGTGGCCAGATTGAAGCTAACTTATATGGCAAGGTACGACCTAACTTATGTGACTAAGTATGACCCTACCTATGTGGTCAAGTACAATCTAGTCCATATGGCCATGTATGACATTGCCCATGTGGTTAGGTACAACCAACCATGTGGCCAAACTGTTAAGAAAGAGTCGACACTAAGAGGGGGGGTGAATTAGTGCAGTGGTAAAATTACATCGGTTTAGTAAAAAATTTCGTAAATTGAAAACCGAACTCATAAGATAACTTGAAATTTCATTCGCATATGAAGTGAACGCAGTAGGCAGTTTGCAGTTTAAAGTAAATTGCACAAAGAAAATGCAAACCAGATTTTATAGTGGTTCGGTCGTCGTGACCTACATCCACTTCGCTGATTCCTCTTTCGTTGAGGCCACCGACATCCACTATTGGTCTTCCTTCAATAGGCGAAGACCAACTAGCTTTTACATCCCTCTTCTCATTTTCACATAGACAACCTTTACAAACACTCACTCCTCTCTTAAACAGAATTCTAAACTTAGAGTAGAGGAGGGAATTTCTCAAAGGATTGCAACAATGTTTTCTCACTTTTAAATTCTTTGTGCTTGTGTATGTTAACTAGAGATGAGAGGGGTATTTATAGGTCTTAAGTTGATTCAAACTTGGAGCCTAAAAATAGTGTCAGTTTGACACTATTGTCAGTTTGACACTAACACTGCACTGGGCGGTACCACCGCTTGGCACCCTACCATTGGGCAGTACCACTGCCCAGTCTAGTGGTACCACCGCCTGGAAGACTGTGCTAGGTGGTACCACCACCCAGACTAGCGGTACCACCGCTTGATATAGTCTCGGAGACTGTGCCATGATGGTGCCACTTGTTGGGTCATTGTTTGGGCCTTTCATTGGGCCAACACAATCTTTACATGGGCTCAACTGGCCCCTAATTGGGTTGGCCCAAATCCAATCCCAATTATGTACTAACTACGATTTCTAGGACATTTACTTTTTCTTCCAGCGAGCTTCCAGCGAACTTCCGACAATCTCTCGGCAATGTTCTAACGGACTCCCGACAAGCTCTTGGACTTCATAACGATCTTCTTAGTGAGTTCCGATGAGCTTCTTTGGCAAGCTCTAAGACTTCTTATTTGGTTCCGACAAAACTTCTGACGAACGTCCGGACTTCCGACGAACTCTCGAACTCCTAACGAAATCGTGTTCTTGACTCTGGGACTTCATTTTGCTTTATGCCTTGCTATCATAGTTAATCCTGCACATGTAAAACATACTTCAATCTAGATAATTATTACTAAGCATGAATCATGTTGTCTGGTATGTCATTGGTCCATCGATGCTTCGTCCGATTCTTCGGTGCATCGTCCTCTCTTGTGGCCTATTGCCCAATCGGCCAGTTGACCTCCGCAACTCCGATTTCCTTGGCGCAATATATGCTCTTCTTGGCCTGATACCCGAACTCATGGCCTGAAGACTTCTGTTGATACGTGGAACGATCCTCCGTCTCGATGTATAATCTTCTGACATGTTCCACTAGCCCAACATGATTCTTCCTGCTTTAATTGTCTCATCCTGATCGAAGCTTCCTGCATTACTCAAAACACAGATCAAATTATAAACACTTATCAATTGGTTTTATCATCAAAATCCGAGATTCAATACAAACATGGTCCAACTTATACGGCTAGATACGACCCAATCTATGTGGTCAGACACGACCCCAACTTATGTGTCTAAATATGACCCACCCCATGAGCCAAGCATGGCTTAGTTTAGTGGTAAGGCTTAGCCCAACTTATGAGTGAGGCTTAGACTAGTCCATGAAGTCAAGTCTTCTCAGCTATACGATTGGCACCAGACACATTGTTACTCCTCTATCCAACTTATTGTACCTTAGCTCAACTTATTACCTAGGATAGACAAGTGCGACATACGTGACCCATTCAAGACTTAGGTAGGTCGATTTAGTTTGAGTTAACATTATACGATGTAGTCTGATTTTCCCTCCTCTTATTGGTTTAATCTCATGAATTAATTGAATTAGATAGGTTTAATCGGTTAAAATCAATTTATGGTGATTCCAAACTAACTTGACTAGTTCAAATCTACTTGACCTAATCGAAATCAATCAAATCTAAATTAAACCAATCTAGAGTGATTCTAGACCGATTTTGTAAGGATTTGAGGTTCGTTCTATTAGATCATAATCGAATTGAGTTTGGTTTAAGCCAATTTAGCTATTCCAATTAGGGTTTGGGTTGATTGAGAAATATTGAGAATTGATATTTCATGCCTTTATAATTGGATGAACTTAAAGGTTTTATCTAAAGATGTCATTTGAAAATGATTATTAGTTTTCTACTTTTTTTTAGGTTTATGATATTGATATAATTGTTACCATGTAGTAGATGTGACTAGGCTAGTAGTTTACATTAGAAATACAACTTGTGAAAAGAGCTGCCTACCTATTATAGTGCATAGCCACTAATGAACATAGTTTAGCGGATCATACATCAAGTATGGTCTCTTTCATAATATTTGATCATATTAATTTTTTGGATGCATGCGTGAATGAATGGATTAATGTAAATGAATGATTATGGATGTTTATGTATTCTTATTGAGGGCGGGCATGACGATTCCCTTCGAGGATTAGTGAGCCGTCAGATGTGATAGTTAGATGGTTTCTCCATTCGTAGTTAGGAGGAATGTGTCCCCATTTGGGAGGATGAGGGATACTACTCCATCCATTATTGGGAGGAATCCATCCTGTAGAGTTTGCCTCTCCATATACTGTTAGAAGAGTGTACCATCGGGTGTGATGTATATCTTTTTATTTGATTATTATATATGTGTTGCTTGTGGCTGATGCATGATTTTATTTATTATATAAGAAATTATCATTATTTTTTTGATGCATATGTTTTATGATAAATCTATATATTATCATTTCCTATTAAATTATTGACATTTGTATATGTTTTACGATGAAGTTTTTTTATGATTTTTTAGAGATTCTTATTAGCATGTGTGGTTATTGATATGTTTTTATCTTATATTTATTTTAGAGTAATTTACTACTTTGTAACAGATCTGAACCTTAGGTAGAAGAGACTTGTGACCCTACCAAGAAGATATGATCCTTTTTTTAGTTAATAAAATATTTACTATTGTAAAGACAAAGATTTGAATTCAAGGATGAAGAAAAAAAAGAATGTATTCTATAAATTATGAATAATAAAATAATAATTTATTATATTCTTGGCTTATACTTTTGTCAAAAGTTTCACATAAAGACTAATTTGAAGAATCGAAAATGATATCATTAACATAAATTTGAATACTAAAAAAATATTTTTTAAATATTTAATAAAACATATGGTATTAACCTTGCCTTTCAAAAGTCATTTTTAATAAGAAATGAACTAAGTCTCTCATACCAAACACTTCGGGCTTGTTTTAATCCATAAAAAGTCTTAGATAATTTAAATACATAGTTCATAGAAAAAAAGCATTCTCAACACATTATTCAGAAAAAGAGCATTCTCGGGTAGTTGTTTAACATAAACTTCTTCGGAAATAAAGTTATTAAGAAAAGTACTTTTAACATCCAATTGAAATAACCTAAAATTATTCCAATAAGCATAAGCAAGGAGTATCCTTATGGCTTCTAATCTTGCCACTCGAGTGAAGGTTTCTTCATAATCAATGGCTTCTTCTTAGTTGAAACCTTTGGCCACTAATCTAATCTTGTTTCGAACCACGATACTAAGTTTATCTTATTTGTTTCTAAAGACTCATTTAGTGCCAATTACAAGATGGTCATTAGATTTAGAAACAAACTTCTATACTTCTCTCAAATTGATTTAACTCCTCATATATTGCAAAGACCCATGAATCATCTTTTAGAGTATTATTATCAATGCATTTGGGTTCAATTTAAGATAAAAAGATATCAATAGCATAAAAATTCCTTATGTAAGGATTCTTTGGAAGTAGATGCATCTAAGTTGCTTAGGAGAGGAGAATTTTTATTCAAATTTAAAGTAGGAGCTTATTGGATATCTAATAAAATAGGGGCACATTAGATATCTAATACCCAATCTTTTACTCGTTGCGACATCTATCATATGTGTATGACCCTCTAAGCCCAATACCAAGTTAGTAGTGAGTCACATTTGTGAGAACTTTTTTAGACTTAGTGAATTATTATTCCATAATAATTTACTCAACTCATTGACTATAAACATATGAGGCCACTATGCCATAGTGTTAGAATAGTACAAGGGGATCTAATCCATTAGACTTGTCTACCCTCAATTATTGTATATCAATAGTTCCTTATCCATATAATATCCGAAAGACCGCATGTCGCAATATCAGGCCCATGTGGAATCCATTCACGTCTCACTCTAATTAGATTCTCTTGGAGAACTCTCTCAATTTGAATGATCCTAGCTAGGGATTTACCTAAGCGAGAATACACAAGATATAACTCTTACAATACCGAGAGTGGATGATCCTCTATTGACACTCAATTGACTACCATTCCTAGTGGCCTATTGTACTATATCTAGAACTTATAGACCCATAAGTCCAGTATTAAAGAATGGAGTACTCAAACAATGCATTATTGGTGTCTCAAGTTTAAGGACTAGATACATAACTAGGACTATGAAATCACTATTTAATGATCAAGTTGTTGAATCTCGGATTTTGATGATGAAATCAATTGATGAATATAAGCTAGTTGGTAAAAAATATAAGTTATTAAAAAAGGATCATGCTTCTCTTACTAATGAATTTAAAAAATTAAAAAATAATCATGATAATTGCATGTTAACTCCTTGCACATTTAAGAATTAAATTCATGCAAAAAGAAAATTTTATTATTGCAACAAATGTTAGATAAATTTAAAATTGGTAGTAAATATTTAAACATGATTTTTGCCGATAAGAGTTATATTCATAGAAAAGAAGGAATTGGATTTGTGAACCGTAACACCTAACAAAAGCTAACAACATTTATTATAGGACCCATATTAAATGTTTCCCTTGAAAAAAATATAATTTTTGTGGTAGACATATTCATTTTGCATATAAATGTTCATTTAAAAGATATGACTTACATAAATTAGTTTGGCTTTCTAAAGAAATCATAAATGACCTTATGTTAGAAAATAAAATAGGTAAATCCAACCATGAGGGACCCAAAGTCAAATGGGAACCTATAGTAAACCAAACTTTCCTGTAGACAACTCTACAATTGAAACTAGGAACAAAAATAAATTTTGATAGTGGATGCTCAAGACTTATGATCTGAGATTCAAAACACTTCACAAAGCTCACTAGCCGAATGTTAGGACCCTTTTCTGAGCTTTGAATAATATTTATTGAGTCTGTTTAGTCCAGTTGTTTATTGAGTCTGTTTAGTTCAGTTAGAGTCGGGTAGAGGTTTATTTAATATTTAATTATTATTAAGAGTCTAATCGTGTGTAAATATTTAAACATGATTTTTGCCGATAAGAGTTATATTCATAGAAAAGAAGGAATTGGATTTGTGAACCGTAACACCTAACAAAAGCTAACAACATTTATTATAGGACCCATATTAAATGTTTCCCTTGAAAAAAATATAATTTTGTGGTAGACATATTCATTTTGCATATAAATGTTCATTTAAAAGATATGACTTACATAAATTAGTTTGGCTTTCTAAAGAAATCATAAATGACCTTATGTTAGAAAATAAAATAGGTAAATCCAACCATGAGGGACCCAAAGTCAAATGGGAACCTATAGTAAACCAAACTTTCCTGTAGACAACTCTACAATTGAAACTAGGAACAAAAATAAAATTTTGATAGTGGATGCTCAAGACTTATGATCTGAGATTCAAAACACTTCACAAAGCTCACTAGCCGAATGTTAGGACCCTTTTCTGAGCTTTTGAATAATATTTATTGAGTCTGTTTAGTCCAGTTGTTTATTGAGTCTGTTTAGTTCAGTTAGAGTCGGGTAGAGGTTTATTTAATATTTAATTATTATTAAGAGTCTAAGTCTTGGTGGACTCTAGGTGGAACTCTATAAATAGTGATGTAATTGTTGAATCTCGGATTTTGATGATGAAACTAATTGATTGTGTTTAGATGTTTAACTGCATTTTGAGTGATGCAGGTCTACTCGATCAGGATTAGATAGTTGACGTAGGAGGAATTGACGTTGCGCCGAAGGAGATCACGTTAGGATATTGGACGGTAGAACACTTCGGATGTCGGGCATCGAACCAAGGAGAGCAGAATTGCACCAAGGATATCGGGGTTGCGGAGGTCAACCGCCGATTGGGCAACAACCCGCAAGAGTGGACGATGCACTGAAGAATCGGACGAAGCACCAACCAATGACGTGCCGGGCAACAGAATGTCAATTCGCGTTGTAATAATTGTCTAGATCGGAGTAGAGTTTTGGCTTGTGTGTGCAGGATTAACTACGATAACGATGAAGACATAAAGCGAAACAAAGTGCCGGAGTCAAGCGCGAAGGATTCGTTGGGAGTTCGAGAGTTCGACGGAAGTCTGAAGGTTCGTCGGGAATGCTGCCGGAACTAGCCGAGAATGAGTAGGGAGCTTACCGAAGGGTTTTCAGAAGCTCGCCAGAATGTACGTCGGAAGTTCACGGAGCTCACCGAGAAAGATCATAGCTTGCCGAAGAAGCTCATCGGAACTCGCCAAGATCAAATCGTGAAGTCTAGGAGCTTGCCGGGAGTCCGCAGAATGGTTTCCGAGAGTTTCTCGGAAGATCGTCAAAAGTTCATCGGAAGAAGTCTTGACTTGTGGACTTTGTAATAGCTTAGGAAATGTCTTTAAATTCGTAGTTAGCATGTTAATTAGGGTTAGGATTAGGTGTTAATCTTATAACCCAAGTAGGGGCCAATTGGGCCCGAGTTCGGACTGGTTTGGGCCAAGTTTGGAACCCAACCAGTGAGCTGAAATAGCCAGGCGGTGGCACCGCCGGTCTGGGCGGTGGCACCGCCCAGCACCCGAGAGCCAGGCGGTGGCATCGCCGGTCTGGGCGGTGGCACCGCCCAGCACCCGAGAGCCAGGCGGTGGCACCGCCACTGACAGGCGGTGGTACCGCTAGCTTCGGGAACCGAAGAGAATTCGATATGCATGCTTATAAGAAGCAAATCACATGAATAGAAATTTATAAAATCGAAATGCGATCCTCTATCTTATCGACTTTTCAATAAATCTATGCTTGTCATGTATGAATTTATTGAATGTGACTTTGAGGATGATTTCGGATTTCACAAATGCTTGATTCATACTTATGACATAAGACACATTTTAAATATGAATCATATTCAATGCTTCAATCATGTTATATCTTTTTGAAATATCTTTTTAATGTGATGTTGATAATTTGAGATGCCTATTGGAATTCATGACATGAGATAATTGAATCCTTGACTTACTCTTTATATGGCGTGAGAATAGATGGTTAAAATCTTGCTTGATGAGTTATTTTATAAGATTTTGCCTTTATGTCTTGAACTTTCATGCTTATCTTGATTTGGCATATAAAGACTAAGGCATGCTTAGATGAAAAAGAATTACTTAAAAAATACTTTTCCCATCTGATCGAGATTAATGATTTCATGATATTTTGTGAATCTCGAAATTGATTTTGATGACTTGATTATGAGTTTCAAGTTAACGATTTGATTTGAATAAGTTTTATCTAAATCATCATCTTGATCTTGCAAAATTGGAATCACAAATAATATCTTTTGGTATTCATGAATTGATACTCACAATATGAAAGTATTGGTATTCATGACTTGAATTTGATTGAAATATTGCATGCTTAAATTAATCATTCTCCTATGTTTCAAAAATTCTTTAAATGCCTTATGTGATGATTGAAAATTAATTTGCTTTATGATAAATCTATGTATACCATTTTGAATATCTTGAAAGTAATGTTGAGATTTTGATGAATTTGATGATTTGGTATTATGCATGCAATACTTTAACGTATGATAATGATGCACAAATAAGATTGATACTTACCTTTGTCATAATTGATGTAAAGGGTCTTCCCTTCTTTTTGACAATGACATAGGGGGAGATAGCTAATTTGTACAAGTCAAGAAGATGCAAAAACTTGATTGCTAGCTTGCCTATCTTAAGTAGCAAAGATTGCTAACTTGCTTATTTCAAGAAGCAAAAGTTATCTTCTTGAACATCACTATCTTGCCTATCTCAATAGGCAAAACATGCTAACGTGCACATCTAGCAAACTTGTATATTTTAAGAAGCAAGGGTTGCTTTCTCGAACATCTCAAAACTACTAGCTTGCATGTTCTAAAAATATTGTAAAATTTGCTAGCTTATATGTTATAGAAATTGCTATCATACTACCTTGCATATCTATGATGATAGCAAAATTGCATAATGATAAAACTAGGAGAGTATGTTAATTATGCAATGTGTTGAACTTGGATATTTCAAAAACTTGTAAATTGCAATAGGAAGCAAGAATCATGGGCTTACACAAGAAAGCTATCTTGCATTTGCTTTCGAAATTTTTGCTAGCTTGTATGTAGCAAAACTTGCATATCGTAAAAATTGCTAGCTTGTAGTCTAAAGAGAAGCAAACAGTTGCTGTCTCAAGAAAAGCAAATATGCTAAATTTGCACATCTTTAATTGCTAAATTACATGATGATAAAATTGGATACTATGTTTATTATGCAATGATTAGAACTCATATCTCTAAACACATAAGAGTTGGGACTTCTCCTTTTTGTTGATGACATAGGGGGAGAAATATATTGATGACTTCATGCATTGAATTGAATATTTTATATATTTGCATGATGGTTTAAATGTTTTTCATAACATGTGATGAATGTTGCTTGGATTTGGGATAATCCAAGTGTTCTATCAATGGCATATTGATAGGGGGAGTTTGTTTAAACTCCGGGGAGTTAAGGTTAACTCTGGTAGTCATCAATTAGTTGTCATCATCAAAAAGGGGGAGATTGTTGAATCTCGGATTTTGATGATGAAACTAATTGATTGTGTTTAGATATTTAACTGCATTTTGAGTGATGCAAGTCTACTCGATCAGAATTAGATAGTTGACGCAGGAGGAATTGACGTTGCGCCGAAGGAGATCACGTTAGGATATTGGATGGTAGAACGCTTCGGACGTCGGGCATCGAGCCAAGGAGAGCCGAATTGCACCAAGGATATCGGGGTTGCGGAGGTCAACCGCCGATTGGGCAACAACCCACAAGAGTGGACGATGCACTGAAGAATCGGACGAAGCACCAACCAATGACGTGTCGGGCAACAGAATGTCAATTCGCGTTGTAATAATTGTCTAGATCGGAGTAGAGTTTTGACTTGTGTGTGCAGGATTAACTACGATAACGATGAAGACATAAAGCGAAACAAAGTGTCGGAGTCAAGCGCGAAGGATTCGTTGGGAGTTCGAGAGTTCGACGGAAGTCTGAAGGTTCGTCGGGAATGCTGCCGGAACTAGCCGAGAATGAGTAGGGAGCTTACCGAAGGGTTTTCGGAAGCTCGCCAGAATGTACGTCGGAAGTTCGCGGAGCTCACCGAGAAAGATCGTAGCTTGCCGAAGAAGCTCATCGGAACTCGCCAAGATCAAATCGTGAAGTCTAGGAGCTTGCCGGGAGTCCACAGAATGGTTTCCGAGAGTTTCTTGGAAGATCGTCAGAAGTTCGCCGGAAGAAGTCTTGACTTGTGGACTTTGTAATAGCTTAGGAAATGTCTTTAAATTCGTAGTTAGCATGTTAATTAGGGTTAGGATTAGGTGTTAATCTTATAACCCAAGTAGGGGCAAATTGGGCCCGAGTTCGGACTGGTTTGGGCCAAGTTTGGAACCCAACCAGTGAGCTGAAATAGCCAGGCGGTGGCATCGCCGGTCTGGGCGGTGGCACCGCCCAGCACCCGAGAGCCAGGCGGTGGCACCGCCACTGACAGGCGGTGGCACCGCTAGCTTCGAGAACCGAAGAGAATTCAAATTTTGGAGCCCAAATTTGAATCCTCTTGAGGCCTATAAATACCCCTCTATTCTCAACTGAGATAACAACCTTTTGAGAAGCTAGAAGTTGAGAAAATCTTTAGGAAAAGTCTTGTTTTCAATAGCTTGAGTGTTCACCTCCTTTCTTTTCATTGAAATCTTTGTAAAAGGGTGAACCACTTGTAAGAGGTTGTAAGAGGGGTGTAAGAAGGAGGTTGATCTTCGCCTAGTAAAGGAAGATCGTTAGTGGATACCGGTGGCCTCGACGGAAGAGGAATCGGAGGAGTGGATGTAGGTCACGATTGACCGAACCACTATAAACTACCGTCTTCTCTGGTTTGCATTTACTTCCTGCTATTACCTTACTGCAAACCCCTTCAATAGCTTACTGCCTTCAGTACTTTTCCCTACGCTTTCAATCTAACCATATTTCTGGAATCGGTTTTTAACATACAAAGAAATTTCAGAAATCGACGTAGTTTTTACCGCTGCACTAATTCACCCCCCCCTCTTAGTGCCGCTCCGATCCTAACAGTAACCCTTTCTTTGAATCAATTAATGAATGAAATATTATTCCACTCTGTGGACAAACCCTAGGAGGGTCGATCCCCTCGAAGCGATCTAGGAGGGTCAGAGCAGCGATCTTCCTTTTCTCGCTGCAGTTATCCTCCTCCTCAAAAAAAAAAAAAAAAAAAACCGCAGCCACTCCCCCGCTTCCCAAGCCACAGCCACGCCCCTGCTTCCGGTCGGCCCACCCGCCGCCGCTGCTCTCCGGCCAGCAGCCACCGCCGCTGCCCCCCAGCCACCAACGACTCCTCCACAGTCGGCGCTGTTTCCTGGCCGATCGACCAATGCCGCCGCTGCCCCCCCCAGCCGGCGACCTCTCCTCCTCGCTTCCCCATCTCGCTAGAGCGAGAAGGACCACTGGCGCCGTCTCCCTGCTAGCGGATCACCCCATCGCCGCTTATACTATCGGCGACGCTGCCCTAGTCCACCATCGTGCCACCCCCCCCCCCTTGGGTCGCAGAGCAGCCGCCGGTCCCTCTGCTGCCACAGGCGTCGGTTACCTCTACCGTCGCCGCTGCTTCCAGGCCACTTCAACACCACCCCTCTCCTTCATTGCCGAGCTACCACCGCTGCCAGCCACCGTGCGACGACCGCCGCACGCCTCCCAGCCGCGGATCCCCCTTGCCCTGCATCCGTAGTGATAGAAACAGGGCAACTCACCGGTTGCCCTTGTTCCCAACCGTGACACCGCTGACTCCTCCTTCTCCACCGCCGCCGCTGCCAGCCGCCGGACCCTCCTCGGGGATCGTTGGTGACGCTGCACCCAGCCGCGCCACCACCGCTGCCTCCTTCACCGCCGCACCGCCGTTGCCAGCATCGCCAGTGACTCTGGCTGTGGTGCGATAGAAATAGAGCACCCTGTTTCCCCTCTCCAGCATCGCAACTTCCCTGCTGCGACCCTCGCTGCCTCCTTCTCCACCGCCGTCGCTGCACTCCGGCCAGCGACCACCGCAGCCTTCTCCTCAACCGCTCGTGATCCTTCCGGCCAACCCCTTATGTGGTGCGACAAAAACAGAGCACGCAGCAACCACCGCCGCACGCAGCAACAAAAAAAAAAAGCAGTGGCACCCCCTGCTACCGCAGCCGCCGATTGTAACCACCGCCGCTGCTACCCCCAGCCAACGACCAACCCCTCATTCTGTAGCAGTTGCCCTCTAGCAGCGCACGCAGCAACCATAGCAAGGACGCTGGCTTGCCTCAACCCCAGTAGAGCACGCACCATCGATTCCTCTTCTCAACCCCGGCCGCTTCAACGCCGCCTCCCCCTGCTTAGCATCTTCTACCACAACCACAGGTTGCCATCACCGCAGCCTCAACCCCGCTACCCGGCGATCGCCCCTTGGGTCCAGCAGCTGCAGCTACATCGGCGTAGTCGCTTTTCAGCCCCGGCGCTCTCACCCCACACAGCAACAGAGACAGGGCAGCAACTCTTCCTCCAACGCAGCGACCACAGCACTACCCTCGGTGTCCACCTCCTCGGCAACTTCGCATTGACAATGCTGATGCCCTTGACCGACATCAAAAACAGGAGTTGAGAACCCATATTTGCAATCTTGCGTAATGGCTATCGATAACACAGTGAAAGCACAAATGGAAGCATGGGAAATCAGAATTGAGAACCGGCTGCAAGAAACACTTAATAATTTCAAAAAGAGCCTACTGGAGAGTCTCAGCAAATTTCAACAAGATAGGGGCTCAGGTTCTACGTTGCATAGATCTGAAAATACAAGAAAAGGGTCCCAAGATTGTGACACAAACTACTCACATATGAAGGTGGAATTTTCGAGATGGAAAGATGGAGATCCGACTAGCTGGATCTCTAAGGCGGAAAATTTCTTTCGTTTTCACAGAACCCCAGAAGAATCGAAGGTAGAAGTGGCCTCAATCCAGCTCGATGAAGATGCAATCCAGTGGTACAATTGGTATGAAACTTGCTATGGAGTTCCTTCGTGAGAGCAGTTCAAAAGAGGGCTTCTTGTTCGCTTTAGTCCATCCGATTATGAGAATGTTGATGGCTAGCTTGTCAAAATTTGTCAAACTTCTACAGTGTCAGAATATCAGAGTATGTTTGAAAGATTATCAAATCAAGCTAGAGATTGGTCGGAACAACTTCTGGGTACATTTATTGAAGGGCTTATTCCAGAGATCCGATGTGAAGTTAAGGCTCGTCAACCCCGCACTATGATAGCTACGATCTCATTCGCACATCTACATGAGAAAAAAATTAGCAAGGAAATATCAGCAAGGGGTTTGTGCTATGATGAAAAGTGGAGTATAGAGCACCGATGTAAACAAGGGCAACTTCTAATGATTGAACCAATTGGAGATGAGCCGAAAGCTAAGAATGTGGACTCCGATCATGAAGGTATAAATTCTAACGAAAATGTTGAACCTACCATACATACAATGCATACATTAGCCGACTACTCTAACCCACAAACTATGGAAGTTGGCGGAACTCTAGAGCATGAGCCTATTATAGTTTTGATTGATACTAGTAGCACTAACAATTTTATGGACAGTGAAACTGTTGACCGGTTAGCCCACCACATTGAAGACTATGACAGATTTGAAGTAAAGATCGTTGATGGACGGATTTTCACTTGTGAAAGCAAAGGTTCAAAGATAAAATTGATTATACAGGGCCAACAGTTTCTTGCAACGATTACTACACTGAAAAACCAACATGTTGCTTACATTATCAAAAGGTGGAGACCCTACTTACTTGATCAACGGGTTGTGATGCATTGCAGATAGTCTATGACTAAAGAAAAGCTCCCCGAGATTGATACTGCTCAGCCTTGAGGACAAGGCTGATTTGAAGAGGGAGGAACTGTTAGACCCTTTTCTGAGCTTTTGAATAATGTTTATTTAGTCTGTTTAGTCCAATTGTTTATTGAGTCTATTTAGTTCAGTTAAAGTCGGGTAGAGATTTTAATATTTATTTATTATTAAGAGTCCAAGTCTTGGTGGATTCTAGGTGGAACTCTATAAATAGTATTGACAAACCCTAGGAGGTCGATCCCCTCGAAGCGATCAAGGAGGCCGATCCCCTCGAAGTGATCATCCTTTTCTCTTCTTCTTTTTTACGATAAGACTGTAGGGTCTTACCACCGAAACAAAATGATTTTGATTGAAAATACTTTATGTTTAATGAAATCATCCTGGATGATTTAATGATTTAATTATGCATGATGATTTGAAGTAATGATGATTTTTGTGATTTATGGTTTATTAATCTTTCATATGAACATATTTTATGTCATGATTTTCATATGACTCATTTGTATTTATGTTTGTATATCTTATGTTATGATTTGAACATTGATGCAAAAAAAAATTATATCATTATATTCTTTCCTTCTTTTTGATGATCGGAGAAAAATTGTTAGTTTACATATTGCAAAGAGAATAAAAAAGTACTAGCTTGAATGTTAAATTTAGGTACAATGTTAAATCTCCCAAATGCATAAATTCTTATACATTTTTCATATTATGATCTTGATTTCTTGAGTTTTATGACTTGAGTTTCCTTTTTAAATCGAGATCATTTCTTATCATTCTTTCTATTTACAAAAGAAGAGATTTGTCAAAAATGATACATGGTCTTTTGATTTCTTGATTTTTATGACTTAAGTTTTCTTTTTAAATCGAGATCATTTCCTATCATTCTTTCTATTTACAAAAGAAGAGATTTGTCAAAAATGATACATGGTCTTTTGATATTCATCACTTGATCTTTCATTTTTATGATTGAAATATTGGTGTAAATTTATCTTTGTTATTTATCTTTGTCATGATTTGAAAATTGATGTAAAGGAAAAAGAATTACAACATTATATTCTTCCTTTCTTTTTGAAAATAACAAAGGGGGAGAAAGTATTATTAGCTTACACATTTCAAAGAGAAAAAAACTTGCTAGCTTGCATATTTCAAGAAGAAACACTTGCTAGCTTACACATCGCAAAGAAACACAAACTTGCTAGCTTACTTATCTCAAATGAGAAGCAAAATTTGCTAGCTTATACATTTCAAAAAGATACAAAAACATGCTATCTTGCACATCTCAAAAGATGCAAAAATTTTACTAACTTTCATATCTAAAAGACTTGCTAGTTTGCATAATGATACAAGCAATGATGTTTCAAAAACTTGAAATTATGTTTATAATACAATGATTTGAAATTATATGTATAGAAAGAAATGAGGTTTGGACTATATTACCTAGGAGGACTGATCCTCCCCCACTTGAACTAGAAATACCTATATATAGGGAAAGTCAATCTCCTCCTACTAGTCCGTTTGAGGTAGCACCTCCAATCGAGCTCGCACCCTCCTCATCTGCCGATACCAAAGTGACTCGACTGAATTGAATTGAACTATGTCAAGATCAAATCTTAACTAAGTTATAGCAAATTCATTGATAGCATAATACTCTATTCAGGCATTTCAATTTACCACCACCTAAATAGCTTGTGTATATCTATTTTGTTGATGACGAAGGGGGAGAAGTCTACGGATTCTTCCATTTACTCTTTAATGTGATTCTTCCATGTACTTTTTAATGTTATTCTTCCAGGTACTCTTTAATGCTACCATGCAATGATGTATGCTTTATTATAAAGTGATGAAATTGTGCATGTTATACTTAGATGACTTTAATCTATGCTGATACTCATGATGAAACTTTGATATATTGCATTCGATCATAGTGATCCAAATTGTTTCACTTAAATTCAAAGGTCATGATTCCTTTTTGAAATTTAAGTTTGGTTTATCTCGATTTGGCATATAGATAGGGGGAGTTAAGGTTAATTTCGTCATCAATTGGTGGATATAAATTAGTTTTTGAGAACAATGGTTGTTCAATATTATTAGATGATGAGATCATCACGAAAGGAATATTACATAATGGACACTACTCCATATATCATGAATGTAAGTTTGTCTAAGAGGAAACGAGATGAGGTAAACAGTACATACCTATGGCATTCTAGGCTAGGTCACATCCATGAGGGAAGGATTCAAAAGTTGCTAAAGGATAGATATCTAAATCCATTCGACTATGAGTCATATGTAACTTGTGAGCCTTGTCTTCATGGAAAACTAACCGACTCTTTATTTAGTGGAACTGGAGAGAGAGCCACTAAGTTGCTGGAAATCATACATAGTGATGTATGTGGACCCATGTCAACTCATGTCATTGGTGGTTACTCCTATTTCATTACCTTTACTGATGATTTCTCAAGGTATGGATATGTGTACTTAGTGAAGTACAAGTCTGAGGCATTTGAGAAATTTAGAGAGTATAAGAATGAAGTGGAGAACCAGACTAGAAAGAGTATCAAGACTCTTTGATCAAATCGAGGAGGTGAGTACTTAAGTATAGAGTTTACTCAGTTCCTTAAGGACCATGGGATATTATCCCAATGGAAACCTCTTTATACACCTCAGCTCAATTGTACGGTCCATGATGAGTTTCGCTGACCTACCCATCTCATTCTGGGGATATGCTATAGAGACCGCAGCTTATCTTCTGAATAGAGTTCTAACTAAGTCGGTAGTGTCTACACCATATGAGGTATGGAAAGGGAAGAATCCCGATCTTAAGGTTGTTAAGATTTGGGGCTACACTGCCCATGTTAAAAGACACAACCTCGATAAGTTAAAATCAAGGATGGAGCGATGCAAGTTTGTGGGATACCCCAAGGAAACTTGTGGGTATTATTTCTATCATCTTGAGACCAAAAGGTCTTTATAGCTAAGAGAACGATGTTCCTTGAGAAGGAACACATTCTTGGCAAAGATAATGGGAGCATGATAGAGTTGAGCGAGGTTGGAGAACCTAGCTCAAGCACCAATCTACAGCCCAAGTCTATTCAGGTACCTAACACACAAGTTCCAATTCTCACCCATAGCAATGCTAAAATCCATTCTAATTCTATTGGCTATTATAACACACTATGATTATGAGATCTGACAGATGGATGTGAAAACCACATTCCTCAATGGGAACCTCGAGGAGGAGGTGTATATGATATAACCCAAGGGATTCATGTCTAAGGATTGCCCAAATAAGGTGTGCAGGTTGCTTAGATTCATTTATGGAATAAAGCAAACTTTCTGAAGTTAGAACATAAGATTTGATGAGGCAATCAGATCTTATGACTTCGTTAAGACCGAAGATGAGCCTTGTGTGTACAGGAAGGTAAGTGGGAGCGCTATCACCTTTTTAGTATTATATGTGGATAACATCCTAATCATTGAGAATGATGTAGGAATGCTATCCATAGTAAAGGCTTGGTTATCTAGACACATCTTCATGAAGGACTTAGGGGAAGCATCCTATATCTTGGGGATTTAGATCTATAGAGATAGATCTAAGAGGATGCTTGGCTTATCCCAATTTAGGTACATAGACACCATTGTCAAAAGGTTTGGCATGGAAAATTCCAAGAGAGGTCTCATATTAATAAGACATGGGATATCATTTTTTAGGAATATGCCGCCAAAGACTCCTGAAGAAATGACGAACATGGATAGGATACTCTATGCCTCAGCGATAGGGTTTATCATGTATACCATGCCATGTATCAGGCTTAATATAGCATATGCTCTGAATGTCATGAGCAGGTATCAGGCGAATCTAGGCTTAAAGCATTGGAAAGTAGTAAAGTGTATCCTTAAGTACTTGAGAAGGACTAAGGATCTTTTACTAGTATATGGAGGTAGTAGCCTTAGGGTTGAAGGTTACACGGACTCAAGTTTCCAGTCCAATATTGATGATAGTAAGTCGAATTCGAGATATGTATATATATACCCTAAATGGAGTAGTATGCTGGAATAGTTCCAAGTAAGATACTACTACTGACTCGACCACAAAGGCAAAGTACATTACTACAGTAAAGGCAACAAAAGAGGGAGTCTGGATGAAGAAGATCATTATAGATCTGGGAGTCGTGCTAGGAAGCGAGGAGCTGATTCCCTTATATTACGATAATTATAGGGTGATTACTCAAATAAGGGAACCCGGGTCTCATCAGAAGTGTTCTGAGGAGGTTCCAACTTATTAGGGGGATCATGACCCGAGGAGATGTAGTAGTAGAAAGAGTTTCATTCGAAGATAACATTGTAGATCCACTGACAAAGTCGTTGTCTCAGATTATCTTTGAGCGTCACGTGAGTGATGGCACGTGTGACTTGACATGAAATCTTTTTGCTTATTATATTTTAGCATTTATCACTTATATTTACTATTGCATATATACAAGTATATATTGTGATATCCTTAGATCTATGCAATGAGAATCAGATCGTGATGAGATCACGATAATGAGACCGATTTGCCTTTAAACACAGATACTAAATAATCCCGATCATAGGTTACTCGAGAGGGACATTGAGATAATCAAACAGATTAGTGTGCTGTATACCCGTCCATATGATAGATATTGCTGGTCCCATAGCTGCTCATGTGGGGACACTAGGGATATAGTACGGGTGCTTATTAGAGAATGAGTTTACTGATTGATCCACTTACGGAATGTTGGATAGTTGATGATGCCTTATTGTCAGATAGTGATTCTGTAGTCTAAGTGGTGTATCTGATCCTTAGACTTGAGACACCAAGGATGTCTTGTATGAGTGCTCCACTCTTTGATACCAGACTTATAGGTTTGGATGTCCCAGATCTAGTACAATTAGTTATTGGGAGTGACAGTCAACCTTACGAGGGCTATTAAGTGTCGATAGAGGATCATCTACTCTCGGTGTCATGAGAGAAATATCCCATGTGTTCTTGCTTAGAAAAATCCCCGGCTAGGGTCATTCGGATTGAGAGAGAAAGAGTTCTCCGGGAGAATCCGATTAGAGCGAGACTTGAGTAGAAATCATATAGGTCTGACAACACCATACGTGGTAGACAATCTTTAGGATATTAGATAGATGAGAGATTATAGGTACACCGTAACTAAGGACAAAGAAGTCCAATTGATTGGATTCTCTTATATCGTTTGGGGACTGCTGTCACGGACAAACTTCTAAATATGATGTTTGATGTAATGCTTATGTATGTCCATGTCTTTTGGTATGTTCATGCTTTACACAGCATGTAGAGGGACGGTCGAAGGCTTAATAGTCCCATTTTAGTTGGGTTTGGTGGTCGTTTTAGGCTTGTAAATAAAGGTTGTGTCATGTGGACACTTGTGAGAGATTTTCGGCCTGTAGTGAACCATTTTACCCCTTTGTTGTGCAACCGTTCAGAGCTTGTAAAGTTTGTTTGTAATTTGCATTGGCCAAGAAGTGTTTACGAAGATGATTGCTTATGGATCCCGAGTGAGGCATTTTCTCTAACCTGTTTTCTCTTTTATAGGTCCTAAGGGACCATGGGAGGTTTCGGGGAGGTTGACTTTTGTGGATGGACATGCAAGGGTGCCGCATGACTTAGGCAAAACCCGCTAAGTCTGTGACAGATGGTATCAGAGCGGGACAAGCACTCATAGAAACACTTGGCATGCAAATGTGGGGGACCTAGTAGGGCAGCTAGCATGCGCGATTGTTTGGGGGAAAACGAGCATGGAGATGTAGGGAAAAGGAGTCGCTCAGAGGAGCGGGCATCTGAGATTGGCATTCAGAGAAATGGTCAACCCTTCGCATAAGAGGCACCACGAGAACAAGTAAGCTTGGAGGAATGCGGAGCGCACAAAGGTTGGGATGACTGAGTTTGAGCTATGGCTCAATGTTGACAACCATACTTGATGGTGCTTACTGCAAGCGAGGCGCTTGGTAAAGGATAAGACCATGCAAGGTGGAATGAGTTGCTCAACGACCGAAAGAGTTGTGCAAAGCTCACAGAGGTGAGGGGAATTGCTAACTCGAAGAATTCGGTACTCATGCAAGGGCTTGTATGCGGACGATGGAATGTTCATGGCCATCTTGAGGTGACCGAAACTCGGTATCATGGAGCATTGAAACTTTCTCTTCGGCATGTGAAGGATATGTCCGTAGGAGGCTGAAGTGTGCATCAAGTTCAGCATGTTGCTAGGCCTTGAGTGGTGCAGTGGGGGCTGTATTGACGTGGAGTCGCAATCTAGCAAGTGCGTTTGTAGGAGGTAGAACAATGCACAGTTTGTTCAGCAAATCAGAGTAGTCCAAGGGGATGGTGGTCTCCGAAACGAAGAGTGATGTTGCTCCAATGGGATAAATATCCAGGAGGGATAAGTCTCGACTCTCCAGAGAGAGAATCACATGCAATAGACCACACATGTTGAGGAGTAGTAACTAAAAAACAACAACTCCACGAAGCTCAATGGATCGAGCGAGCGGCGAGGAGTCGTCGCATGATCTCGCTTGAGAGAATGCATTGATGGATACATTGCGAGATCAAGTGGGGGAGCGACCCAAAGCAACACAAATGAAGGCACACTTGGAGTTGATATAGAGATCAGACTCAAGGGAGGGCTGACCCGTGGAATGGTGGACGCGAGGGCCACCATCAACTCAATGCAAAAACGAGGAGCGGAGCAACTTGGGTGTAACTTGGCGAAGTACCCAAGTCGCATGAAGTGAGCCGGCATAGAAGATGGAACATGGAGTGGAGGCGCAGAGCTTCCCTTGGACAGAGGTCAAGGATATGAACTCTTGTAGAGGCAAGAGCAGGATTATGTTGTTCCATGGGTCCTTCATTCTGATGGAGCAGACTCATCTTGCATAGTGCCAAAGATGAAGGGAACTTCTGGGCACATGCACCTTATCTCAGAGAAGTATTTTATGGAGGAACTAAGGCGACTCAATTTGCGGAGGCAAAGTTGGGTTTAGAAGATCTTGGCACGGGGCAAGAGGACACGAAGGCGGGTACTCTTAAAGAATATGCCACAGTGTTGCCATTCAAGTTGCCATGAAGGAAGCGGTGCACAGCGGAGATTATGCTGGTAGAGGCAGAGGCCTAGGATCCAGATAATGGTGCACTAATTACAACGAAGTTGGTGGACTTCAGGAGCTACTAGGCGATGGACTATCCTAGAGCGATGCTTCGTTTAGGTGTGACCTGAGAGCGGGTGGACAAAGGTCGCTTGCCAAAGGAGCAAACACAATCGAAAGTGGAAGAGACCTTGCGATGTGTTGGCAGAGGCCACACATTAAGGGATCACAATCCAAATTCATCCCACAAGGATTAGAATGCAATGGAGATGTCACCAGGAGGCGACATGGTGCAGCGGATCATGGTGGAACAGTTTGTGGCAATGCAATACACATGGGTGAAGTCCCGTGAGGGACTTTATCATACGAAGGTATGATCAGGAGCTACTGGCAGCTCCACTTCAGTGAACAACACGATGGCAAGAAGGGTTATGGATTCAAGGAGTGAAGGCCATGGTACCGTAGAGGTGGGTCTTTCGTGCGTGCATCGAATTTTGCATCAGATGAAAGCCTTGGTCATCAGCATATGGGGGCTGTGTTCCACCAAGGGAAATGTTCAAATGCAAGTACTAGTGAGTCCCATGAGAGGGACTTGATCATGCAGAGGTATGATCGAAGCAGTTGGAGAGTTGGACTTCTCTAAAGCCCATATTCGCTTAAGGGAGCCCGGCAAGAGCCCGACAAGTCAAAGGACAAGGTCTAGTAAGTGAACGTTACTACCAAGGAAGCTAAGAAGAACAGAATCGGTGCAAACCCTATAACGTGATGGCAGAGGCCATGCATGGGAGTTGCAGTCTGTCTTTCCATCGACCAAAGGGAGCTGCTTGGAGAACACAGAGGTGTTGAAGCAAGGGGTCGAAAAGGGCGAGGAAGCGACGATGAGTCTAGAGGGACTTAGCTACCCAAAATCAAGCATCAGTTAGAATGGAGGTGGACTCGAAGGAGTGTCACAGAGACATATCTATTGATTGTGAAGAAAAGGGAGGTAGATGCGAGGCGACGGATAATAGGGCCATGGGTATGGCATCGCCATGGTACCGCAGAGGTGGGACTTCTATGAAGGTCATTGATCCCTTGCTCTCATGGAGGGAGTGCAATTGGTCGTGAAAGGGGCCGAGGAGGTAGAGCATGCAGAGACAAACTCCAAGTACCGAGACAAGGCTGACGGGCAGAGGCTGAGGAACTTTGTAAGACCAGTGTCAACGAGCTTTTCATCTAAATAGTCGAAAGTGAAGGACTTTGGGTCATGCAAGAGTACATGACCAAGGAACAAAGTAGGCAGTACGTGGTGTTGTACCTTTGCTACTCAGTGGAGTAGGCGACAGGGTTGATGGAGAAGACGGTACAATCCTAGAGGCGACCAAAACTATTAGAGACTTACTCCAAGTTGGGGTGAAAACTTCCTGCATTCTAGAAGTTCGATGGTATTGAGAAGGTGAATCACAATATCTAACTGAATACAATGAATGTAAACACTTTAAGTACTTCAGAAGTGTGAGCAAAGAGCAGGCGAAGACCAGTAACCAGCTCGATGCATGGAGTACAACCCTTGAGGAGGTGGGAGAAGTCAAGTAACCATTGCCTTCTCAACTCTTCAGAGAATGGGCGAAATCAAGTACCCCAATTCTCTTACCTATCCAGCAAAGGAGCTTTGCATAGGTTCAAAGACCCTTCAAAGATATTAGAAGATAATAGTTGTCAAATCTTCACCAATGGTGATTAGTGCTACTGAGAGTAGATTATCCGCTTCATTTCCCAACAGAATGCCAATCGAAAGTGGAAGTGATACAAATCTACTTAGAAGTGACAACTAAGTGAAAGAAGAGTTGATGAACAAATTTTGTGGAGGAAGGACCCAAAACTTCTGAAGTTTGCGAGGTGATGCTCGTTAAAGCTCAAACAAGCATCTACCCAATTCAAGCAACATGTGGAATTTGAGAGACTGACTCATAGTAAGGATGGTATTTTCCTTCATTTGGAGGATTCGCAGGAACCAATAAGGATCAACACAACTCAGCCAACCCCACACTAGAGTTAGAGTCATTAGCGAGTTGAAGTAGCATGGCAAATCAAAGGTTTGACTACTCAAAAATAGCAACGGAGAGCAGCTTGGAGCCAAGAGGCACATTGCAGCTGGAGTAGAAGATTGAAGACTTAGCAAAGGCGAAGAGTTGCAGTGTCGGCAAAGGCTTCAACGAGGACGTCGAAGGAATAAGTGGGGGAGAATGTCACGGACAAACATCTAAACATGATGTTTGATGTAATGCTTATGTATGTCCATGTCTTTTGGTATGTTCATGCTTTACACAGTATATAGAGGGACGACCAAAGGCTTAATAGTTCCATTTTAGTTGGGTTTGGTGGCCATTTTAGGCTTATAAATAAAGGTTATGTCATGTGGACACTTGTGAGAGATTTTTGATCTGTAGTGGACCATTTTAACCTTTTGTTGTGCAACCGTTCAGAGCTTGTAAAGTTTGTTTGTAATTTGCATTGGCTAAGAAGTGTTTACGGAGATGATTGCTTGTGGATCCCGAGTGAGGCGTTTTCTCTAACCCGTTTTCTCTTTTGTAGGTCCTAAGGGATCATGGGAGGTTTCGGGGAGGCTGACCTTTGCGGACAGACATGCAAGGGTGCCGCATGACTTAGGCAAAACCAACTAAGTCCGTGACACTGTGGCGTAGTGGCCTAGTACGTCCGTAGTCGATGAGTCGAGTGAATTATTATGGAGATAATAATTCACTAAGCAAGAAGGAGTTCTGAAAGGTATGACTCATGGCCAACTCGATATTGGGCCTAGAGGATCACACACATATGGTAGGCGTTGGAATGAGTAGAGGTTCAGATATGAGATATCAGTCAGAACCCGTATCTTATTGGATATCCAATAAGCCCCTGAATTATTGGATCCTATGAATGAGATCTAATAAAAGCCCATGACAGATTATTGGATAGAGATCCACTAATCTAAGAGGCTTCGGTAATTGGATGCAGATCCAATACCCAATAGGGGAGGATCTATTAGGGTTTGATAAGGGACCTCTATAAATAGGAGGGATTTAGTAGTTCATAGGCTAGAGTCTTTGATTACCTCTCTTATTCTCCTCTCTCTCTCTCTCCACCTTAGAGCAGGCCTAGAGTTTTGAGGAGCGTCATCGTAGCTCTGTTGTATGGATCACTACTAGAGAGGAGGGAGCTTGACCTCCTTCACCCTCTCCTAGAGATCTGTAGGGATTCAAGGATATACGATCTCCCTACGTAACACAATCTTTACTATACGTAGTTTTTTGTTTTACGGATTTTGCGTACTAATCTTTGCACGATGACGAACAAATCCTTAGGAAATTAGGGATTTTGTTTTTTATTCTTCCACTACGCATGTGATGTCGCCCTCAAGATTTCACAACACGAAAGCTAGGAGCAAAAATAAAATTTTGATACTGGATGCTCAAGGTTTATAACTACATATCCAACATACTTCACAAAGCTCACTAGCTAAAACAAAATAATTTTAATTGAAGATGCTTTATGAAATCATACTTGATGATTTTATATTATGCATGAGGATTTGAAGTAATGATAATTTAAAATCTTATTTTTGGAATTATGTGTTGTATTTTTGATCTTGATGATTTTTGTGATAAATATTGTCTTTTGATTTTAAATCATGATGCATGGTTTGTGTATGGAATACTAGAGCATACTAAGTATAAAAATGAATTAAGCTAAAGAACCTTAGTTATTTTTAATCTTATAGGAAACTATCTATATTGCTTTTATTGGATTTCTCGAAAAGTCATTTTGTTGATGACTTTGGATTTGTTTTTATATGAGATGATATGTTGGTGTATACAACTTGAGATGTACCATACATGAAACAATTTTCTTGATTCTCAGGAACATTTATCCAAACAAATCTTGATTCTTTCACCTGATATTTTTTTAATTTATTTCTAAGTTTTTCATTAATCATTTTCCTATGATGTTGCCCCATATTGACTAAGGAAAGGATTTATCCAAATAAACCATGATATATTACTTGACTTCTTGATGTCTATGACTTGAATTATATTATAAATTTTTTTTGTATTTATGATTTGTATGTCTCATGATATAATTGAATCATTGATGTATAAGGACAAAATTTTTTTGACCTGCACTTCTTGCACTTTCAATAAGCAAAAAGTGATGACTTGAATGCTAAATATAGGATTAGTATCGTCCACTTCAACGTTAGTTTGAATATTATTGGATATTGACTTAAATGTTAAATGTTAGCACCATTAGAATGTTAAATATGGCTGCTGGGTTGTTAAAGGGCAAACATTGAAGCTTGAATGGTTGAAAGATAAAATTTGCAGCTTGAAAATGAGCTGAAGGTAATGCACCAGTGATAGCACCACCAGAGCAAATTGCCCATAGGCGGTAGCACTGCCCAGTTGGTGGTACCACCGCTTGAAACCGTGCCCTATAAAAGAGCTTTTAGGGCCAGTAGTAGAACTGCCCCAAACTTTCCTCCATCTCTCCTCCACATCTCTAAACCTTTCTCCACTTCTCATTCACCTTGCTCTTCCTCTAGAAACCCAAGAAAACCCTTCTCTTCTATAAATTTAAGGATCAATCTCAGCCCTCCTAGAGATTATTACAAGGGTAATCCTTAAAACTTTTCTCTCAATTCATTGATTGATCTTGCTTCTTATATGTAGTTTTATCATTGATAATATATATAATTCCATGGCACCTAGAAGATCCTTAAGAGACAAAGGAAAGAGGAGATTAGATGAAACCTTTGATTCCCTTCAACATGCTCTTAAATTCCCAACCTTTGAGTATAGAAGTATACATAAGGGAAAATATGTAGATCTAGAAGAATTGAGTGATTTGGAATTAATCTAATAGTTCACTAACTTAGATGTCATTCTAATTCTTCAAATTAGTGAACCCATTTATCCTAGACCTGTTCGATTATTTTATAATAACTTGCATGTGGATGAACACGATAGAGTGTCCTCTTATCTATTAGGGCATCATATACCCATTACAGATAGTATAATTTATAACCTTATAGAAATTCTTGAGAAAAGAAGAGATTACTATTTTAAAGGATAATGGGACATAGAATCGATTGAGATTACATATTCTGAGGCTTTAGGTATTATCTTTGAAAATCCAAATTTGTCTAACGTTTGAAAAAGTTATGAACATTTGCTACCTTTCAACACAAAGTTGCTTTATCACATAATGATAAGTATTCTACTTCTAAAACAACACCATCATGATAAAGTTAGTCAAATAGAATTAGGAACAATGTATTGGATTATGACAAAACATGATAATTATTTTAGATATCTGATACGGTAAAATATGATTGAACTATTAATAAAAGATATGATATTTTCATATGGTGGCTTGATTATTAGATTAATACATGCATATGACATAGTTATTCCACTAGATGAAGAAACTCTATAACTAGATAGATTTAATATCATCAATAGAAACCTATTAAGAAGATTAAGATGTATAATAAGAAATGATATTTGAACTAGATTACCTAGGAGAATTAATCCTCCCCTACCTGAACTAGAACCAGAAATACCTATATATAGGGGAAGTCAATCTCATCCTTGTTAGGATCGGAGCGGCACTAAGAGGGGGGGGTGAATTAGTGCAGCGGATTAAAACTAGTAGGTTTGAAACTGATTCCATAAAATGCGAGGATATTTCGATCAATAGCAACTAGAGTAAAGTGAAGAACAAAAACTTGCTTCTATGTAGATAATGATTGCAGAAAAATAACAACTCACACATTCAAAGAACACGCAGATTTAAAGTGGTTCGGTCAAAATGACCTACATCCACTTGCGAAGCCTTCTTCGATGAGGCTCCCAACTTCCACTAGCAAATCACTTTGAAGGGGAAGGACAAACACCCCTCTTACAACCTTTACAAGTGGTTCACACTCTTACAGAATTTCAGCAAGAAAGAAAGGGAGGTGAACACTCAAGCAATTTTGAAAGTAAGACTTGCTAAGGCTTTGCTAAGACCCTTTTTTTTTTTACTCTATTGCTTCTCAAAGAGTTGTAATCTCAGCTGAGAATAGAGAGGTATTTATAGGCCTCAAGAGGATTCAAATTTGGGCTCCAAAATTTGAATTCTCTTCGGTTCCCGAAGCTAGCGGTGCCACCGCCTGTCAGTGGCGGTGCCACCGCCTGTCAGTTTTGACACTGACAGTGTACTGGGCGATGCCACCGCTGGACTGGCCCTCGGGTGCTGGGCGGTGCCACTGCCTGGCTCTCGGGTGCTGGGCGGTGCCACCGCCCAGTAGGGCGGTTCCACCGCCCAGTATTATTGGTTACTGGTTGGGCTTTAAGTCCGACCCACACCAGGTTTCATTTTGGGCCCAGTTGGCCCCTAATCAAGATATAGGATTATTTCTTAATCCTAACCTTAATTACATGCAAACTACGTAACTAAAAAATATAATCTTAAGCAAGTTTTTAACCGACGAACTTCAAGTCTTGTTCCGGCGAGCTTTCCGGCGATCTTCCGACGGACTTCCGATACGCCCTTGGATTTCTTCCGACGGACTCCCAGCTAGCTCCCGATCTTGTGGTGAAATCAACGAGTAGCCGAGCCTTCTTGGTGATCTCTGTGAACCTCCGATGATCTCTTCAGCGGACTTCCGAAAACTCCGACAAGTCCCCGATTTCTTCTCGATTGGTTCCGACAGCATCTCCGACGAATCTGCGGACTCTCAAACACCCATCGAACTTGATTCCGGTAGACTCGCTTTATGTCTTCAAGCTTTCGTAGTTAATCCTGCATACTTATCTCAACATATGGATTAGATAAAGCATGACAATTGACTTCATCATCAAAATCTGAGATTCAACAATCTCCCCCTTTTTGATGATGACAATCAATTGATAATGGAGTTAACATTAACTCCCCCTATCTATATGCCATACTTGAGATAAGTCATTCTTGAATTCAAAGCCTTTGAATTCAAGAGACATATTGATAAGTCAAACCTTATCAATACTCCCATCATGATTCCTATCATGATGTATCTTTCTGAAAATGATGTCAAGACTTGACAACCATTTTCAAGTTTTATATTTCAAACGTGAATGATAGTGATCATAGCAAGATATCAACATATAATGCAAACATTTCATAGTGAAATATGGCAATCATAGCAATAGCTATATAATGCAAACATTTCATAGTGAAAATATGGCAATCATAGCATAGCAATTATCAATTTACCATATTTCTCCCCCTTTGTCATCAACAAAAAGGAGAGCGTCTTTAAGCGTATAATTTGTGATTGTTAAAGCAAAGGAATTCAACATCATCTTTCATTCAAAATACATCACAAAAGAAGGTTCAACATCATTCAAAATATATTGCAAAAGAAGGTTCAACATGCCATTCAAGGAAAGAAGATGACAAAGATCGCATGTCAATATAAAAGATACATCGATTAATCTTTAGGAGGAAATGCATAGTGCTGATACAGGACATCTATTTTTTGATTCATTTGCCGTAGTTCCTGCAAAATTTCAAATTGCTGAGTTTGAATCTGCTCTTGCTGTGTTTTGAGTTGGTCTTGTTGTGATTTGATCTGATACAATTCTGCCAAAATGAGTTCTTCAGAGGAGGAAGCAGGAGCTGAAGGTGCTGCGCCAAAGGGACTAGGAGGAGGAGATTCATTTCCCCTAAGAATTAGTGTTTCAGGGTGTTCTACTGGTGGGGGAATTGGATCAGTCCTTCTAGGTTGCCTCACCCATATACCGTTGCTAAAAGTGCACCTAAGTCTTTTCAATAGATTTATGTTGATGATGTTATATCGATCACTTTGAATTGTCTCTTCATCGGGTGGGATACAAATGTCATGGGTAAGTATAAGTCGTGTGATTAACCCCCCATATGATAACATACCGTCTCTAGCTATAATATCCTTCATGTGTTGCCGGATTGAGTATCCAAAGCAGTTATGTTGACCGGTCATAATCCAATACATTGTGCTCATTTCTATTTGACTTATTTTATCAAGATGAAATTGTTTAGGAAATATGATGCTTGTTATGATGTGATGAAGAATTTTAGAGTTAAAGGGTAGTAAGTGTTCGTAACTCTTGGGTAGTATGCCGAGGTTCGGATTTGCAAAAATAGTTTCTACGGCTTCGAAGTAAGTTGCTCCGATTACATTTACATCCCATCTACCTCTAAAATAACAGCCCCTATCTTTTTCAGTGAGTCCAATTAATTCACAAATAGTGCTGTCAAATATTCTAATCTGTGTTCCTAAAAGGTAAGTACTTAGGCTTTCATTGTCCACACACAAGTTTGCATAAAATAGCCTAACTAACCTAGGATAAATTGGTTCATTGATTTGTAGGAGAGGTAAGGCATCTAAATGTGCAAACCACCTAATGGGTTCTAGGTTTCCTAGTTCATTTAGATCAACGTGTTTACCCTTATGTATAGTTCTTGTTTCAAAATTTGGAAATTTAAGTGCTACTTCTTTAGATTGAAAAAGATTTTGGTCATATGAATCTCCTACAATCCTTTTCCCTTTTGATCTCTTAGGAGCCATTATCTAGACAAGATGATGGATCAAAAATATGAAACTGTAAAGGGTAGGGAAAATAATGAAAAGAGGAAGAAGAAAATTTCAAGTTTTACCTTATGGAAAATTTCTTGAAAGATGGAGAGCTTGGACCAACAAAAATCCCTTTCCAAGACTTCTAAATGTTGGAATGAGGCTTTAGAGAGGTTGGGGGAGGGTTGAGGCAGATTCTCACGGGTTGGGGGCGGTGTCACCGCCGGCCCTAACCCTTAGGATTTATATAAGGGCTCTCGGGCGGTGCCACCGCCAAACCGAGCGGTGCCACCGCCTAGCGACCGAACGCTCAGGCGGTGCTACCGCTGGTTCTGGCGGTGCCACCGCTGGCATGCCGCGGAAGGAAGGCGGTGCTACCGCCGGTTCTGGCGGTGCCACCGCTGGCTGCCGCGAAAAAAAAAAATTTCATTCCTTCTCCGTTTTTATTTTTTATTTTATTTTTCAGAGATGTTAGGATAAACATTTCTTTTGGAATTGAAAGAGAATGATCAAATCTACTAAGGAACGGAAAGAGGATGAAAAACTTTTCGGAAAGTACATTCTTAGGGACAATTTAACATGCCTAGTTCCCTTCTAATAAATTCAAATTGGTCTTCATTTAAGGCTTTTGTAAAGATGTCTGCCAATTGATGCTTTGTGTCAATGAATTCTAGAACAACATTATTGTTAAGGACATGATCGCGTATGAAATGATGCCTAACGTCGATATGCTTAGTTCTAGAGTGCTGAATTAGATTTTTGGTAAGACATATGGCACTTGTATTATCACATTTTATGGGAATGTTTTTCAAGTGAATTCCATAGTCTTCTAATGTATTTTTCATCCAAACAATTTGTGCACAGCATGCACTTGCAGCGATGTATTCGGCTACCGCCGTAGATAGTGCAACTGAATTTTGTTTCTTGGAAGTCCAAGAAACAAGTGCATGTCCTAAAAATTGGCATGTTCTGGATGTACTTTTTCTATCTATCCTGCATCCGCCAAAATCAGCATCTGCATAAGCTATTAAATCGAATTTTTCTGATTTCGGATACCAAAGTCCTAAATTTGGAGTTCCTTTAAGATATCTAAATATTCTTTTAACACTCTTGAGATAAGATAATTTAGGATTAGATTGAAACCTAGCGCAAAGTCCCACACTAAACATAATATCCGATCTAGTCGCGGTGAGGTAGAGTAGACTACCTATCATTCCCCTATACATTTTTTGATTGAAATTTTTATTGTTTTCATCCATATCTAACTTAGTCGAAGTACTCATAGGGGTGTTTATTACTTTTGAATTATCCATGTTAAATCGTTTTAACAATTCTAATGTATATTTAGATTGGTTAAGAAATATACCGTCATTAAATTGTTTGATTTGCAATCCTAAAAAGAATGTTAATTCACCCATTAAACTCATTTCAAATTCATGACTCATATTTTTGGCAAATGATTCACATAGTGATTCATCCGAAGAACCAAAAATAATATCATCAACATAAATTTGTACAATAAGAAAATTATTTTCAAAATGTTTGATAAACAATGTAGTATCAACCTTGCCTTTGGTAAAATTATTTAAAATAAGAAAGGAACTAAGCCTTTCGTACCAAGCTCTAGGAGCTTGTTTCAAACCATAGAGAGCCTTAGTCAATTTGAATACATGATTAGGAAGAAGAGAATTTTCAAATCCAGGAGGTTGTTCGACATATACTTCTTCCGAAATAAAACCATTCAAGAAGGCACTTTTGACGTCCATTTGAAATAGTTTAAAATTATTACTACTAGCATAGGCAAGGAGCATCCTAATGGCTTCTAATCTTGCCACAGGAGCGAAGGTTTCTTCGTAGTCGATACCTTCTTCTTGGTTGAAACCTTTGGCCACTAATCTAGCCTTGTTTCTAACCACAATACCACATTCGTCTTGCTTGTTTCTAAAGGCCCATTTAGTACTAATGACTAAATGGTCACTAGGTCTAGGAACAAGCTTCCATACCTCATTCCTCTCAAATTGATTCAATTCCTCTTGCATTGCAATGACCCAAGAATCATATTTCAAGGCCTCGTCAATACATTTAGGTTCGATTTGAGAGAGAAATGTAGCATTAGCACAAAAATTCTTGAAAGAAGAACGAGTTTGAACCCCTTGTGATGTATCTCCTATAATTTGCTCTTTTGGATGAGCATCTACATACTTCCATTCCTTGGGTAAGGAGATTTTGGAAGAAGATGCATCCAAGTTGCTATTTTGAGGAGGGGGTTCCTTTAAATCCAAATTTTCAAAACCAATATCATCATCAAAATCAGTTTTCTTTAACTTGGAAATTTCATTAAAAATTACATGAATAGACTCTTCTATAACTAAAGTTCATTTGTTAAAAACACGAAAAGCTTTAGAAACGGAAGAGTAACCAAGAAAGATGCCTTCATCGGATTTAGTATCAAATTTTCCTAAGGCATCCTTTTCATTTAAAATAAAGCATTTGCAACCGAAAACTTTAAAATAAGAAACATTTGGTGTTTTGTTATTCCATAATTCATAGGGAGTTTTTGATAGAGATGGTCTTATTAGAACCCTATTCATGATGTAGCAAGCCGTATTCACGGCTTCGGCCCAAAAGTACTTGGGTAGACTATGTTCATTCAACATAGTTCTTGCCATTTCTTGTAGATTTCTATTTTTTCTTTCTACTACTCCATTTTGTTGAGGGTTTCTTAGAGTAGAGAAGTTGTGGTTATATCCGTTAACTTCACAAAAATTTTGGAAATCGCGGTTTTGAAATTCGCCACCGTGATCACTCCGAATTGATGATATCATGAAACCTTTTTCGTTTTGAGTGAGTTTACAAAATTTAGAGAAACATTTGAAATAATCACTTTTGTGAGCCAAGAAATAGGTCCAAGTGTATCTAGTATAATCATCTACAATCACAAAAACGTATTTGCTTCCTCCTAGACTTGTCGTGTCAATTGGTCCAAATAAGTCCAAATGGATCAATTGTAATGGTCTAGTGGTGCTAATTTGATTTTTTGGTTTGAAACTAGTTTTTATTTGTTTACCTAGTTGACACGCATCGCATACTTTGTCCTTAACAAACTTCATATTTGGAATCCCTCGTACTAATTCTCTAGATGAGATCTTAGATATTAGTTTCATGCTTGCATGGCCTAATCTCCTATGCCAAAGCCAAGCATCATCTTTTAAAGTGGAGAGGCACATTTCATTGCCTAATTCATCAAGATTGATGGTGTAGACATTATTTTGTTTTAATGCAATCATAGTCATGTTATTGTTTGGTTTTTCAATAATACACACATTTGATTCAAATCTAACGATATAACCTTTATCGCATAGTTGACTAATACTCAAGAGATGCTTCAAGCCATCAACTAGTAATACATTATCAATAGAAAAGTATAATTTGTTACCTATGGTTCCCTTACTAATGATTTTGCCTTTGTTGTTGTCTCCGAAGGTGACACAGCCTTCGTCTATGCTAGTGAGCTTGGAGAATTGGGATGGATCTCCGGTCATATGCCTTGAGCATCCACTGTCAAGGTACCATCTCTTGCTCCTAGCTTGTGATGGTGTATGTTTCTACAAGAAGGGATTATTTTTAGGTACCCATTTACTTTTGGGTGCCTCAAAAACTGATCTAACTTGTTTATCATGTTGCATAGACTTGATCATGGTTCCTTTAGGAACCCAAATTAATTTGTTCGGACTAATTTTCTTGAATGGACATTGATAAGTTTTATGTCCATATTTGCAACAAAAGTTGCAATTGCTTTGGTGTTGAACATGTAAGATAGGACCTTTAATGAAGGTGGTTGGATTTTGGTGAGAACTTCTCACAAATCCAATTCCACTTCTTTTAGGAACGTGACCCTTATTTGTAAGGATCATGTTCAAAGACTTGCTACCGACCTCGAATTTCTTCAAGGTGTCCTTAAGTAGCAAGTTCTCCTTTTGGAGAGTTTCTAGATCATGGCATTTTATGCATGAAGCTAAACTATCATGATATTCAGTTTTTAATTTATCAAAATTACAAGTAAGACTATCATGCTCCTTTTTTAACAATTTGTATTTTCTACTAATTGTTTTGCATTCATCAAATAACTCATGGAAGGCATTTAATAATTCATGAGAAGATAAATCTGCATCAATTAAATTCGTTACCTCCTCTCCGATGGCCATTAGGGCGTAATGAGCAACTTGTTCGGTGTTGGACTCCTCTTCTTCGGATGCGCTTGAATCATCCCACGTTGCTTTGAGCGCCTTCTTCTTTGATGTTCTCTTTTTGGCTTGGGGACATTCATTTTTGAAATGCCCCGGCTTCTTGCATTTATAGCATATCACTTGGTCCTTTTTATGTTCAAGTTTGTTTTTGGTGTTATTTTTAAATTTGTTCTTTCTTATAAATTTTTTAAATTTTTGAGTCAAAAGTGCAATGTCATTGTCGCTGTCCTCATCACTTGATGTTCCTTTCAAGTGGTCTTCTTGTGATTTGAGTGCCATATCCTTCCTGTTCTTTGGAAGGGGGTTCTCGAGCTCGTCATGAGCTTGACATGTCATTTTGTAGGTCATTAGAGACCCAATAAGTTCTTCAAGAGGGAATATTTTAAGGTCCTTGGCCTCTTGAATGGCAGTAACTTTTGGATCCCAACTTTTAGGAAGGGATCTTAAGATTTTAGTTACTAGTTCAAAGTTAGAAAAATCTTTACCAAGAGCTTTGAGTCCATTGATGACATCTGTGAAACGGGTGTACATGTCTCCGATGGACTCACTTGGTTTCATTCGGAAAAGTTCATAAGAGTGCACAAGAATGTTGATTTTGGACTCTTTCACTCGGCTAGTGCCTTCATGAGTGACTTCAAGAGTTCTCCAAATATCAAAAGCAGAATCACAAATTGAAACGCGATTAAATTCATTTTTGTCTAGTGCACAAAACAAGGCATTCATAGCCTTCGCGTTTAAAGCAAAAACTTTCTTCTCCGATTCATTCCATTCGCTCATCGGAAGAGAAGATTTTTGAAATCCATTTTCAACAATAGTCCAAAGCTCGAAATCCATGGAAATGAGAAAGATTCTCATACGTGTCTTCCAATACGTGTAATCCGACCAATTAAACATAGGTGGACGTGTAATAGAATGTCCCTCATGCATGCCGGAGTAAGCCATCTCTCTTGGGTATTAAACCAATATGAGAGTGAGCCTTGCTCTGATACCAATTGTTAGGATCGAAGCGGCACTAAGAGGGGGGGGTGAATTAGTGCAGCGGATTAAAACTAGTAGGTTTGAAACTGATTCCGTAAAATGCGAGGATATTTCGATCAATAGCAACTAGAGTAAAGTGAAGAACAAAAACTTTCTTCTCCGATTCATTCCATTCGCTCATCGGAAGAGAAGATTTTTGAAATCCATTTTCAACAATAGTCCAAAGCTCGAAATCCATGGAAATGAGAAAGATTCTCATACGTGTCTTCCAATACGTGTAATCCGACCAATTAAACATAGGTGGACGTGTAATAGAATGTCCCTCATGCATGCCGGAGTAAGCCATCTCTCTTGGGTATTAAACCAAATATGAGAGTGAGCCTTGCTCTGATACCAATTGTTAGGATCGAAGCGGCACTAAGAGGGGGGGGTGAATTAGTGCAGCGGATTAAAACTAGTAGGTTTGAAACTGATTCCGTAAAATGCGAGGATATTTCGATCAATAGCAACTAGAGTAAAGTGAAGAACAAAAACTTTCTTCTCCGATTCATTCCATTCGCTCATCGGAAGAGAAGATTTTTGAAATCCATTTTCAACAATAGTCCAAAGCTCGAAATCCATGGAAATGAGAAAGATTCTCATACGTGTCTTCCAATACGTGTAATCCGACCAATTAAACATAGGTGGACGTGTAATAGAATGTCCCTCATGCATGCCGGAGTAAGCCATCTCTCTTGGGTATTAAACCAAATATGAGAGTGAGCCTTGCTCTGATACCAATTGTTAGGATCGAAGCGGCACTAAGAGGGGGGGGTGAATTAGTGCAGCGGATTAAAACTAGTAGGTTTGAAACTGATTCCGTAAAATGCGAGGATATTTCGATCAATAGCAACTAGAGTAAAGTGAAGAACAAAAACTTGCTTCTATGTAGATAATGATTGCAGAAAAATAACAACTCATACATTCAAGGAACACGCAGATTTAAAGTGGTTCGGTCAAAATGACCTACATCCACTTGCGAAGCGTTCTTCGATGAGGCCCCCAACTTCCACTAGCAAATCACTTTGAAGGGGAAGGACAAACACCCTCTTACAACCTTTACAAGTGGTTCACACTCTTACAGAATTTCAGCAAGAAAGAAAGGGAGGTGAACACTCAAGCAATTTTGAAAGTAAGACTTGCTAAGGCTTTGCTAAGACCCTTTTTTTTTTTTACTCTATTGCTTCTCAAAGAGTTGTAATCTCAGTTGAGAATAGAGGTGTATTTATAGGCCTCAAGAGGATTCAAATTTGGGCTCCAAAATTTGAATTCTCTTCGGTTCCCGAAGCTAGCGGTGACACCGCCTGTCAGTGGCGGTGCCACCGCTTGTCAGTTTTGACACTGACAGTGTACTGGGCGGTGCCACCGCCCAGTCCAGCGGTGCCACCGCCTGGCTCTCGGGTGTTGGGCGGTGCCACCGCCCAGTATTATTGGTTACCGGTTGGGCTTTAAGTCCGGCCCACACCAGGTTTCATTTTAGGCCTAGTTGGCCCCTAATCAAGATATAGGATTATTTCTTAATCCTAACCTTAATTACATGCAAACTACGTAACTAAAAAACATAATCCTAAGCAAGTTTTTAACCGGCGAACTTCAAGTCTTGTTCCGGCGAGCTTTCCGACGATCTTCCGATACGCCCTTGGATTTCTTCCGACGGACTCCCAGCTAGCTCCCGATCTTGTGGTGAAATCAACGAGTAGCCGAGCCTTCTCGGTGATCTCTGCGAACCTCCGATGATCTCTTCGACGGACTTTCGAAAACTCCGACAAGTTCCCGATTTCTTCTCGATTGGTTCCGGCAGCATCTCCGACGAATCTTCGGACTCTCAAACACCCATCGAACTTGATTTCGGTAGACTCGCTTTATGTCTTCAAGCTTTCGTAGTTAATCCTGTATACTTATCTCAACATATGGATTAGATAAAGCATGACAATTGACTTCATCATCAAAATCCGAGATTCAACAATCCTACTAGTCCCTTCGAGGTAGAACCTCCAATGGAGCCAGCAACCTTTGCATCTATCGATTCCATAGTGACTTGATTGGATCAAATTGAACCATGTCAATATCAAATATTAACTACGATGCAGCAAATTTTGATGCTTTGAATTTGAATGAAACTTCTCCTCCAACTAGTAACTTGGTTACATCTTTTTTCGAAACATCCTTACCCAAGGAATGGAAGTATGTAGATGCTCATCCTGATGAGCTAATTATAGGAGACACATCAAAAGGGATTCAAACTCATTCTTCTATTAAAAATTTTTATACCAACGCCACTTTTCTTTCTCAAATTGAACAAAAATACATTGACGAAGTCTTGAAAAATAATTCATGAGTTATCACAAAGTAAGAAAAGTTGAACCAATATGAGAGAAACAAGGTGTGAAAGCTTTTCTGAGACCAAGGCTAGAAATAAGCAAGATGAATTTGGTATCATGGTTAGAAACAAGGCTAGATTAGTGGCCAAGGGTTTCAACCAAGAAGAAGGTATCGATTATGAAGAAACCTTCACTCTTGTGGCATGATTAGAAGCCACAAGGATGCTCCTTGCTTATGCTAGTAGTAATAATTTTAAGTTATTTCAAATGAATATTAAAATTACTTTCTTAAATGATTTTATTTCTAAAGAAATGTATGTTGAACAACCACCCAGATTTGAGAACTCTTTTTTTCCTAATCATGTATTTAAGTTAACTAAAGCTCTTTATGGATTAAACAAGCCCTGAGAGCTTGGTATGAAAGACTTAGCTCATTTCTTATCCAAAATAATTTCTCTAAAGGCAAGGTCGATACTACATTGTTTATTAAAAAAATTTAAAATGACTTTCTTATTATTCAAATTTATGTTGATGATATTATTTTTTGTTCTACCAATGAATCCTTATGCAAATTGCTTGCTAAGAGTATAAGTCAAGAATTTGAGATGAGTTTAATGGGTGAACTAACTTTCTTTTTAGGCTTACAAATCAAACAACTTAGTGATGATATTTTTCTTAATCAAATCAAATATGCATTAGAATTGCTAAAACAATTTAATATGGATGGTTCAAAAGCTATCAATACTCCTATGAGTACCTCCACTAAGTTAGAAATGAACGAAAGTGAAGAAAGCTTTGATAAAAAAACTTATAGAGGTATGATAAATAGTTTAATATACCTCACCATAACTAGATTAGACATCATGTTTAGCATAGGACTTTGTGCTTGATTTCAATCTAATCCTAAGCTATCTCATCATAAAGTAGTTAAAAGAATTCTAAGATATCTAAAAGGAACCCCTAATTTAGGATTATGGTATCCAAAATCTGAAAACTTTGAATTAATTGCTTATGCTAATGCGGATTTTGTTGGATATAGAGAAGATGGAAAAAACACATCCGGAACATGTCAATTATTAGATCATGCACTTGTTTCTTGGTCTTCCAAGAAACAAAACTCGGTTGCATTATCTACAATTAAAGCGGAGTATATAGTAGCTGGTGCATGTTGTGCACAAGTTGTATGGATGAAAAACACATTAGAAGATTATAAGATTCACCTTAAGAATATTCTCATAAAATGTGATAACACAAGTGCAATATGTTTAACAAAAAATCTTATTCAACATTCTAGAACTAAACATATTGACATTAGGAATCATTTCATAAGAGATCATATTAATAACCATGATATATCTTTAGAATTTATTGATATGAAACATCAATTAGCCGATATCTTTACAAAACCTTTAAATGAAGAATAATTTGATTTTATTAAAAGAGAGTTAGGAATGTTAAATTGTCCGAATGCATGAATTTGTTGTATATTTTTTCCGAACTTTCTTGATTTTTTTAAAATAAAGCTTTCATGAAATTATTTCATTTCGTAAATAAAGCTTTCATAAAATCCAGAATATTAATCTACTTAGTATCAAATTTATTTTATACAAACTTAATGATGTTTGATACACTTAGTACCTTTACTCATGGAATTCATTGACAAATGCATCCCTCACAGATTTCACTCTTGTGAATTTTTAATGAGAAACAGATTTGATTTATGAAGTTTTATTCATGAATTTTTTTTTTATATGATGCTCCTTTCCCATGAATTCTTCCTTACTCTTCTCATGAAAGAAGAATTTTTATGAATTTTTGGTATGTGATGGTCACTTACAAGAATGGGGATTTGATTTCGTATGGATATCTTGATCCTTTTCATAAATCTCTTCTCTTTGTTAAAATTGAAACATGATTTAATGAAACATATTTATTGTTTTGAATTTGACTTGGTTCAAATCCTTTCATGAATTTGGTTCTTGTTGGATTCTTTCCTTACCCTACTTCCTCTTCTTTTATTCTTATGACAAAGGAAGAAAGAAACTTACACATCTAAAGAAGAACCAAAATGCCCTTGCACATCCAAAGTAAAAATGTTAGCTTATCCAAAAGAAGTTATCATGCAAAGTTTTTGCTTACCTTCCTTTCGGCTTGGACAAATTGGTATGGAACTTGCTTTAATTTTTTTTTTTCCACACTTGCATTGTTGAATGGTTCTCCTTTTTGTTGATGACAAAGGGGGAGAAATGTGGCAAATTGATGATAAATTGACATTATGAATGCTTTAGATAAATGCATAAAATGTATCTTATCGTAAATGCTTGAATGTTTTGTGAATGCTAAATTCTTGAAGGTTTTGCGAATGCTTGAAATATAATTGGAATCGTCAAATACATCACAACACATCACAAATATTTAAAACATATCAACATGTATTTCATATGCATCATATCATAGATATTTGAAATGTTTCATGAATCCTTGATAATTGTCTATCATTATGATGAGATATCAAATTTATCATGCTATTTACAATTGATATCATGCCTCGGAATGATGAATTGTCATCTTTGATCAAGAATTGTCATCTTTGATCAAGAATTGTCATCTTTGATCAAGAATTGTCATCTTTGATCAAGAATTGTCATCTTTGATCAAGAATTGTCATCTTTGATCAAGAATTGTCATCTTTGATCAAGAATTGTCATCTTTGATCAAGAATTGTCATCTTTGATCAAGAATTGTCATCTTTGATCAAGAATTGTCATCTTTGATCAAGAATTGTCATCTTTGATCAAGAATTGTCATCTTTGATCAAGAATTGTCATCTTTGATCAAGAATTGTCATCTTTGATCAAGAATTGTCATCTTTGATCAAGAATTGTCATCTTTGATCAAGAATTGTCATCTTTGATCAAGAATTGTCATCTTTGATCAAGAATTGTCATCTTTGATCAAGAATTGTCATCTTTGATCAAGAATTGTCATCTTTGATCAAGAATTGTCATCTTTGATCAAGAATTGTCATCTTTGATCAAGAATTGTCATCTTTGATCAAGAATTGTCATCTTTGATCAAGAATTGTCATCTTTGATCAAGAATTGTCATCTTTGATCAAGAATTGTCATCTTTGATCAAGAATTGTCATCTTTGATCAAGAATTGTCATCTTTGATCAAGAATTGTCATCTTTGATCAAGAATTGTCATCTTTGATCAAGAATTGTCATCTTTGATCAAGAATTGTCATCTTTGATCAAGAATTGTCATCTTTGATCAAGAATTGTCATCTTTGATCAAGAATTGTCATCTTTGATCAAGAATTGTCATCTTTGATCAAGAATTGTCATCTTTGATCAAGAATTGTCATCTTTGATCAAGAATTGTCATCTTTGATCAAGAATTGTCATCTTTGATCAAGAATTGTCATCTTTGATCAAGAATTGTCATCTTTGATCAAGAATTGTCATCTTTGATCAAGAATTGTCATCTTTGATCAAGAATTGTCATCTTTGATCAAGAATTGTCATCTTTGATCAAGAATTGTCATCTTTGATCAAGAATTGTCATCTTTGATCAAGAATTGTCATCTTTGATCAAGAATTGTCATCTTTGATCAAGAATTGTCATCTTTGATCAAGAATTGTCATCTTTGATCAAGAATTGTCATCTTTGATCAAGAATTGTCATCTTTGATCAAGAATTGTCATCTTTGATCAAGAATTGTCATCTTTGATCAAGAATTGTCATCTTTGATCAAGAATTGTCATCTTTGATCAAGAATTGTCATCTTTGATCAAGAATTGTCATCTTTGATCAAGAATTGTCATCTTTGATCAAGAATTGTCATCTTTGATCAAGAATTGTCATCTTTGATCAAGAATTGTCATCTTTGATCAAGAATTGTCATCTTTGATCAAGAATTGTCATCTTTGATCAAGAATTGTCATCTTTGATCAAGAATTGTCATCTTTGATCAAGAATTGTCATCTTTGATCAAGAATTGTCATCTTTGATCAAGAATTGTCATCTTTGATCAAGAATTGTCATCTTTGATCAAGAATTGTCATCTTTGATCAAGTGATGGTACCGCTAGACTTGGTAGTGGTACAGACCCAGTGTTAGAGTGTTAGGCGATGGTTCCACCCAATACTAGCGGTGGTACCACTAGTACCTTAGAAATTCGGGATGAGACACTTTTTGACACAAATTTTGAAGCCATTGAGACCTATAAATACCCTACCCTTTTCTGCATGAAAGGATACATAGTGTAATCAACGTGTGAAAAAAACTCTTAAGTATTGAGGTGTTAAAAGTATTATAAAAGTGAGAAGAGTCTCCTCATCCCTCTCTTTAGCTTTGTAATCATCCAAGAAGAGATTTGAGGCTTGTGAGGGTTATCTCCTAAACTTGTGAAAAAGAGAAGTGATTGTAAAGAGGTGGTTGGTCTTCGTATATTGAAGGAAGACATTAGTGATGTAATGACTTTGATGGAGGCGGAATCAGAGTGGATGTAGGTCACAATGATGGAACCACTATAAATTTTGGTGTGCTCATTTCCCTTCTACTTTTCATTACTACCATTACTTTCTAAGTTAATTGCTAATTCATTAACTCTAAAATTAAGCACTTTCCAAGATTGGTTTTCAACAAATGAATATCTTACAAAATCGATAATTTTTTCTGCTTCACTAATTCACCCCCCCCTCCTCTTAGTGCAACTCTTGATCCTAACAATGTGTCGGTAGAAGGCTTCGTGCCGTGAATCGAGCATCGGGCTGAAGGATCAGATATTACGCTAAGGAGATCGAAAATTGTGGGACGTCAACATGTCAATTAGGTAATACGCTGAAGGAGAGGACGATGCACCGAAGGATCAGATGAAACTTCGGAAGAACTAATGATGTGTTGGACAATAGATGATTCATGCTTTGTAATAATTTATCTAGATTGAGTTAGTTTAGGTTGTAATTAGGTTGGTTTAGAATATAATTAAGCTAACTCAATTAGGGGCAAACTGGGCTCGAATTGGGGCTATTTTGGGCCAAGAGAAAGGCTCATTCAGTGACCCAAAAGTTGGGTCAGGCGGTGGCATTGTCGATCTAAGCGGTGGCACCGCTAGTGGCTTAGTCTCCAAGACATAATCTTCAAGACTATGTCAGGTGGTAGTATTGCCCAGTGTTAGGTGGTGGTACCGCCTAGACATAGTCTCCCTAACTATGTGATGATGGTACCGCTAAACTAGGCAGTAGTACCACTAGACTAGATGGTAGTACCACCCAGTGTTAGTGCTACAGGCAGTTATACCACCCAACACAGGTGGTGGCACTGCTAGGACCCGGGAAACCCAAGAAGAGATATTTTTTTGCTCTAATTTTGAAGCCATTTGGGGTCTATAAATACCCCAGCTATTCCTGCACAGAGATACAAGAATTAAGCATGAAAATTGAGTTAAAAGGGGGGAAAGAATATTTAAGAAAAATTGTGTAAACTCTCTTAGGATTCTATAGTCCCTTCTTCCTACTATTTAGAAAATTCTTCTAAAGGGAGAAGTGAGGCCTAAGAAAGAGAGGTGTAAAGGTTTTCTCCTAAGCCTATCAAAAGGAGAAAGAGTGTAAAAAGGTAGTTGATCTTCGTCCATTGAAGAAAGATCAGTAGTGGAAGTCGGTGGCCTCGAGTGAAGAGGAATCGGGAGTAGATGTAGGTTACGATGACCAAACCACTATAAATCTGGTTTGCATTTACTTTAAGTTTTTCATATTTATATTGCAAATTGATTTACTTGCTTACGAATGCTTTCACTATGCTTCCATATGCTTTCATGTTAAACTCTTTTGGATATCAATTTTAATCGTACGAAAATTTTTAAAACTGATATGATTTTACGAAAGCACTAATTCACACCCCCCCGCCCCCCTCTTAGTGTTGACTTGATCGTAACATAGGAGACAACCCTTACAAGCCTCACACCTCTCTTGAATTATCTCAAAACTAGAAAGCAAGGATGAGGACACTTAACAATTTTCCAACCCAGAATAATAACCCATTTATGCTTTAATTCATTGTTTTCGATGTAGGAATAGCTGGGGTATTTATAAACCCAAATAGCTTCAAAATTAGAGTAAAAAAAGGTCTCATCCCGAGTTTCCTGTGTCTTGGCGGTACCACCACTTGTGTTGGGCAGTACAACTGCTTACAACACTAATACTGGGTGGTACCATCGCTAAGTCTGGTGGTACCATCACCCAGACTAGCGGTACCACCGCTTGACACTGGGTGGTACCACCACCCAATCTGATAGTACTATCACTTAACACAGTCTTAGAGATTGTGTCTTGGAGACTAAGCCTCTAGCAGTACCACCGCTTGGGTCACTAAATGGGCCTTTCTCTTGGCCCAAAATAGCCCCAACATAGGCCCAATTGGCCCTTAATTGAGTCGGTTTACATTCTAAACTAACTCAATTACTACTAAAACTACTTCGATCTAGACAATTATTATAAACATTAATCATATATTGTTCGGCATGTCATTGGTTTATCGGCTCTTCATCCTCTTTTATGGTCTTTTACCCAATTGGCATGTTGACCTCCACAACTCCGATCTCCTTGGCACAATGTCCACTCTTCTAGGCCCAATGCCTGAACTCATGGCACGAAGCCTTCTACCGACACGTCAACTGATCCTCCAGCTTGACGTCCAATCTTCTGACATATTCCACTTCGGCCCAACATTGATTCTTCCTGCTTTAATTGTCTCTTCATGATCGAAGCTAGTCCTATGTCACTCAAAATGTAGATTAGATCATTAACTTTATCAATTGGTTTCATTATCAAAATATGAGATTCAATAATCTCCCCCTTTTTGATGATGACAACCAATTAATAATGGAGTTTAATCCAAACTCCCCCTATCAATATACCATATTAACCCCTATCAATATACCATATTGATAGAACCTTGAATTTAAGTAACATGTCATCATAAAATCATGCATAATTAAAATTTCAATACATTTTTTCATGCATGATTATCATAATTTCTCCCCCTTTGTTATCAACAAAAAGGAGAAGTGCAACTATCAAGTCATGATTAGAACTATGTTTTAAGTCATGTGGGAAGCTTTAATCAGGATGAGACAATTAAAGCAGGAAGAATCAGGTTGAGCTAGTGAAAAACATGTCAGAAGATTGGACGTCACGTTGAAGGATTGATCGATATATCAACAGAAGGCTTTGGGTCATGAGTTCGGGCATCAGGCTAAGAAGAGTAGGTATTGTGCTAAAGAAATCAGAGTTGCGGATGTTAACTAGCCGATTGGGCAATAGGCTGCAAGAGAGAACGATGCGCCGAAGAAACGGACGAAGCGTCGATGGACCAATGACATGTCGAACAACATGATTTATGCTTAGTAATAATTGTCTAGATTAAAGTATATTTTATGTGTGCAGGATTAACTATAATAGCAAGGCATAAAGCAAAATGAAGTCCCGGAGTCAAGAACACAATTTCGTTGGGTGTTCGAGAGTTCGTCGGAAGTTCGAACGTTCATTGGAAGTTCTGCCGGAATTGACCGAGAAGTCTAGGAGCTTGCCAAAGAAGCTTATTGGGACTCGCCAAGAAGATCATCATGAAGTCCAGGAGCTTGTCGGGAGTCCATTGGAACATTGCCGAGAGATCGTCGGAAGTTCGCCGGAAGATCACCGGAAGCTCGCGGGAAGAAACCTAGACTTACGGACTTGTTTAGCTTAGTAAATATCTTAAATTTCATAGTTAGCACATAATTGAGATTGGAATTGGGCCAACCCAATTAGGGGCCAGTTGGGCCCATGTATGGATTATGTTGGGCCATGTGAAACGCCCAAACAGTAACCCAACAGGTGGCACAGTCTTTGAGACTGTGTTAGGCGATGCTACCGCTAGACTGGAGTGTCAATGTCAGGTGGTGGTACCACCCAGTGTCAGTGCTGCAGGTGGTGGGACCGCCCAACATAGGCAGTGCTACCGCTAGGACCCAGGAAACTTAGGATGAGATATTTTTAGGCTCCAAGTTTGAATCAAATTGAGGCCTATAAATACCCCACTCATCCCTGGTTAAACCACACAAGTATTAAGAGTAAAAAAGAAAAGAAATGCTGTTGTAATCTTGTGTGGACTCCTCTCAAAAGATCTAAGTGTTAGTATAGTTTGAGAGAGTAGTAAGTGGAGGTGTAAGGGTTATCTCCTAAACCCAGTAAAAGGAGAAAGAGCTGTAAAAGGTGGTTGGTCTTCGCCCATTAAAGGACGACTAATAGTGGATGCTGGTGGCCTCGACGGAAGAGGAATTGATGGAGTGGATGTAGGTCACGATGACCGAACCACTATAAAAATTTGGTTTGCATTTACTTTGAGTAATTTACTTTCATAGCAAACTACCTCACCTTCTTATTACTTTCAATACACTTACAAATATACTTTTAAAGTTAATACCTTTACGAAACGGTTTTCGTCAAAAACATATTTAATTGAAAGGAAAGATTTCAGAACCGATGTGGTTTTATCGCTGTACTAATTCACCCCCCCCTCTTAGTGCCAACTTATTCCTACTAGTTGGTATCAGAGCCATATTTTTCTCATTTGGTTTAACTCATAAAGATAAATGACTCTTTTCGACTTTCAAGAGGGTCACTCTCTTATTCGTCCTCCCTTGTTCAATGGGACGGACTACATATATTGAAAAACTCGAATGAGAGTTTTCATACTTTCTTTGGATTTAAATTTATGGAGTATTGTGGAAAACGGTTTTCGAAGGTCTTCTCTTCCAATGAACCATTGGAATGATTTGGAGAATAAGACTTTTTCTTTAAATGCTAGAGCTATGATGCACTATTTTTTATGCCTTAGATAAAAATGAATTCAATCGGGTTTCTACTTGCGAAACAGCCTTTGATATTTGGTATACACTTGAAATCACACACGAAGGCACTCGTAATGTTAAAGATTCAAAAATTAATTTTTTGATACATGATTTTGAATTGTTTTATATGAAACTAAGCGAAACTATTGGAGACATATACATCTGTTTTATGGATGTCATCAATGGTTTAAAAGCACTTGGTAAAAGTTTTTCAGATTTTGAACTTGTAAACAAAATTTTATGTTCTCTTAATAAGAATTGAGATTCAAAAGTAACTGCCATACAAGAGGTAAAAGACTTAAATAAGTTTCCACTCGAAGAACTTATCGGGTCTTTAATGACTTATGAAATAAATTGTATGGTACAAAACAAACTTAAGAATAACCTTCCAAAGAACAAGAAGGATTTTGCACTTAGAACACAAGAAGACCACTCGAGCGAAAGCTCAAGTGATAGTGAACTTGAACTTCTCACTATAAAATTTAAATAGTTCATGAAACAAGAATTAGAGAATAAAAATAAACTGGAAAAGAATGCAACTACTTGCTATGAACGCAAGAAGAAGAAAGCATTCTAGGACGAATCGAGCTCATCCAAAGACAAGGAGATAACCAACAAAGGCGAGTTGGTAAACTACACCTTAACGACATTCGATAATGAGATAACCAAAACTCCATTACTTTATTTTGAAATAACTTGATGCTTTTTCATGAGTTTTTTTATTAGTTTAAAATTATATGTAAATTGTTAAAAAAAAATTATTGTGATCATGCTTATCTTTCTAGCTAAAATTTGAAAATGATAGTGAAAATTGCATATTTTATGAAAATACAACAAAATGTTTAAATCTAATGATTAATCCTAGGTATGGTTTTAAGAAGAAATAATATGTATCCTGATAATTTTCGTATTGCTTTTTTATTTTGATTTTAATTGAAAATGCTCTATGTTTAATGCAATAATACTTGATGTTTTAATAACATAATGATGTAAGACGTAATGAAAATATTAAACGATTTTGTATCATGCTTGATGATTTTATATTACGCATGAGGATTTGAAGTAATGATTTGAAATTATATATTTTGGAATTATGTGTTGTACTTTTGATCTTATATTTTTCATGACATGATTCCTTTGTATTTATGATTTGTATATCTCATGATATGATTGAATCATTGATATAAAGAAGGAAAATGCATTATCACAACAAACAAAATAATTTTGATTAAAAACACTTTATGAAATCATGCTTGATGAAATATTGTAATGATGATTTGAAGTCATGTTTAATAAGTTTATATTTCGAAATTATGTTCGAAGATTTATGGCTTATTGATCTTTGTCGTAATGAAAGTTGCCTTTTTCGATTTTAAATGTTGATGCATGTTTTTATTTGGCATAAAAAGATAAAGTCATATTTGTATGAAACTAACAACTTAAAATGAAACATCTCTATATTATTGATTTTTCGATAAAAGATTAATAAATTCATATATATTATGCTTTTGTGAATCTCATGGATTATGAAAATGATTTAAATTTAATGGGTTTTATCGAAATCATCATCTTGATTTCTTATGATTTATAATTTGAAATCATTTATGAACTAAGATCTATTATTATGTGTTTTTGTATCTTCTTATTGAGAACTATCCAAATGAATCATGATTTTTCAAAATTATAATTTTTTTAATTAAGATATTTTGTATGAATCAAGTTCTCATGTGAATCTATCTATGTTGTCTTCATTAAATTTTCTTAAAAGTAATTTTAATGATGATTTTGGATCTATTTTTATATGACTAATGAGATGATATATCCAACTAAATCATTTATCATATTTATGACTTGTGATATATTTAACATGAAATATCTTTCTTGATGCATGTATGATTCACTATTTTAAGAGAATATTTATCAAATCATGATAAGATGAGATTCTCTTTATATGAATCAAGATTTTTTCATGATCTCCTAAGAATTCTTTTCGTTATTTATTTAAGAGGAGATTTGTTAAAATGAATCATGGTGTCTCTTGATTTCTACATATTATAACTTAAAAATTCTTTCTATAAATCAAGATTGTTTACTATGATTCTTTCTTTTTGCTCTTTGAGTTATCCAAAAGAATTATAATATGTCTCTTGATATTTATAATTTGTCTTCATGAGTTATATATCTCATCACCAAGTTAATTTTTTCTTGATATAATGTAATGATTTGAAAAATATTGTAATGGGAAAAGTTTTGCACATTAAGGGAGATAGTTTGCTAGCTTGGATAAATTGGTGTAAAACTTGATATGCTTTCAAATACTTGCATTGTTGAATGATTTTCCTTTTTCCCTATGACAAATGAGGAGAAAATAAATGATGAATGTTTGGTACCAACAATCATGAAGTGATAAATGCTTAAGAAAAATATTGATTTAATGTTTGGTATCATAAATGCTTGAGTATCATGCATGATATGTCCATAGTGATGATTGGTTTATTTTTGGTATCATGCAAGTAAGGATGAAATGTAAAGTTATGAAATTGTGCATGTTTTAATTTGAAACTATAATGATGCACAAAACATATTAAATTAAGAATAATACTTTATCTCTGTCATAATTTGAAAATTGATGTAAAGGGAAATGATTTACATCATTGTATTTTTATTCCCTTCTTTTTGACAATGATAAGGGGGAGCTCAAGATGCAAATTTTGGAAACTTGCATATTGCAAAAGAAAGAAAAACTTGCTAGCTTGCATGATGTAACACTTGCTAAATTTGCTAGCTTACAAATTGTGAGGAGAAAAACTTGCAAGGAAGCAAAATTGCTAGCTTGCACTTCTCAAAAGAGAAGAAAGAACTTGCTATCTTGAACATCATTAAGTTTGCTAGCTTGTATATTTCAAGAAGATGCAAAAATATGCTATCTTGCACATCGCAAATTTGCATCGCAAATTTGATAACTTGCATATCATAAAAATTGCTAGCTTGTATTTCAAGAAGATGCAAAAATATGCTATCTTGCACATCGCAAATTTGCATCGCAAATTTGCATCGCAAATTTGCATCGCAAATTTGCATCGCAAATTTGCATCGCAAATTTGCATCGCAAATTTGCATCGCAAATTTGCATCGCAAATTTGCATCGCAAATTTGCATCGCAAATTTGCATCGCAAATTTGCATCGCAAATTTGCATCGCAAATTTGCATCGCAAATTTGCATCGCAAATTTGCATCGCAAATTTGCATCGCAAATTTGCATCGCAAATTTGCATCGCAAATTTGCATCGCAAATTTGCATCGCAAATTTGCATCGCAAATTTGCATCGCAAATTTGCATCGCAAATTTGCATCGCAAATTTGCATCGCAAATTTGCATCGCAAATTTGCATCGCAAATTTGCATCGCAAATTTGCATCGCAAATTTGCATCGCAAATTTGCATCGCAAATTTGCATCGCAAATTTGCATCGCAAATTTGCATCGCAAATTTGCATCGCAAATTTGCATCGCAAATTTGCATCGCAAATTTGCATCGCAAATTTGCATCGCAAATTTGCATCGCAAATTTGCATCGCAAATTTGCATCGCAAATTTGCATCGCAAATTTGCATCGCAAATTTGCATCGCAAATTTGCATCGCAAATTTGCATCGCAAATTTGCATCGCAAATTTGCATCGCAAATTTGCATCGCAAATTTGCATCGCAAATTTGCATCGCAAATTTGCATCGCAAATTTGCATCGCAAATTTGCATCGCAAATTTGCATCGCAAATTTGCATCGCAAATTTGCATCGCAAATTTGCATCGCAAATTTGCATCGCAAATTTGCATCGCAAATTTGCATCGCAAATTTGCATCGCAAATTTGCATCGCAAATTTGCATCGCAAATTTGCATCGCAAATTTGCATCGCAAATTTGCATCGCAAATTTGCATCGCAAATTTGCATCGCAAATTTGCATCGCAAATTTGCATCGCAAATTTGCATCGCAAATTTGCATCGCAAATTTGCATCGCAAATTTGCATCGCAAATTTGCATCGCAAATTTGCATCGCAAATTTGCATCGCAAATTTGCATCGCAAATTTGCATCGCAAATTTGCATCGCAAATTTGCATCGCAAATTTGCATCGCAAATTTGCATCGCAAATTTGCATCGCAAATTTGCATCGCAAATTTGCATCGCAAATTTGCATCGCAAATTTGCATCGCAAATTTGCATCGCAAATTTGCATCGCAAATTTGCATCGCAAATTTGCATCGCAAATTTGCATCGCAAATTTGCATCGCAAATTTGCATCGCAAATTTGCATCGCAAATTTGCATCGCAAATTTGCATCGCAAATTTGCATCGCAAATTTGCATCGCAAATTTGCATCGCAAATTTGCATCGCAAATTTGCATCGCAAATTTGCATCGCAAATTTGCATCGCAAATTTGCATCGCAAATTTGCATCGCAAATTTGCATCGCAAATTTGCATCGCAAATTTGCATCGCAAATTTGCATCGCAAATTTGCATCGCAAATTTGCATCGCAAATTTGCATCGCAAATTTGCATCGCAAATTTGCATCGCAAATTTGCATCGCAAATTTGCATCGCAAATTTGCATCGCAAATTTGCATCGCAAATTTGCATCGCAAATTTGCATCGCAAATTTGCATCGCAAATTTGCATCGCAAATTTGCATCGCAAATTTGCATCGCAAATTTGCATCGCAAATTTGCATCGCAAATTTGCATCGCAAATTTGCATCGCAAATTTGCATCGCAAATTTGCATCGCAAATTTGCATCGCAAATTTGCATCGCAAATTTGCATCGCAAATTTGCATCGCAAATTTGCATCGCAAATTTGCATCGCAAATTTGCATCGCAAATTTGCATCGCAAATTTGCATCGCAAATTTGCATCGCAAATTTGCATCGCAAATTTGCATCGCAAATTTGCATCGCAAATTTGCATCGCAAATTTGCATCGCAAATTTGCATCGCAAATTTGCATCGCAAATTTGCATCGCAAATTTGCATCGCAAATTTGCATCGCAAATTTGCATCGCAAATTTGCATCGCAAATTTGCATCGCAAATTTGCATCGCAAATTTGCATCGCAAATTTGCATCGCAAATTTGCATCGCAAATTTGCATCGCAAATTTGCATCGCAAATTTGCATCGCAAATTTGCATCGCAAATTTGCATCGCAAATTTGCATCGCAAATTTGCATCGCAAATTTGCATCGCAAATTTGCATCGCAAATTTGCATCGCAAATTTGCATCGCAAATTTGCATCGCAAATTTGCATCGCAAATTTGCATCGCAAATTTGCATCGCAAATTTGCATCGCAAATTTGCATCGCAAATTTGCATCGCAAATTTGCATCGCAAATTTGCATCGCAAATTTGCATCGCAAATTTGCATCGCAAATTTGCATCGCAAATTTGCATCGCAAATTTGCATCGCAAATTTGCATCGCAAATTTGCATCGCAAATTTGCATCGCAAATTTGCATCGCAAATTTGCATCGCAAATTTGCATCGCAAATTTGCATCGCAAATTTGCATCGCAAATTTGCATCGCAAATTTGCATCGCAAATTTGCATCGCAAATTTGCATCGCAAATTTGCATCGCAAATTTGCATCGCAAATTTGCATCGCAAATTTGCATCGCAAATTTGCATCGCAAATTTGCATCGCAAATTTGCATCGCAAATTTGCATCGCAAATTTGCATCGCAAATTTGCATCGCAAATTTGCATCGCAAATTTGCATCGCAAATTTGCATCGCAAATTTGCATCGCAAATTTGCATCGCAAATTTGCATCGCAAATTTGCATCGCAAATTTGCATCGCAAATTTGCATCGCAAATTTGCATCGCAAATTTGCATCGCAAATTTGCATCGCAAATTTGCATCGCAAATTTGCATCGCAAATTTGCATCGCAAATTTGCATCGCAAATTTGCATCGCAAATTTGCATCGCAAATTTGCATCGCAAATTTGCATCGCAAATTTGCATCGCAAATTTGCATCGCAAATTTGCATCGCAAATTTGCATCGCAAATTTGCATCGCAAATTTGCATCGCAAATTTGCATCGCAAATTTGCATCGCAAATTTGCATCGCAAATTTGCATCGCAAATTTGCATCGCAAATTTGCATCGCAAATTTGCATCGCAAATTTGCATCGCAAATTTGCATCGCAAATTTGCATCGCAAATTTGCATCGCAAATTTGCATCGCAAATTTGCATCGCAAATTTGCATCGCAAATTTGCATCGCAAATTTGCATCGCAAATTTGCATCGCAAATTTGCATCGCAAATTTGCATCGCAAATTTGCATCGCAAATTTGCATCGCAAATTTGCATCGCAAATTTGCATCGCAAATTTGCATCGCAAATTTGCATCGCAAATTTGCATCGCAAATTTGCATCGCAAATTTGCATCGCAAATTTGCATCGCAAATTTGCATCGCAAATTTGCATCGCAAATTTGCATCGCAAATTTGCATCGCAAATTTGCATCGCAAATTTGCCGAAAGATCGTTGGAAGTTCACCGGAAGATCGCTAGAAGCTCAAGGGAAGAAACCTAGACTTACGGACTTGTTTAGCTTAGTAAATGTCTTAAATTTGTAATTCACACATAATTAGGATTAGAATTGGGCCAACTCAATTAGGGGATAGTTGGACCCATGTATGGACTGTGTTGGACCAAGTGAAAGACCCAAATAGTAATCCAACAGGTGGCACCATCATGGCACAGTCTCCAAGACTATTCAAGTAGTGGTACCGCCAGACTAAGCAGTGGTACCGCCTAGTGTTAGTGTCAGGTGATGGTAACTGCCAGTCTGGGTGGTGGTATTGCCCAGACATAGTCTTCCAAGAGGTGGTACCGCTAGGACCCGAGAAACCCGGGATGAGATGTTTTTAGGCTCCAAGTTTAAATCAACTTGAGGCCTATAAATACTTCTCTTATCCCTGGTTAAACCACACAAGTATTAAGAGTGAAAAAGAAAAGAAACACTGCTATAATCTTGTGTGGACTCCTCTCAAAAGATCTAAGTGTTAGTATAGTTTGAGAGAGGAGTAAGCGGGGGTGTAAGAGTTATCTCCTAAACTCGGTAAAAGGAGAAAGAGCTGTAAAAGGTGGTTGGTCTTCGCCTATTGAAGGAAGACCGATAGTGAATGCAGGTGGCCTCGACGAAAGAGGAATCGACGGAGTAGATGTAGGTCATGACGATCGAACCACTATAAAAATCTGGTTTGCATTTACTTTAAGTAATTACTTTCATAGCAAACTGCCTCACCTTCTTATTACTTTCAATACACTTATGAATACACTTTCAAGTTAATACCTTTACGAAATGGTTTTTGTTGGAAACGGATTTAATCGAAAGGAAAGATTTCAGAACCGACGTGGTTTTATCGCTGCACTAATTCACCCCTCCTCTTAGTGCCAACTTGTTCCTAACAGTGCAAGATAGCATATTTTCTTTTCTTTGCAATGTTCAAACTAGCAAGTTTTTTGAAAAGAATGCAAGATTTACATATTTCGAATATGAAAGCTAGCAAATTTACATCATTTTAGAACATGCAAGCTAGCAAGTTTGCTTTTCTTTGCGATGTGCAAGCTAGTGTGATTTGCTTCTTGAATTGTGCAAGCTAGCAAATTTGGTTCTCTTTAGAAATCTGCACACTAGCAATTTTTTTTCTCCACCTTTGTCATTGGCAAAAAAAGGAAAGATATTAATTTTATAATATTTTTTCCTTTGCATCAATTTTACATCATGACAAGGATAAATAAAAGGATTAATTTATATCAACTATTTTAATCATAAAAATGAAGGATCAAGTCATGAATACCAAAAGACCATGTATCATTTTTGATAAATTTTCTTCTTTTTAGATAGAATGAATGATAGGAAATGATCTTGATTAAAAAGAAAACTCAAGTCATAAAAATTAAGAAATCAAGATCATGATCCGAAAAATGTATAAGAAGAGTTTGTGCATTTGCGGAGATTTATCATTCAAGCTAGTACTTTTGTTTATCTAAATTTAACATTCAAGCTAGAAATTTTCTTACTCTCCTTGGTCATTGTAAAAAAGAAGAAGAAGGGAATAATACAATGATACAATTCATTTCATTCTAACATCAATGCTCTAAGCATCACATATAGTATACAACCATAAATATAAAAAATTTGTACATAACAAAACTCAAGTCATAAAAATTAAGAAATCAAGATCATGATCCGAAAAATGTATAAGAAGAGTTTGTGCATTTGGGAGATTTATCATTCAAGCTAGTACTTTTGTTTATCTAAATTTAACATTCAAGCTAGTACTTTTGTTTATCTAAATTTAACATTCAAGCTAGTACTTTTGTTTATCTAAATTTAACATTCAAGCTAGTACTTTTGTTTATCTAAATTTAACATTCAAGCTAGTACTTTTGTTTATCTAAATTTAACATTCAAGCTAGTACTTTTGTTTATCTAAATTTAACATTCAAGCTAGTACTTTTGTTTATCTAAATTTAACATTCAAGCTAGAAATTTTCTTACTCTCCTTGGTCATTGTAAAAAAGAAGAAGAAGGGAATAATACAATGATACAATTCATTTCATTCTAACATCAATGCTCTAAGCATCACATATAGTATACAACCATAAATATAAAAAATTTGTACATAACAAAACTCAAGTCATAAAAATTAAGAAATCAAGATCATGATCCGAAAAATGTATAAGAAGAGTTTGTGCATTTGGGAGATTTATCATTCAAGCTAGTACTTTTGTTTATCTAAATTTAACATTCAAGCTAGAAATTTTCTTACTCTCCTTGGTCATTGTAAAAAAGAAGAAGAAGGGAATAATACAATGATACAATTCATTTCATTCTAACATCAATGCTCTAAGCATCACATATAGTATACAACCATAAATATAAAAAATTTGTACATAACAAAACTCAAGTCATAAAAATTAAGAAATCAAGATCATGATCCGAAAAATGTATAAGAAGAGTTTGTGCATTTGGGAGATTTATCATTCAAGCTAGTACTTTTGTTTATCTAAATTTAACATTCAAGCTAGTACTTTTGTTTATCTAAATTTAACATTCAAGCTAGTACTTTTGTTTATCTAAATTTAACATTCAAGCTAGTACTTTTGTTTATCTAAATTTAACATTCAAGCTAGTACTTTTGTTTATCTAAATTTAACATTCAAGCTAGTACTTTTGTTTATCTAAATTTAACATTCAAGCTAGTACTTTTGTTTATCTAAATTTAACATTCAAGCTAGAAATTTTCTTACTCTCCTTGGTCATTGTAAAAAAGAAGAAGAAGGGAATAATACAATGATACAATTCATTTCATTCTAACATCAATGCTCTAAGCATCACATATAGTATACAACCATAAATATAAAAAATTTGTACATAACAAAACTCAAGTCATAAAAATTAAGAAATCAAGATCATGATCCGAAAAATGTATAAGAAGAGTTTGTGCATTTGGGAGATTAATATCAATTATACATATCAAGTGAAAGAATCAAGATTCGTTTATGTTGAATCTCAGATTTTGATGATGAAACCAATGATAATGTTTATTTGATCTATATTTTGAGTGATGTAAGAAGCTTCAATTAGGGAGAGACAATTAAAAACAAGAAGAATCATGTTGGGCCGGAGAGAAACATGTCAAAGATTAGACGTTGAGCCGAATGATCGGTCGTCATATCGGCAAAAGGATTTGGGGCATGGGTTCATGCATCGGGCCAAGAAGAGTGAAATTATGCCAAGGAAATTAGAGTTGCGGAGGTCAACTGGCCAATTGGGCAATAGGTCACAAGAGACGATGATGCGCCAAAGAATCGGACGAAGCGTCGTCGATGAACAAATGACATGTCGGACAACATTTGATTCAAGCTTTGTAATAATTGTCTAAATCGAAGTAAGTTTTAAGTGTGCAGGATTAACTATGATAGCGATCCAGGCATAAAGCAAAATGAAGTCCCAGAGTTAAGAACGAGATTTGGTTGGGAGTTCGAGAGTTCGTCGGAAGTCTGGACGTTCATTGGAAGTTCTGTCGGAATTGATCGAGAAGTCCAGGAGTTTGCCAAAGAAGCTCATCAAAACTCGCCAAGAAGATCATCGTGAAGTCCAAGAGCTTGTCGGGAGTCCGCTGGAACATTGCTGAGAGATCGTCGAAAGTTCGCCGGAAGATCACCGAAACCTAGACTTACCGGACTCATTTAGCTTAGTGTATGCCTTCAAATTTGTAGTTAGTACATAATTAGGTTGGAATTAGGCCAACCCAATTAGGGGTCAATTGGACCTAAGTTTGGGCTAAGTTAGGCCGAATGGAAGGCCCACTCGGCCACTTGGACCCATGCCAAGCGGTGGCAGCACCCAGGGTGGGCGGTGGGACCGCTTGAGGCACAACCTCCCAAGTGGTCTAGGCAATGGTACCGCCAGAGCCCAGTCTTCGAGACTGTTAGGCGGTGGTACCGCCTAGTGTTAGAAAGCATTGGTGGTGGTATCACCAGTATCCCGAAAACCGGGGATGAGATATTTTTAGGCTCTAAGTTTGAATCCATTTGTAGCCTATAAATATCTATCTCATCCCTACTCAGAATATATAACAACTAAGTACACAAATTGGAAAAAACGTTGTTATAATCTTGAGAGTTCTCCTCCTCTAGCCTAAGTGTTTAGAATTCTGTTTAGGGAGGTGTACGTGGGGGTGTAAAGGTTCTCTCCTGAACCTGTTCAAAGGAGAATCGAGTTGTAAGGGTAATTGAGCTTCGCCCATTGAAGGAAGATCATTAGTGGATGCCTGTGACCTCGACGGAAGAGGAATCAAGAGTGGATGTAGATCATAATGGCCGAACCACTATAAAATCTGGTTTGCATTTATGCTTTGCTATTTACATTTATTGCAAACTACCATACTTCCTAGTTACTTTAGCTACACACTCTCACGAATGTGTTTCAAGTTAACATCTTTTCCGAAATCGATTTTAATCGAATGAAAAATTTTCGAACTAACATTATTTTATCCGCTGTATTAATTCACCCCCCCCCCCCCCCTTAGTGTTGCTCTTGATCCTAACAATTGATATCAGAGCCATATTTTTTCTCGTTTGGTTTAACAGACAAGAGAAATAGCTTTTTTCGGATTTCAAGAGGGATTTAATATCGTTTGTCCTCCCATGTTCAATGGGGTGGACTACACGTATTGGAAAACTCGAATAAGAGTTTTCTTGTTTTCTTTGGATTTAAATTTATGGAGTATTATAGAAAACGGCTTTCAAAAGTCTTCTACTCCAATAAAAGAATGAAATGATTTAGAGAAAAAATATTTTTATTTAAATGCTAAAGCTATGAACGCTCTATTTTGTACTTTAGATAAAACTGAATTCAATCGAGTTTCTATTTACGAAACGGCTTTCGATATTTGGCACACTCTTGAAATCATATATAAAGGCACTAATAGATTTAAAGATTCTAAGATAAATCTTTTGATGCATGATTTTGAGTTGTTTCATATGAAACCAATCGAAACCGTTGGAGACATATACACCCATTTTATAGATATCGCCTATGGTTTAAAAAGTCTTAGTAAAAGTTTTTCTAATTATAAACTCATTAATAAGATATTAAGATCTCTTTCTAAAAATTGGGAATCAAAAGTAAACAAGAATCAAAGAACTTTAACCATTTTCCGATTGAAGAATTTATTGTGTCTTTGATAACCTATGAAACGACTTGTGTTGAACATGATGAATATGAGAACCACCTTCCAAAGAATATGAAGGATTTGGTACTTCGAACAATAGAATACTACTTGAGTGATAGCTCAAGTGATGATGAACTTGAACTTCTCATAATAAAGCTTAAAAAGTTCTTAAAACAAGAATCAAAGAATAAAAACAAACTTAAAAAGAACACAACAACTTGCTATAAACTTAAGAAGCTGGGTCACTTCAAAGAAGACTATGTAAAATTGAAGAAGAAGTTGTCAAAGGACGAATCGAGCTCATCCAAAGATAAAGAACAAACCAACAAAAGCTTTAACCATTTTCGATTTGAAGAATTTATTGTGTCTTTGATAACCTATGAAACGACTTGTGTTGAACATGATGAATATGAGAACCACCTTCCAAAGAATATGAAGGATTTGGTACTTCGAACAATAGAATACTACTTGAGTGATAGCTCAAGTGATGATGAACTTGAACTTCTCATAATAAAGCTTAAAAAGTTCTTAAAACAAGAATCAAAGAATAAAACAAACTAAAAAGAACACAACAACTGCTATAAACTTAAGAAGCTGGGTCACTTCAAAGAAGACTATGTAAAATTGAAGAAGAAGTTGTCAAAGGACGAATCGAGCTCATCCAAAGATAAAGAACAAACCAACAAAAGCAAGGTGGCAAACTATGCATTAACGGCTCTCGACGATGAGATAAATGACTCACCCGAAACCCCATTAGTTTAGTTTGAAATTACGTGATGCTTTTTATGAGTTGTTTTTAATTTAGTTTAGAAAAATTATATATAATTTTTTTTAAATTTGCATATTTAATGATGTAATGAAAATGTTAAAAAAATTGGGATCATGCTAGTAATTTTAAAAATGATAATGGCAATTGCATGTTTTATGAAAATAAACAAAATGTAAGTTATAAATCTAATGCTTGTACACCTAATAAGATTAATCTTATGTATGTTTTTAAGAAACAATAATGTATATCTTATGGATTTTCGTATTACTTTTTGATTTTGATTGAAGATGCCTTATGTTCAATGAAACCATGCTTGATGTTTTAATGAAAATGTTAAGAGGTTTGATATCATGCTTATTGAGTTTATATTTCAAAATTATGTATGATAATTCTTGTAATTTATGGCTTACCGATCTTTGCCATAATGAAAGTTGGTTTTTTCGATTTTAAACATGATGCATGTTTTGATTTGGCATAAATGACAAAGGCATGCTTGTATGAAATAAAAAAGAAATACATTTTTCTTGAAAACTTCTCAATCCCTATCTTATCAAGTTTTTAAAATGAGATTGATGAATCTATTTGTATGAATCTCTAGGACTATGAAAATGATTTTGATGATTTGACAAATTGAATGAGTTGAAACTACTGATGGACGTTTTGAAAATAAATGTTTATATCATATTTGATGATTTTACATGATGAGTTGAAGTGACGATGGTTTAAAAAATATTTATTCAAATGCATGAATCTGTGAATCTCGAATTTTGATGATGAAATCAATTGATGAGTTTCGATCTAATCTGTATTTTGAGTGACGTAGGGCTAACTTTGATCAAAAAAGATAAATTGATTAAAGTAGAAAGAATCAGATGTTGGGCTGGAGCAAATATGTCAAAAGATTGGACGTCGGGCCAGAGAATCGGTCGACGTGTCTGTAGAAGGCTTTAGTCTATGAATTCAGGCATCGGGCCAAGAAGATCAGACATTGCACTAAGGAGATAGGATATTGCAAGAAGACAATATGCTGATTGGGTAATATGCCGAAGGAGAGGACGATGCACCGAAAGATCAGACAAAGCGTCGGAAGAACGAATGAAATGTCGGACAATATAAGATTCGCTTATAATCGATTATGTCTAGATCGAGTTAGTTTAGAGTCTAATTGAGTCAGTTAAGAATGTAATTAGGCCAACTCAATTAGGGGCCAATTGGGTCCAAGTTTGGGTTCTGTTAGGCCAAGTGAATGGCATAAATAGTGACCCAACAGGTAGAACCGTCGTGGCACAATCTCTGAGACTATGTCAGGCGATGGTACCTATTGAATCTCAAATTTTGATGATGAAATCAATTGGTAAATAGTTTGATCTAATCTATGTGTTAAGATAAGTGTGCAGGATTAACAACGATAGCAATAAGGCATAAAGCAAATGATGAGCCGGGGTTGAAGATTCGTACGAAGTACTGGAAGTGTGTCGGGAGCTCGCCAAGAGTTCATTGGAAGATTACCAAGAGTTCGTCAGAAGATCGCCGAGAGTTCGTTAGGAGTTTGCTGAGAGTTCATCGGGAGTTCATCGGAAGACTTGCCGAGAAGTTCGTTGGAGGTTTGCGGAGAAAAAACTCGATATATCAGACAAAAATTGCTAGCCTTAATCGTAGTTAGAATATTAGTTAAGTTAGGATTTGGTGGCAATCCCACTAACTCAGTTAGGGGCCAATTGGGCCCTTAATAGGGTTGGTTAAATAGCTCATTCAGCACCTAAAGTCACGACCGGCGGTGGCACCACTTGGGACTCGATCTTCCAGGTGCTTTGGGTGGTGGTACTGTTGACAGTTAATGCTGTCAAGCGATGGTACCACCTTGTCAAGCGGTGGTACTGTTAGAGCTCGATCTCTGTGCTCTGTCAGGCGATCGTAACGCCCAAACTGAGTGGTGGTACTACCCAGTGTTAGTCTGCAAGCGATAGTACCACCCAATAATGGCAGTGGTACCACTAGTACCCCGAAATCTGGGGATGTGACATTTTTTTACTCCAATTCAGAAGCCATTGGGGCCTATAAATACCCCACCCTTTTTTGCATGAAAGGGCATGAAAATGTGAACATAATCTTGAATTCTTAGGGTGTTAAAAGTGTTGTAAAAGTGCAAAAAGTCCTCCTCCCTTTCTAAGTGTTGAGATCATTCAAGAGAGGTGTGAGTCTCGTAATGGTTATCTCCTAAACCCGTCAAAAGAAGAAAGCACTATAAAGAGGTGGTTGGTCTTCGCCTATTGAAGGAAGACCATTAGTGGACATCGGTGGCCTCAACGGAGGAGGAATCAGAAGTAGATATAGGTCACAATGATTGAACCACTATAAATTCTGATGTGCTCATTTCCATTCTGCTTTTTATTACTATCATTACTTTCTTAGATAATTTATAGTTCTTTCATTCTAAAGTCAAGCACTTTTTAAAATCGATTTTCGACAAACAAAATATTTTACAAATCAACAATTTTCTTCGCTACACTAATCCACCTCCCCCCCTCTTAGTGCTTCTCTTGATCCTAATAGTACCGTCAGTCTAGGCAGTGGTACCACCCAGACATAGTCTCCGAGAGACTATGAAGGGGTGGTACCACCTAGTGGCAAGGTATCGATGGTGGTACCGCTAGACTGGGTAGTAGTACCACCTAGTGCCAATGCTGCAAGCGGTGGTACCACCAATACCCTAAAAACTAGGGATGAGACATTTTTAGGCTCCAAGTTTAAATCCACTTGAGGCTTATAAATACCCCTTGCATCCCTGGTTAATATACACAAGAATTAAGAGAAAAAAAATAAAAACATTATTGTAATCTTGTGAGAACTCCTCTAAAAGCTCTAAGTGTTAGTGTAGTTTAAGAGAGGAGTAAGTGGGGGTATAAAGGTTCTCTCCTGAACCTGTCAAAAAGAGAATAGGGTGTAAAAAGATAGTTGATCTTTGTCCATTGAAAGAAGATCATTAGTGGATGCCGGTAGCCTCGACGAAAGAGGAATCAGTAGAGTAGATGTAGGTCACGACAACTGAACCACTATAAAAATCTTGTTTATATTTCTATTTGTTCAATTTACCTTACTGCAAACTTCCTTACTTGCTTTACACTCTTTCAAATGCTTTCAAGTTTAATATCTTTCTGAAACGGGTTTAATCGAAACAAAGATTTTCAAACCAACGACGTTTTATCCGTTGCACTAATTCACCCTCCCCCCTCTTAGTGTCGACTCGATCCTAACAGTTGATATCAAGAGGGATTTTCTATTGTTTGTCCTCCTATGTTCATTGGGATGGACTACACATATTGGAAAACTCGAATGAAAGTTTTCTTGCTTTCTTTGGATTTAAATTTATGGAGTATTATGGAAAATGACTTTCAAAAGTCTTCTACTCCAATGAAAGAATGGAATAATTTGGAGAAGAAAAATTTTTCTTTAAATGCTAGAGCTATGAACGCTCTATTTTGCGCTTTAGATAAAATTGAATTCAATAAGTTTCTATTTGCGAAACAACTTTCGATATTTGGCATACTCTTGAAATCACACACGAAGGCACTAGTAGAGTTAAAGATTCTAAGATAAATCTTTTGATGCATGCATGATTTATTTCATATAAAACCAAGCGAAACCGTTGGAGACATGTACACCGTTGGAGACTTGGACTTACTTCTTAGCACACAAAAATGATTGCTTTAGGTATTTCTCTAAGTTTTGTAAACTTGTTTAAAATGAAAAAGTTTTATGATTTCATAAATTCGAAGTGATCACGGTGCTGAATTTCAAAACCATAATTTCTAAGTATTTTGTGAATCTAATAGATACAACCACAACTTCTCTACTCCAAGAAATCCTCAACTAAATAGAGTGGTAGAAAGAAAGAATAGAAACTTACAAGAAATTGTTAAAACCATGTTAAACGTGTTGAATCTCGGATTTTGATGATGAAACCAATTGATCAGTGTTTCGATTTGATATGTATTTTGAGTAAAGTATGATGCTTTGATCAGGATGAAACAATTAAAGCAGGAAGAATCATATTGTGCTGGAGGAAAACATGTTAGAAGATTGGACGTCAAGCCGGAGGATCGATTGATGTATCGATAGAAGGCTTCGGGACATGGATTCGGGCATCGGGCGAAGAAGAGCAGATACTGTGCCAAGGATATCGGAGTTGCAGAGGTCAATTGACCGATTAGGCAATAGGCTGCAACAGAGGACGATGTGTCAAAGAATCGAATGAAGCATTGATGGACCAATGACATGCCGGACAACATGATTCATGCTTAGTAATAATTGTCTGGATTGTAGTGTGCTTTACATGTGCAGGATTAACTATAATAGCAAGACATAGAGCAAAATGAAGTCTCGGAGTCAAGAACGTGATTTCGTTGGGAGTTTGAGAGTTCGTCAGAAGTCCGAACGTTCGTCAGAAGTTCTACCAGAACCAATCGAGAAGTCCTGAAGCTTGCCAAAGAAGCTTGTCAGAACTCACCAAGAAGATCATTGTGAAGTCCAGGAGCTTGCCGGGAGTCTGCTAGAACATTGCCGAGAGATCGTCGGAAGTTCGCCGAAAGATTGCCGAAAGCTCGCCGAACGAAAACTTGACTTATGGACTTTGTTTAACTTAGTAAATATCTTAAAATTCATAGTTAGCACATAATTAGGATTAAAATTGGGCCAACCCAATTAGAGGACAATTGGGCCCAAATTTAGGCCAAGAGAAAGGCCTAAACAATGACCAAACAAGTGAAACTATCATGGCACAATCTTCGAGACTGTGTCAGGCGGTGGTACCACCAGTCTGGGTGGTGTGGTGGTACCACCAGTCTAGGTGGTGGTACCACCCAACATAGTCTTTTAGGTGGTGGTACCTAGTCTTTTAGGTGGTGGTACCACCAGTCTGGGTGGTGGTACCACCAGTCTGGGTGGTGGTACCACCAGTCTGGGTGGTGGTACCACCAGTCTGGGTGGTGGTACCACCAGTCTGGGTGGTGGTACCACCAGTCTGGGTGGTGGTACCACCAGTCTGGGTGGTGGTACCACCAGTCTGGGTGGTGGTACCACCAGTCTGGGTGGTGGTACCACCAGTCTGGGTGGTGGTACCACCAGTCTGGGTGGTGGTACCACCAGTCTGGGTGGTGGTACCACCAGTCTGGGTGGTGGTACCACCAGTCTGGGTGGTGGTACCACCAGTCTGGGTGGTGGTACCACCAGTCTGGGTGGTGGTACCACCAGTCTGGGTGGTGGTACCACCCAACATAGTCTTTTAGGTGGTGGTACCACCCAACATAGTCTTTTAGGTGGTGGTACCACCCAACATAGTCTTTTAGGTGGTGGTACCACCCAACATAGTCTTTTAGGTGGTGGTACCACCCAACATAGTCTTTTAGGTGGTGGTACCACCAGTCTGGGTGGTGGTACCACCAGTCTGGGTGGTGGTACCACCAGTCTGGGTGGTGGTACCACCAGTCTGGGTGGTGGTACCACCAGTCTGGGTGGTGGTACCACCAGTCTGGGTGGTGGTACCACCAGTCTGGGTGGTGGTACCACCAGTCTGGGTGGTGGTACCACCAGTCTGGGTGGTGGTACCACCAGTCTGGGTGGTGGTACCACCAGTCTGGGTGGTGGTACCACCAGTCTGGGTGGTGGTACCACCCAACATAGTCTTTTAGGTGGTGGTACCACCAGTCTGGGTGGTGGTACCACCCAACATAGTCTTTTAGGTGGTGGTACCACCAGTCTGGGTGGTGGTACCACCAGTCTGGGTGGTGGTACCACCAGTCTGGGTGGTGGTACCACCCAACATAGTCTTTTAGGTGGTGGTACCACCAGTCTGGGTGGTGGTACCACCAGTCTGGGTGGTGGTACCACCAGTCTGGGTGGTGGTACCACCAGTCTGGGTGGTGGTACCACCAGTCTGGGTGGTGGTACCACCAGTCTGGGTGGTGGTACCACCAGTCTGGGTGGTGGTACCACCAGTCTGGGTGGTGGTACCACCAGTCTGGGTGGTGGTACCACCAGTCTGGGTGGTGGTACCACCAGTCTGGGTGGTGGTACCACCAGTCTGGGTGGTGGTACCACCCAACATAGTCTTTTAGGTGGTGGTACCACCAGTCTGGGTGGTGGTACCACCAGTCTGGGTGGTGGTACCACCAGTCTGGGTGGTGGTACCACCAGTCTGGGTGGTGGTACCACCAGTCTGGGTGGTGGTACCACCAGTCTGGGTGGTGGTACCACCAGTCTGGGTGGTGGTACCACCAGTCTGGGTGGTGGTACCACCAGTCTGGGTGGTGGTACCACCAGTCTGGGTGGTGGTACCACCAGTCTGGGTGGTGGTACCACCAGTCTGGGTGGTGGTACCACCAGTCTGGGTTGAGTAAAATTCTGTGATTCTAAAGTTGTAAACCTTAAAAAGTTGAGTTCCCTCCTCTCAAAGCTTATAGAGAGTTCTAAGGGAGGTGTGAGAGGGATACCTTATAAAAGAGGGTTATAAAAGGTTCTCCTAAACCTGTGAAAAGGAGAAGAGGGTTATAAAAGGGAGTTGGTCTTTGCCTATTGAAAGAAGACTGATAATGGACGCCGGTGGCCTCAACAGAAGAGGAATCGATGAAGTGGATGTAGGTCACGACGATTGAACCACTCTAAAATCTGGTTTGCTTTTCCTTTGAGCAATTTATTTTAAACTACAAACCATTTTATTTGCTTACTACTTTCAACACTTTTATGAACTCGCTTTTAAGTCTAGCATAATTTTTGAGATCGGTTTTCAATAAACAAGAAAATTTCAAAACCGACGTGATTTTTACTACTGCACTAATTCACCCCCCCGGTAGAACCCTTGCAGATTCTAAGCTTGGGGTTGATCTCTTTAGGGGATCGGCCTCCTTGGAACTCTATAGGGGTTCCTTCCTCCAAGTTGCTGCACAAAAGCTGCAGAAAAGATTCATCTATTGCTTATCAAAAAAGGATGAATACATGACTATTTATAGGGTTTTTAAACCCTAACTCCTAATATGACTCCTATTCAAGACTCCTACTCAATTAAGACTTCTACTCAAGACTCCTAATAGGACTCCTACTCAAGACTCCTATTCCTTTACAATTCCTAATTCTTCTCTAAGAAATAACCTCCAAACCCTAGTCGGCCTCTTCACCTCTTTAATAAGGGTAAGCTTAGGTAGGTTTTACATGAATGCCCCTATCAATTAGGACTCTCCTAGCTAGGGTCCTAACAGACCCACCCTCTTCAAATCAGCCTTGTCCTCGAGGTTGACAATCCATGAATTTTGGAAATTTGATCTTCAAGTCATTATAGTTCTCCCAAAAGGCACCTTCTACTAGTAAGTTCGACCATTATATTAGCACTTCAGTAATGGGCCGTCATCGTCAAGTCACGATCTGTTGATCAATAATAGCACTCGACTAGGTTTGGAGTTCTTCTTGGGTAGTCATATTTGGTGGGTGGCTTTGGGCTAACTCCAAGCACCTATTTACCACTTCCGTCTGGTCCTCGGTTTGTGGGTGATACGCCATACTCCTTTTCAATTTAGCACCCTGTATATGGAATAACTCTGTCCAAAATATGCTCATGAAGGTGCAAGTAGAATTTGGCGCAAGCATAATGCGTCCCTTATAGTGTAATTCTTTTGAGTCCCAATTATAATGAGCCACAGAGTTTGGTGCCTCCTCCAATTTTTTTATAATCTTACTGGTCTTCGAATCTTCTTGCCATTCCCTCTTAATATCCTTAAGAAGTTATAGGTCGAAAGTGAAATGGCCAAAAATTCAGCTTGCTTGGGTAGCCGTGAAAGCGCATCTGCAGCAACATTCTCTTTCCCCCTTTTGTAAGTTATTTCATAATCATATCCAAGAAGCTTTGTTACCCATTTTTGCTGTTCCAAGGAAGATATCTTATGCTTCAAGAAATATTTTAGGCTTTTATGGTCGGTTTTGATTTAAAAGCATCGCCCGATCAAGTACGATCTCCATTTGACCACCGCATGCACAATCGCAAGCATCTCCTTGTCATAAATAGTCATTTTGAGATGGGAAGGAGATAATGCCTTACTAGTATAAGCGAGAGGATGGCTATCTTGCATTAGTACAACACCAATTCCGACTCTGAAGGCATCGACTTCAATAACAAAAGTCTTACCGAAGTCGAGCGTTGTCGTCACTACGGTTTTATGTTCGTCGAAGACAGTGGTGGCTTTGTCAGATCATTGGAAAGCATCTTTTTTCAGCAAGGAAGTAAGTGGTGAACTAATCTTTCTATAGTTTTTCATGAACTTGCGATTGTAGCATATTAAACTAAGAAAGCCATGTAGCAATTTTATGTCCTCGAGGTCGGCCAGTTCTACATTGCTCCAATTTTGGAGGGGTCCACTGCCACACTTTCCTCTGATATGATATGCCCAAGATATTCCACTCTTTGGTAAAGAAAGCAAAAATCATAATGGCCATTGTGTGTTTGAAAGGCGATTTTTGGCATGTCTTCTTTGCACACTCATATTTGATGATACTCGGATCGAAGGTCCAGCTTTGTGAAGATTTGTGCTCTCTTTCATCTAGCAATTTATCTGCTATTGGAATAGGGTATTTGTCCTTGACGGTTATGCCATTGAGGACTTGGTAATCAATGCACATTCGACATGTTTAATCCTTCTTTCGTACGAAGAGCACCGGTGAAGAGTAGGGGCTGCAACTTGGTCGAATAACTCCTGTTTCGGGCATCTCTTTTATAATCCTTTCTATTTCATCCTTCTACAGATATAAATACTGATATAGCCAAGTATTTGCAGGAGGTTTGCCCAAAAGAATTGGTATACAATGATCATGCCGACGGGCAAGAGGTAGGTTGCGCGGTTCATCAAATATATCTAAAAATTCAGTAAGCAAAGGAAGTAGGTTTAGATCTTCAAATTCTATTTGCTCTCCCTTAGTTTGCTGCTCAAGTTGTACCAAAAAGCTACTGCATGCTTTATGCAAAACCTTCTCCATTTGTTGTGTGCAAATTGTTATTACATCGCCCCTACGTTTTTCGTACAGTATCACTTGTTTCCCCTTACTGTAAAATTTCACAATTAGTTTCATAAAATTTCAGGAAAGATTACATAATGTCATCAACCATTCAATTCTAAGCATGGTCTCATGATCATCAAGAGGGAGGAGGAAGAAATCTGCAATTATCTCTTGGTCCTACAGTAATAGTTTCTCCCGTGAGTGCCTATGATCACACTTCAAAATCCATCCGTCGGTGAACTTGACGTCAATCATACTGTAATACTCGATAGGTAAGACCATTCGAATAACAACCTTACTATCTAGGAAGTTATTAGAGCGGCCCATGTCGATGAGAACAGTGATCGATTGTTGTTTGAGAAGGCCTTCAACTTTCATCGTTTGCGGGTTTGAGTAGCCGACTAGTGCATATGCCATAACTTTGGTCGGTTGTGGCTCTTCTTCTACATCTTCTTCTTCATTATCAAGGCTCTCTTCTAGATATTCAATGACCTCTTCTTCTATTAGTTCAATCATAAGAAGTCTCCATTTTCTACAGCGATGCTCGCGGCTCCACAATTTGTCGCGGTGCCAACATAACTCCTTCGTAGATCACTCCCGAAGCTCTTATCTTGTCATCATTTTTGGTGTAGGGACTCGATCTTCTGCATTGCAGGTCAATAAGCGATCCTAGTCCTCCGAGCTTCATGGTTCAATCGCTCCTCTTGATATCGTGCGAAAAAGATGACTGTCATAAGCGTGTACGGTTGTCATGTTTTAACTTCTCCCTGGATCTCTGGCTTCAAGCCCTCAATGAAGGTCCCCAATAGCTATTTTTTAGACCAATCATGAGTTTAATTAGATAACCTTTCAAACCTGGTTTGGTACTCCTGAATGGTGGAGGTTTGTCGGATCTTTGCTAGTTGTCCGTCAATATTCTCGTAATCGGTTGGTCCGAAGCGGATCAACAGTCCTTTAAATTGTCGCCATGAGAGGACTCCATGAGTATATTTAAACCAGTCAAACCACTATATGGTATCCCCTTCAAGATGTATAGCTGCAATTTTCACCATAGATGCGTCCGCAGTTTTGTGGTACTGAAAATATTATTTCACGCGCGAGATCCAACCAATCGGGTCTCCTGCTTCCCATCTAGGGAAGTCCACCCTCATGCGTGGATAGTTGGGAACGATCATAGAACGTCCCCTCTCTTAGAAGTCATCTCTTTGGGCTTTGTGTGATTGGTTAGAGCTCTCTCCTTGATATGATTTCTTCGGGCTTGGTGGTCGACCCAAATTAAGTTCGGTAAAAAGAGTCTGAATCTTATCCTCCATTCATACTTCCAAGGCTTCAAATTTAGCATTGATTGTCTCCTTAGATGCCATAATATATGTCTCCAAATTTGTGATATTAAGATCTCTCTTTTGTTGTCGGGTTAAAGGCAAGTATAGGTTGAGAGAAGTGATGGTTGAAAGGGTTGGTGGATGTAGGCTACGGTTTAGGCTTGTTTTGCAGCTGTTTTGGGTGATGTTTGAGGGTATGGTTTGGTGGAGTTTTAGGGCTATGGATGAAAGTTTTAGATCTATGGTAGATGGCAGCAAAGGTTTGATAGAAATTAGTGGAAGTTGCTACAGGTATTTGTTGTCTTGTAAGAGCAGAATTGTCATCGAAGAAACAGCAGTTTCTCGATAAAATTTCCACCAAAAACTTGAGAGATTTGAGGAGAGAATTAATAGCAAAATCTTAGTTTATATGACAGCAAGGATGTCTAATTTAATCAAGAAAATTTTGGTAGTATAACAGCAAGAAAGAAAATTGGTGCAAGTTGTGATAGCAGAATTCTCGTAAAAAAATTTCAATGGTTTACGACGAAAATTTGCAGCAACACAAAATTATTTTTAGAGATGAATTCCTTAATATATCAATCTTAGATGGAAGCCAAGATAATCTATAAAGTGTATAAGAAATTTTGTTCAAAAAAGATTACAAATAGATCGGTTAAGGCAACAATATGCGGCTGAAATTTTCTACAGCATAGATTTTCAAGTGTAGCAGATTGGACGTAAAAGATCAGTGGTTTATATTGAGAACTTTTTAATGAAACTAAAGAAAAATCCACTACTAGGAAGTGTCAAAACTATCATAAAAATTTCATAGAGATTTGGACAGAAAAAACGTAGTAGCAAGATTAAACAAGCTGTGTTATGCGGTTGGAATTTTATAGTGCAAATTTTCAAGTATAACAGTTTAGACGTAAAAGATTAATAGTTTATATTGGGAATTGTTTGACAAAACTAAAGGAAAATCTGCTGTTAGGAAGTGTCAAAGTTGTCATAAAAATTTCATAGAGATTTGGATAGAAAAGATATAGTAGCAAGATCAAACAGACTGTGCTATGCGGTTGGAATTTTGCAATGTATCTTTCGTCATAGAGATAAAAAATTTACGACGAAAAGTTTATGCAGCAATATAGGAACAAATTTTTTTGGGATTTTCGAATAAGGATAACTAAATTACAACAATAATAAGGTAGGAAACCAGAACCTGTTGCAATTCATGGGGAGATCAAAGGATGATCTGCTGTGGTGAAGATGATAGCAGAATTTGGCGACGATCTTTTAAGTAATTTTGAGAATTGCTTTGGGCGGCTGTGGAGGGATGATGGATGGCTATGGAAAGACAGTGAGATGCCAAGAACACTACTCTAATACCAAGTGGTAGAACTCTTGTATATTCTAAGCTTGGGGTTGATCTTTTTAGGGGATCGGCCTCCTTGGAACTCTATAGGGGTTCCTTCCTCCAAGTTGCTGCACAAAGGCTGCAGAAAAGATTCATCTATTGCTTATCAAAAGAGGATGAATACATGACTATTTATAGGTTTTCTAAACCCTAACTCCTAATAAGACTCCTACTCAATTAAGACTTCTACTCAAGACTCCTAATAGGACTCCTACTCAAGACTCCTATTCCTTTACAACTCCTAATTCTTCTCTAAGAAATAACCTCCAAACCCTAGCCGGCCTCTTCACCTCTTTAATAAGGGTCGGCTTAGGTAGGTTTTATATGAATGCCCCTATCAATTAGGACTCTACTAGCTAGAGTCCTAATACCCTCTTAGTGTCGATTGCTTTTCTAACAAAACGAACATAGCCTACCCAAATATTTTTAGGCCGAAGTCGTAAATATGGCATGCTATGGCTATGTCATGAATAGGGTTCTAGTAAGACCATTACTTTCCAAAACTCCTTATGAGTTATGGAATAACAAAAATCCCAATGTTTCATATTTTAAATTTTTCAGGTGTAAATATTTTATTTTGAATGACAAAGATACTTTAGGAAAGTTTATTGCAAAATCCGATGAAGGAATTTTTCTTGGTTATTCTTCTCTTTCAAAGGCTTTTCGCATCTTTAATAAAAGAACTTTAGTTATAGAAGAATCTATTCATGTTGTTTTTAATGAAATTTTTAAAGTTAAGAAAAATGATTTTGATGATGATCTTAATTTTGATACTTTAAATTTAAATGAATCACTTTCTCCATATAGCAACTTAGATGTATCTTCTTTTGAACCTTCTTTACTAAAGGAATGGAAGTATGTAGATGCTCATCCTAAGGAGCTAATTATAGGAGACATATCGAAAGGGGTTCAAACTTGTTCTTCTCTTAAGAATTTTTATACAAACACCACTTTTCTCTCCCAAATTAACCTAAATGCAATGACGAGGCTTTGGAAGATGATTCATGGGTCATCGTAATATAAGAAGAGTTAAATCAATTTGAGAGAAATGAGATGTGGAAGCTTGTTCCAAGACCAAATGACCATTTAGTTATTGGTACTAAATGGGTCTTTAGAAACAAGCAAGATGAACTTGGCATTGTTAGGATCGGAGCGGCACTAAGAGGGGGGTAAATTAGTGCAGCGGATTAAAACTAGTAGGTTTGAAACTGATTCCATAAAACGCGAGGAGATTTCGTTCGATAGTAACTTGAGTAAAGTGAAGAACAAAAACTTGCTTCTATGTAGACAAATGATTGCAGAAAAATAATAACTCACACATTCAAGAAACACGCTGATTTAAAGTGGTTCGGTCAAAATGACCTATATCCACTTGCAAAGCCTTCTTCGATGAGGCTCCCAACTTCCACTAGTAAATCACTTTGAAGGGGAAGGACAAATACCCTACTTACAACCTTTACAAGTGGTTCACACTCTTACAAAATTTCAGCAAGAAAGAAAGGGAGGTGAACACTCGAGCAATTTGAAAGTAAGACTTGCTAAGGCTTTGCTAAGACCCGTTTTTTTACTCTATTGCTTCTCAAAAGTTGTAATCTCTACTGAGAATTGAGGGGTATTTATAGGCCTCAAGAGGATTCAAATTTGGGCTCCAAAATTTGAATTCTCTTCGGTTCCCGAAGCTAGCGGTGCCACCTCCTGTCAGTTCTGACATTGATAGTGTACTGGGCAGTGCCACCGCCCAGTCTAGTGGTGCCACCGTCTAGCTCTTCGGGTGTTGGGCGGTGCCACTGCCCAGACCAGTGTGCCACCGCCTAGCTCTTCGGGTGCTGGGCGGTGCCACCGCCCAGTATGGCGGTTCCACCGCCCGACCTTACTGGTCACTGGTTGGGCTTTAAGTCCGACCCAAACCAGGTTTTATTTTGGGCCCAATTGGCCCCTAATCAAGATATAGAATTATTTCTTAATCCTAACCTTAATTACATGCAAACTACGTAACTAAAAACATAATCCTATGCAAGTTTTTAACCGGCAAACTTCAAGTCTTGTTCTGGCGAGCTTTCCGGTGATCTTCCGGCGGACTTCCGATACGCCCTTAGATTTCTTCCGATGAACTCTCAGTTGGCTCCCGATCTTGTGGCGAAATCAGCGAGTAGCCGAGCTTTCTCGGTGATCTCTGTGAACCTCCAATGATCTCTTCGGCGGACTTCCGAAAACTCTGACAAGTCCCCGATTTCTTCTCGATTGGTTCCGACAACATCTCCGACGAATCTTCGGACTCTCAAACACCCATCGAACTTGTTTCCGATAGACTCGCTTTATGTCTTCAAGCTTTCGTAGTTAATCCTGCATACTTATCTCAATATATGGATTAGATAAAACATGACAATTGACTTCATCATCAAAATCCGAGATTCAACAATCTCCCCCTTTATGATGATGATAATCAATTGATAACGGAGTTAACCTTAACTCCCCCTATCTATATGCCATACTTGAGATAAGTCACTCTTGAATTCAAGAGACATATTGATAAGTTAAACCTTATCAATACTCCTATCATGATAGGAATCATGATGTATCTTTTTGAAAATGATGTCAAGACTTGACAACCATTTTCAAGTTTTATATTTCAAACGTGAATGATAGTAATCATAGCAAGATATCAACATATAAATTTATGATTTAAGCTTTTGATATCTTAATATAATGTAAATATTTCATAGTGAAAATATAGCAATCATAGCATAGCAATTATCAATTTACAATCATTTTCAAATTTTATATTTCAAACGTGAATGATAGTGATCATAGCAAGATATCAACGTATAAAATTATGATTTAAGCTTTTGATATCTTAACATAATGCAAACATTTCATAGTGAAAATATGGCAATCATAGCATAGCAATTATCAATTTACCATATTCCTCCCCCTTTGTCATCAACAAAAAGGAGAGTGACTTTAAGCATATAATTTGTGATTATTAAAGCAAAGGAATTCAACATTACTATGGAATTTAGTTAAAAAAAAAATAATCCAGAATTTAAAACTTTATCTTTCATTCAAAATACATCGCAAAAGAAGGTTCAGCATTAATTCAAAATACATTGCAAAAGAAGGTTCAACATCATTCAAGGAAACAAGATGACAAAGATTGCATGTCAAGATAAAAGATACATTAATTAATCTTTAGGAGGAAATGCATAGTGCTGATATAGGACATCTATTTCTTGAAAGATGGAGAGCTTGGACCAACAAGAATCCCTTTCCAAGGCTTCTAAATGTTGGAATGAGGCTTTAGAGAGGTTGGGGGACGGTTGAGGCAGGTTCTCACGGGTTGGGGGCGGTGTCACCACCGACCCTAACCTTTAGATTTATATAGGCGCTCTCGAGTGGTGCCATTGCCAAACTGAGCGGTGCCACCGCCTAGCGACCAAACGCTTAAGCGATGCTACCGCTGGCATGCTGCGAAAGGTGTTGAATCTCGGATTTTGATGATGAAACTAATTGATTGTATTTAGATGTTTAACTGCATTTTAAGTGATGCAGGTCTACTCGATCAGGATTAGACAGTTGACGCAGGAGGAATTGACATTGCGCCGGAGGAGATCACGTTAGGATATTGGACGGTAGAATGCTTCGGACGTCGGGCATCGGGCCATGGAGAGCGGAATTGCACCAAGGATATCGGGGTTGCAGAGGTCAACCGCCGATTGGGCAACAAGCCGCAAGAGTGGACGATGCGTTGAAGAATCGGACGAAGCACCAACCAATGATGTGCCGGGCAACAGAATGTCAATTCGCGTTGTAATAATTGTCTAGATCGGAGTAGAGTTTTGGCTTGTGTGTGCAGGATTAACTACGATAACGATGAAGACATAAAGTGAAACAAAGTGCCGGAGTCAAGCGCGAAGGATTCGTTGGGAGTTCGAGAGTTCGACGGAAGTCCAAAGGTTTGTCGGGAATGCTGTCGGAACTAGCCGAGAATGAGTAGGTAGCTTGCCGAAGGGTTTTCGGAAGCTCGCCGAAAGGTTCATCGAAAGTTCGCGGAGCTCATCGAGAAAGATCGTAGCTTGCAGAAGAAGCTCATCGGAACTTGCCAAGATCAAATCGTGAAGTCTAGGAGCTTGCCGGGAGTCCACAGAATGGTTTCCGAGAGTTTCTCGGAAGATCGTCGGAAGTTCGCCGAAAGAAGTCCTGACTTGTGGACTTTGTAATAGCTTAGAAAATGTCTTTAAATTCATAGTTAGCACATTAATTAGGGTTAGGATTAGGTGTTAATCTTATAACCCAAGTAGGGGCCAATTGGGCCCAAGTTCGGACTAGTTTGGGCCAAGTTTGGAGCCCAACTAGTGAGCTGAAATAGTGTAGGCGTGGCACCGCCAGAGCCACCCGAGAGCTAGGCGGTGGCACCGCCCAGTACACTGTCAGTGTCACAACTGACAGGCGGTGGCACCGCCACTGACAGGCGGTGGCACCGCTAGCTTCGGGAACCGAAGATAATTCAAATTTTGGAGCCCAAATTTGAATCCTCTTGAGGCCTATAAATACCCCTCAATTCTCAGCAGAGACAACAACCTTTTGAGAAGCTAGAAGTTGAGAAAATCTTTAGGAAAAGTCTTGTTTTCAATAGCTTGAGTGTTCACCTCCTTTCTTTTCATTGAAATCTTTGTAAAAGGGTGAACTACTTGTAAGAGGTTGTAAGAGGGGTGTAAGAAGGAGGTTGATCTTCGCCTAGTAAAGGAAGATCATTAGTGGATGCCGGTAGCCTCGACGGAAGAGGAATCGGAGGAGTGGATGTAGGTCACGATTGACTGAACCACTATAAACTACCGTCTTCTCTGGTTTGCATTTACTTCCTGCTATTACCTTACTGCAAACCCCTTCAATAGCTTACTGCTTTCAATACTTTTCCCTATGCTTTCAATCTAACCATATTTCCGGAATCGGTTTTCAACATACAAAGAAATTTCAGAAATCGATGTAGTTTTTACCGCTGCACTAATTCACCCCCCCCCCTCTTAGTGCCGCTCCGATCCTAACAATTGGTATCAGAGCCCGGTATTTCTCATTTCGGATTTACACCCGAGAGAAATGGCTCTTCATGGCTTTCAAGAGGGCTTTTCGGTTTTTCGTCCACCGTTGTTTAACGGATTGGACTTCACTTATTGGAAAACTCGAATAAGAGTTTTCTTGATTTCTATGAATTTGGATTTATGGAATATTGTTGAAAACGGTTTTCAATTTCCCTCTAAACCGATGAACGAATGGTCGGATTTGGAGAAGAAGTATTTTTCTTTAAATGCAAAGGCTATGAATGCCTTATTTTGTGCTTTGGACAAAAATGAGTTCAATCGGATTTTTATGTGCGAAACGGCTTTTGATATTTGGCGAACACTTGAAATCACACACGAGGGAACTAGTAGAGTCAAAAACTCGAAAGTTAACATTTTATTGCATGATTTTGAGCTTTTTCGAATGCAACCAAGCGAGACTATAGGCGACATGTACACCCGTTTCACGGATGTCGTCAATAATCTAAGAGTTCTTGGTAAATCTTTTTCGAATTTTGATCTCGTAAGTAAGATCTTAAGATCCCTTCCAAAAAGGTGGGATCCTAAAATAATCGCAATACAAGAGACAAAAAATTTAAATGATTTTCCATTAGAAGAATTAATCGGGTCATTAATGACCTATGAAATGACACTTTTGGAACATTTTGAACCTGATGAGCACTTGAACCACCTTCCAAAGAATAGGAAGAATTTGGAACTCCGGACAAATGAATGCCACTTGAGCGATGACTCAAGTGATGAGGACAATGATGAACTTGAACTTCGAACACTAAATCTTAATAAGTTCATTAAACAAAAATCTAAAATAAACAATGAACTTGAACGGAGGAAGAGGCCAAAGAAGAGGAAGGCAACCAAGGATGAATCAAGAACTTTCAAAGGTGAAATAGCGAATTGGGCTTTGATGGGCTTCGACTACAAGGTAAGTAACTCAACTCTCTTGAATTATTTTGAAATTACTTGAAGTTTTTCATGAGTGCTTAATTTAGATAGTAGGAATAGGAAATAAAAAATTATTTTTCAAAAATTATATCATGTTTTTCTTTTCAGCATCTTTGAAAAATTAAAAAATTTGATCATGAAAAATATATTGCTAAGGTTTCATGCATGTTATGTTTTGAAATATTGAATGATGTATACAACATTAGGGATGATAATTATATGATATATGATAATGCTTAGGATTAATCCATGCATGTCTATCTTGATGATTTTATGTCATGCATGAGGTTTTGAAGTAAATGTTGATTTGAAACTCTCATTTTCGATTAACATATTTTTGGCCTAATCGTTTTTATGATGAATTAAGATGACATTCTCATCACATATTAAGATGACATAGTGCATGTACATCTATGTATGAATTTCTTGATAATCTTTTGATGATAGATGTGATATCATGATGTGTTTGATCTTGACGGCTTCTTGACGAAACTTATGTTTCGATTTTAAATGATGATACATATTTTCACAAAAGACTTGAATACCCTCACATGAAATCAATTGTATAAAAAGGAAATGAATTCTCTATCCTATTGAGATTAATGAACTTTTACCAATCTTGTGAATCTCATGAAAATAAATATGATGAATATTTTGAAAATAAATGAGTGTATCATGCATTTGGTCTTAATGATTTCTCTTAAACATACTTTTTGAAATCATACTTGATGATGAATATCAATATATTAAAAGGATGTTATCATGGAATCATGCTTGATGATTTATTTTACAAAATTTACCTTTCCATCTTAAATGTTGATATTTGTTTTATTAAAGGTAAAGGCATGCTTATAAGAAGCAAATCACATGAATAGAAATTTATAAAAATGAAATGCGATCCTCTATCTTATCGACTTTTCAATAAATCTATGCTTGTCATGTATGAATTTAATGAATGTGACTTTGAGGATGATTTCGGATTTCACAAATGCTTGATTCATACTTATGACATGAGACACATTTTAAATATGAATCATGTTCAATGCTTCAATCATGTAATATCTCCCTTAATTCATTTTGTTCTCCTAGATTTATTTACCAAAGAGGAGAATCTTCCAAATGAATGAAATGATACAAATGAATCACTTATCGATATATCTTTTTTGAAATATCCTTTCAATGTGATGTTGATAATTTGAGATGCATGTTGGAATTAATGACATGAGATAATTGAATCCTTGACTTACTCTTTATATGGCTTGAGAATAGATATTTAAAATCTTGCTTGATGAGTTGTTTTATAAGATTTTGCCTTTACGTCTTAAACTTTCATGCTTATCTTGATTTGGCATATAATGACTAAGGCATGTTTAGATGAAAATAATCACTTAAAAAATGCTTTACCAATTTGATCGAGATTAATGATTTCATGATATTTTGTGAATCTCGAAATTGATTTTGATAACTTGATTATGAGTTTCAAGTTAACGATTTGATTTGAATTAGTTTTATCTAAATTATAATCTTGATCTTGCAAAATTGGAATCACAAATAATATATTTTGGTATTCATGACTTGAATTTGATTGAAACATTGCATGCTTAAATTAATCATTCTCTTATGTTTCAAAAATTCTTTAAATGCCTTGTGTGATGATTGAAAATTAATTTACTTTATGATAAATCTATGTATACCATTTTGAATCTCTTGAAAGTAATGTTGATATTTTGATGAATTTGACGATTTGAATTTGAATAAGTTTGTATTCGAATTATGATTTTAACTTCTTGGATTTACTACTTGATTTTTTTTTAATCACAATCTCTTCTTTGTATACCTACAATTTTTGTTATTTATAAAAAGAAGAGATTTGATAAAATGAATCATTGTTGACTTAATGTTCGGTATCATGAATACTTTATTATCATACATGAAAACAGTGATAAATATTTTGAAAATAAATATTTGTATCATGTTAGATGATTTTACATTTTGTGCATGATGAGTTATAGTGATGATTAAAACAATGATTGAAATGATATGAATGATGATTTGGAATCATGCATATAATGATAAGTTTATATGATGATTTGGTATTATGCATGCAATAATGATGCACGCAATGATGAAATATTCATGATAAAATTATTATTTTGATATTCATGACTTGAATCTTCCCTTCTTTTTGACAATGACAAAGGGGGATAGCTAATTTGCACAAGTTAAGAAGATGCAAAAACTTGATTGCTAGCTTGCCTATCTTAAGTAGCAAAGATTGCTAACTTGCTTATTTCAAGAAGCAAAAGTTGTCTTCTTGAACATCACTATCTTGCCTATCTCAATAAGCAAAACTACTAACGTGCACATCTAGCAAACTTGTATATTTTAAGAAGCAAGGGTTGCTTTCTTGAACATCTCAAAACTGCTAGCTTGCATGTTCTAAAAATATTGTAAAATTTGCTAGCTTGTATGTAGTAAAACTTGCATATCATAAAAGTTGCTAGCTTGTAGAGAAGCAAAGAATTGCTATCTCAAAAGAAGCAAAAATTGTAAAACTTAGAAAACTTGTAATATAATTGCTCTTGCCATGCTTTGTATCAAAAATAGGTTGATATCCTTAAAAGCATCACATTAAATTTTTTAGTATCCAATGTATCACATGTATCGCAAATTGAATTTTTGATACTATTTTTAATAATTGATGTCTTTCATGATATGATTTCTTTGCATTTTTATCTTGTATGTATCATGTGATGATTGAAATATTGATTTATGCAAATTCATAATTTATGTAAAAGTCTAAATCATTGGTTCCTCTCCTTCTTTTCGGCAATGACATAGGGGGAGAAAGATTACTAGCTCAAGGCAAATGCTGGCTAGCTTGTACTCTTCCCTACTTTTCGACAAAAACAAAGGAGAGAAAGCTTTTGCTAGTTAGAACAAGCAAAGAAAAGCAAAGTGCAATCTTGCACAAGAAGCAAGTGTTGAATTGCCATAATTGAACTTAAGAATCTTACTATGCTTTTGTGCTTATATGTTGTGATGAAAATCTAGCTTCACGTTACAAAAACTTGAATATCTTTTAAAATAGCTAGAGCTACTTCTCCTTTTTGTTGATAACATAGGGGGAGAAGTATATTGATGACTTCATGCATTGAATTGAATATTTTACATATTTGCATGATGGTTTAAATATTTTTCATAACATGTGATGAATGTTGCTTGGATTTGGGATAATCCAAGTGTTCTATCAATGACATATTGGTAGGGGGAGTTTGTTTAAACTCCAGGGAGTTAAGGTTAACTCCCATAGTCATCAATTAGTTGTCATCATAAAAAAGGGGGAGATTGTTGAATCTCGGATTTTGATGATGAAACTAATTGATTGTGTTTAGATGTTTAACTGCATTTTGAGTGATGTAGGTCTACTCGATCAGGATTAGACAGTTGACGCAAGAGGAATTGACATTACGCCGGAGGAGATCACGTTAGGATATTGGACGGTAGAACGCTTCGGACGACGGGCATCGGGCCAAGGAGAGCGGAATTGCACCAAGGATATCGGGGTTGCGGAGGTCAACCGCCGATTGGGCAACAAGCCGCAAGAGTGGACAATGCGCTGAAGAATCGGACGAAGCACCAACCAATGATGTGCCGGGCAACAGAATGTCAATTCGCGTTGTAATAATTGTCTAGATCGGAGTAGAGTTTTGGCTTGTGTGTGCAGGATTAACTACGATAACGATGAAGACATAAAGTGAAACAAAGTGCCGGAGTCAAGCGCGAAGGATTCGTTGGGAGTTCGAGAGTTCGACAGAAGTCCGAAGGTTCGTCGGGAATGCTGTCGGAACTAGCCGAGAATGAGTAGGTAGCTTGCCGAAGGGTTTTCGGAAGCTCGCCGAAAGGTTCGTCGAAAGTTCGCGGAGCTCACCGAGAAAGATCGTAGCTTGCCGAAGAAGCTCGTCGGAACTCGCCAAGATCAAATCGTGAAGTCTAGGAGCTTGCTGGGAGTCCACAGAATGGTTTCCGAGAGTTTCTCGGAAGATCGTCGGAAGTTCGCCGAAAGAAGTCTTGACTTGTGGACATTGTAATAGCTTAGAAAATGTCTTTAAATTCGTAGTTAACACATTAATTAGGGTTAGGATTAAGTGTTAATCTTATAACCCAAGTAGGGGCCAATTGGGCCCAAGTTCGGACTAGTTTGGGCCAAGTTTGGAGCCCAACTAGTGAGCTGAAATAGTGTAGGCGGTGGCATCGCCCAGCACCCGAGAGCCAAGCAGTGGCACCGCCCAGCACCCGAGAGCCAGGCGGTGGCACCGCCGGTCTGGGCGGTGGCACCACCCAGTACACTGTCAGTGTCACAACTGACAGGCGGTGGCACCGCCACTGACAGGCGGTGGCACCGCTAGCTTCGGGAACCGAAGATAATTCAAATTTTGGAGCCCAAATTTGAATCCTCTTGAGGCCTATAAATACCCCTCAATTCTCAGCAGAGACAACAACCTTTTGAGAAGCTAGAAGTTGAGAAAATCTTTAGGAAAAGTCTTGTTTTCAATAGCTTGAGTGTTCACCTCCTTTCTTTTCATTGAAATCTTTGTAAAAGGGTGAACCACTTGTAAGAGGTTGTAAGAGGGGTGTAAGAAGGAGGTTGATCTTCGCCTAGTAAAGGAAGATCGTTAGTGGATGCCGGTGGCTTCGACGGAAGAGGAATCAGAGGAGTGGATGTAGGTCACGATTGACCGAACCACTATAAACTACCATCTTCTCTGGTTTGCATTTACTTCCTGCTATTACCTTACTGCAAACCCCTTCAATAGCTTACTGCCTTCAATACTTTTCCCTATGCTTTCAATCTAACCATATTTCCGGAATCGGTTTTCAACATACAAAGAAATTTCAGAAATCGACGTAGTTTTTACCGCTGCACTAATTCACCCCCCCCCCCCCTCTTAGTGCCGCTCCGATCCTAACAAAAGGAAGGCGGTGCTACCGCCGGTTCTGGCAGTGCCACCGTTGGCATGCCGTGGAAAAAATTTTCATTCCTTCCCCCCTTTTTTTTATTTTTTATTTTTCAGAGATGTTAGGATAAACATTTCTTTTGGAATTGAAAGAGAAGGATCAAATCCACCAAGGAACGGAAAGAGGATGAAAAACTTTTCGGAAAGTACATTCTTAGGGACAATTTAACATGCCTAGTTCCCTTCTAATGAATTCAAATTGGTCTTCATTTAAGGCTTTTGTAAAAATGTCTGCCAATTGATGCTTTGCGTCAATGAATTCTAGAACAACATTATTGTTAAGGACATGATCGCGTATGAAATGATGCCTAATGTCGATATGCTTAGTTCTAGAGTGCTGAATTGGATTTTTGGTAAGACATATGGCACTTGTATTATCATATTTTATGGGAATATTTTTCAAGTGAATTCCATAGTCTTCTAATGTATTTTTCATCCAAATAATTTGTGCACAACATGCACTTGCAGCGATATATTCGGCTTTTGCCGTAGATAGTGCAACTGAATTTTGTTTCTTGGAAGTCTAAGAAACAAGTGCATGTCCTAAAAATTGTCATGTTCCGGATGTACTTTTTCTATCTATCCTGCATCTGCCAAAATCGGCATCTGCATAAGCTATTAAATCAAATTTTTCTGATTTCAGATACCAAAGTCCTAAATTTGGAGTTCCTTTAAGATATCTAAATATTCTTTTAACACTCTTGAGATGAGATAATTTAGGATTGATTGAAACCTAACGCAAAGTCCCACACTAAACATAATATCCGGTCTAGTCGCGGTGAGGTAGAGTAGACTACCTATCATCCCCTTATACATTTTTTGATCAAAATTTTTGTTGTTTTCATCTATATCTAACTTAGTCGAAGTACTTATAGGGGTATTTATTGCTTTTGAATTATCCATATTAAATTGTTTTAACAATTCTAATGTATATTTAGATTGGTTAAGAAATATACCGTCACTAAGTTGTTTGATTTGCAATCCTAAAAAGAATATTAATTCACCCATTAAACTCATTTCAAATTCATGACTCATACATTTGGCAAATGATTCACAGAGTGATTCATCCGAAGAACCAAAAATAATATCATCAACATAAATTTACATAATAAGAAAATTATTTTCAAAGTGTTTGATAAACAATGTAGTATCAACCTTGCCTTTGGTAAAATTATTTAAAATAAGAAAGAAACTAAGCCTTTCGTACTAAGCTCTAGGAGCTTGTTTCAAACCATAGAGATCCTTAGTCAATTTGAATACATGATTAGGAAGAAGAGAATTTTCAAATCCAAGAGGTTGTTCGACATATACTTCTTCCGAAATAAAACCATTCAAGAAGGCACTTTTGACGTGCATTTGAAATAGTTTAAAATTATTACTACTAGCATAGGCAAGGAGCATCCTAATGGCTTCTAATCTTGTCACAGGAGCGAAGGTTTCTTCGTAGTTGATACATTCTTCTTGGTTGAAACATTTGGCCACTAATCTAGCCTTGTTTCTAACCACGATACCACATTCGTCTTGCTTGTTTCTAAAGACTCATTTAGTACCAATGACTAAATGGTCACTAGGTCTAGAAACAAGCTTCCATACCTCATTCCTCTCAAATTGATTCAATTCCTCTTGCATTGCAATGACCCAAGAATCATCTTTCAAGGCCTCGTCAATGCATTTAGATTCTATTTGAGAGAGAAAGGCAGCATTAGCACAAAAATTCTTGAAAGAAGAACGAGTTTGAAACCCTTGTGATGTATCTTCTATAATTTACTCTTTTGGATGAGCATTTACATACTTCCATTCCTTGGATAAGGAGATTTTAGAAGAAGATGCATCCAAGTTGCTATTTTGAGGAGGGGGTTCCTTTAAATCCAAATTTTCAAAACCAATATCATCATCAAAATCATTTTTCTTTAACTCGAAAATTTCATTAAAAATTACATGAATAGACTCTTCTATAACTAAGGTTCTTTTGTTAAAAACACGAAAAGCCTTAGAAACAAAAGAGTAACCAAGAAAGATGCCTCCATCGGATTTAGCATCAAATTTTCCTAAGGCATCCTTTTCATTTAAAATAAAGCATTTGCAACCAAAAAATTTAAAATAAGAAACATTTGGTGTTTTGTTATTCCATAATTCATAGGGAGTTTTTGATAGAGATGGTCTTATTAGAACCCTATTCATGATGTAGCAAGCCGTATTCATGGCTTCGGCCCAAAAATACTTGGGTATGTTCATTCAATATAGTTCTTGCCATTTCTTATAGATTTCTATTTTTTCTTTCTACTACTCCATTTTGTTGAGGGTTTCTTGGAGTAGAGAAGTTGTGGTTATATCCGTTAACTTCACAAAAATTTTGGAAATCGCAGTTTTGAAATTCACCACCGTGATCACTTCGAATTGATGAAATCATGAAACCTTTTTCATTTTGAGTGAGTTTACAAAATTTAGAGAAACATTTGAAACAATCACTTTTGTGAGCCAAGAAATAGGTCCAAGTGTATCTAGTATAGTCATCTACAATTACAAGAGCATATTTGCTTCCTCCTAGACTTGTCGTGTCAATTGGTCCAAATAAGTCCAAATGGATCTATTGTAATAGTCTAGTGGTGCTAATTTGATTTTTTGGTTTGAAACTAGTTTTTATTTGTTTACCTAGTTGACACATATCGCATACTTTGTCCTTAACAAACATCATATTTGGAATCCCTCATACTAATTCTCTAGATGAGATCTTAGATATTAGTTTCATGCTTGCATGGCTTAATCTCCTATGCTAAAGCCAAGCATCATCTTTTAAAGTGGAGAAGCGCATTTCATTACCTAGTTCATCAAGATTGATGGTATAGACATTATTTTATTTTAATGCAATCATAGTCATGTTATTGTTTGGTTTTTCAATAATACACACATTTGATTCAAATATAACGATATAACTTTTATCGCATAATTGACTAATACTCAAGAGATTATGTTTCAATCCATCAACTAGTAATGCATTATCAATAGAAAAGTTTAATTTGTTACCTATGGTTCCCTTGCCAATGATTTTGCCTTTGTTGTTATCTCCGAAGGTGACATAGCCTTCGTCTATGCTAGTGAGCTTGGAGAATTGGGATGGATCTCTGGTCATATGCCTTGAGCATCCACTATCAAGGTATCATCTCTTGCTCCTAGCTTATGATGGTGTATGTTTCTATAAGAAGGGATTATTTTTAGGTACCCATTTACTTTTGGGTGCCTCAAAAACTGATCTAACTTGTTTATCATGTTGCATAGACATGATCATGGTTCCTTTAGGAACCCAAATCAATTTGTTTGGACTAATTTTCTTGAATGGACATTGATAAGTTTTATGTCCATATTTGCAACAAAAGTTGCAATTGCTTTGGTGTTGAACATGTAAGATAGGACCTTTAATGAAGGTGGTTGGATTTTGGTGAGAACTTCTCACAAATCCGATTTCACTTCTTTTAAGAACATGACCCTTATTTGTAAGGATCATATTCAAAGACTTGCTACCGACCTCGAATTTCTTCAAGGTGTCCTTAAGTAGCAAGTTCTCCTTTTGGAGAGTTTCTAGATCATGACATTTTATGCATGGAGCTAAACTATCATGATATTCAGTTTTTAATTTATCAAAATTACAAGTAAGACTATCATGCTCCTTTTTTAACAATTTATATTTTCTACTAATTGTTTTGCATTCATCAAATAACTCATGGAAGGTATTTAATAATTCATGATAAGATAAATCTGCATCAATTAAATTCATTACCTCCTCTCCGATGGCCATTAGGGCGTAATGAGTAACTTGCTTGGTGTTGGACTCCTCTTCTTCGGATGCGCTTGAATCATCCCACGTTGCTTTAAGCGCCTTCTTCTTTGACGTTCTCTTTTTGGCTTGGGGACATTCATTTTTTAAATGCCCCGGTTTCTTGCATTCATAGCATATCACTTGGTCCTTTTTATGTTCAAGTTTATTTTTGGTGTTATTTTTAAATTTATTCTTCCTTATAAATTTTTAAAATTTTTGAGTCAAAAGTGCAATGTTATTGTCACTGTCCTCATCACTTGATGTTCCTTTCAAGTGGTCTTCTTGTGATGTGAGTGCCATATCCTTCCTGTTCTTTGGAAGGGGGTTCTTGAGCTGGTCATAAGCTTGACATGTCATTTCGTAGGTCATTAGAGACCCAATAAGTTCTTCAAGAGGGAATGTTTTAAGGTCCTTGGCCTCTTGAATGGTAGTAACTTTTGAATCCCAACTTTTAGGAAGGGATCTTAAGATTTTAATTACTAGTTCAAAGTTAGAAAAATCTTTACCAAGAGCTTTGAGTCCATTGATGACATCCGTGAAACGGGTGTACATGTCTCCGATGGACTCACTTGGTTTCATTCGGAAAAGTTCGAATGAGTGCACAAGAATGTTGATTTTGGACTCTTTCACTCGGCTAGTGCCTTCATGAGTGACCTCAAGAGTTCTCCAAATATCAAAAGTAGAATCACAAATTGAAATACGATGAAATACATTTTTGTCTAGTGCACAAAACAAGGCATTCATAGCCTTTGCGTTTAAAGCAAAAACCTTAAACCAAATATGAGAGTGAGCCTTGCTTTGATACCAATTGTTAGGATCGGAGCGGCACTAGGGGGGGGGGGGAGGGGTGAATTAGTGCAATAGATTAAAACTAGTAGGTTTGAAACTGATTCCATAAAATGCGAGGAGATTTCGTTCGATAGTAACTTGAGTAAAGTGAAGAACAAAAACTTACTTCTATGTAGACAATGATTGCAGAAAAATAACAACTCACACATTCAAGGAACACGCAGATTTAAAGTGGTTCGGTCAAAATGACCTACATCCACTTGCGAAGCCTTCTTCGATGAGGCTCCCAACTTCCACTAGCAAATCACTTTGAAGGAGAAGGACAAATGCCCCTCTTACAACCTTTACAAGTGGTTCACACTCTTACAAAATTTCAGCAAGAAAGAAAGGGAGGTGAACACTCAAGCAATTTGAAAGTAAGACTTGCTAAGGCTTTGCTAAGACCCTTTTTTTTTACTCTATTGTTTCTCAAAAGTTGTAATCTCTGTTAAGAATTGAGGGGTATTTATAGGCCTCAAGAGGATTCAAATTTGGGCTCCAAAATTTGAATTCTCTTCGGTTCCCGAAGCTAGCGGTGCCACCGCCTGTCAGTTCTGACACTGAAAGTGTACTGGGCGGTGGCACCGCCCAGTCCAACGGTGCCACTGCCTAGCTCTTCGGGTGCTGGGCGGTGCCACCGCCCAGTATGGCGGTTCCACTACCCGACCTTACTGGTCACTAGTTGGGCTTTAAGTCTGGCCCAAACCAGGTTTCATTTTGGGCCCAATTGGCCCCTAATCAAGATATAGGATTATTTCTTAATCCTAACCTTAATTACATGCAAACTACGTAAATAAAAATATAATCCTAAGCAAGTTTTTAACCGGCAAACTTCAAGTCTTGTTTCGGCGAGCTTTCCGGTGATCTTCTAGCGGACTTCCAATACGCCCTTGGATTTCTTCCGATGGACTCCCAATTGGCTCCCGATCTTGTGGCGAAATCAGCGAGTAGCCGAGCCTTCTCGGTGATCTCTGCGAACCTCCGATGATCTCTTCGGTAGACTTCCAAAAACTCTAACAAGTCCCCAATTTCTTCTCGATTGGTTCCGACAGCATCTCCGACGAATCTTCAGACTCTCAAACACCATCGAACTTGATTCCGGTAGACTCGCTTTATGTCTTTAAGCTTTCGTAGTTAATCCTGCATACTTATCTCAACATATGGATTAGATAAAATATGACAATTGACTTCATCATGAAAATCCGAGATTCAACAGGCATCGTGGTTAGAAACAAGGCTAGATTAGTGGCCAAAGGTTTTAACCAAGAAGAAGGTATCGATTATGAAGAAACCTTTGCTCCTGTGGTACGATTCGAAGCCATAAGGATGCTCCTTGCCTATGCTAGTAGTAATAATTTTAAGTTGTTTCAAATGGATATTAAAAGTGCTTTTCTTAATGGCTTTGTTTTCGAAGAAGTTTATGTTGAACAACCTCCTCGATTTGAGAATGATAATCTCCCTAATCATGTGTTTAAATTGACTAAAGCTCTCTATAGATTGAAACAAGCCCCAAGGGCTTGGTATGAGAGACTTAGCTCATTTCTTATCGAAAATAATTTTTCTAAAGGCAAGGTCGATACTATATTATTTATCAAAAATTTTGAAAATAATTTTCTTATTGTTCAAATTTATATTGATGACATTATTTTCGGTTCCACCAATGAATCTCTATGGGAATCATTTGCTAAAAGTATGAGTCTTGAATTTGAAATGAGTTTGATAGGGGAATTAATTTTCTTTTTAGACTTACAAATCAAACAACTAAATAATGATATTTTTCTTAGTCAAATAAAATATGCTTTAAATTTGTTAAAAAGGTTTAATATGGATAGTTCAAAGGCTATCAATACTCCCATGAGTACCACCACTAAGTTAGACATTGATGAAAGTAGAGAAAGCTTTGATCAAAAAGCTTATAGGGGTATGATAGGAAGTTTACTATATCTTACCGCAACTAGACCGGATATTATATTTAGTGTAGGTCTTTGTGCTAGGTTTCAATCTAATCCTAAGATATCTCATCTTGAAGCAGTTAAGAGAATTCTTAGATATCTTAAAGGTACTACTAATCTAGGATTATGATATCCAAAATCTAAGAAATTTGAACTAATTGCATATACTGATGCGGATTTTGTTGGATTTGTTAGGATCGGAGCGGCACTAAGAGGGGGGGGTGAATTAGTGCAGCAAATTAAAACATCAGTTTTGGAAAATCTTTCGTATGATAAAAATCGAACTCGGAAGTGCTTAACTTGAAAGCGTATTCGTAAAGGTGTGCAACAAAAGTAATGAGGAAGTAAAGCACGTATGAAGGTTTGCAGTAAGGTAAATAGCAATAAGTAAATGCAAACCAGAGAACACCCCAATTTTAAAGTGGTTCGGTCAAAATGACCTACATCCACTTGCGAAGCCTTCTTCGATGAGGCTCCCAACTTTCACTAGCAAATCACTTTGAAAAGAAAGGACAAATACCCCTCTTGCAACCTTTTACAAGTGGTTCACACTCTTACAAATTTTCGACGAGAAAGAAGGAGGTGAACACTCAAGCAATTGAAAACAAGACTTGCTAAAGACTTTGCTAAGGCTTTTATCTCAATCTATTGCTTCTCAAAAGTTGTAATCTCTGCTGAGAATTGAGGGGTATTTATAGGCCTCAAGAGGATTCAAATTTGGGCTCCAAAATTTGAATTCTCTTCGGTTCCCGAAGCTAGCGGTGCCACCGCCTGTCAATTCTGACACTGATAGTGTACTGAGCAGTGCCACCGCCCAGTCCAGCAGTGCCACTGCCTAGCTCTTCGGGTGCTGGGCAGTGCCACTGCCCAGTCCGGCGGTGCCACCACTTGGCTCGGGTGCTGGGCGGTGCCACCACCCAGTCCAGCGGTTCCACCGCCCAACCTTTCGGGTTCTGGGCGGTGCCACCGCCTACACTATTTCAGCTCACTGGTTGGGCTCCAAACTTGGCCCAAACCAATCCGAACTTGGGCCTAATTGGCCCCTACTTGGGTTATAAGATTAACACCTAATCATAACCCTAATTAACATGCTAACTATGAATTTTAAAGACATTTCCTAATCTATTACAAAGTCCACAAGTTAAGACTTCTTCCGGTGAACTTCCGGCGGTCTTCCGATAAACTCTCGGAAACCATTCCGCGGACTCCCGGCAAGCTCCTAGTCTTCACGATTTGATCTTGGTGACTTCCGACGAGCTTCTTCGGCAAGCTACGATCTTTCTCGGTGAGCTCCACGAACTTTCGACGTACCTTTCGGCGAGCTTCCGAAAACCCTTTAACAAGCTCCCTACTCATTCTCGGCTAGTTTCGACAGCATTCCCAATGAACCTTCAGACTTCCATTGGACTCTCGAACTCCCAACGAATCCTTCGCGCTTGACTCCGGCACTTTGTTTTGCTTTATGTCTTCATCGTTATCATAGTTAATCTTGCACACACAAGCCAAAACTCTACTCCGATCTAGACAATTATTACAATGTGAATTGACATTCTGTTGCCCGGCATGTCATCGGTTGGCGCTTCGTCCGATTCTTCAACGCATCGTCCTCTCTTGCGGCTTGTTGTCCAATCGGTGGTTGACCTCCGCAACCCCGATATCCTTGGTGCAATTCCGCTCTCCTTTGCACGATGCCCAACATCTGAAGCGTTCTACCGTCCAATATCCTGACGTGATCTCCTCCGGCACAACGTCAATTCCTCTTGCATCAACTATCTAATCCTGATCGAGTAGACCTGCATCACTCAAAATACAGTTTAAATATCTAAACACAATCAATTAGTTTCATCATCAAAATCTGAGATTCAACAGGATGTAGATTAGATAGAAAAAGAACATCCGAAACTTGTCAAATTTTAGGACACGCACTTGTTTCTTGGTTTTCCAAGAAACAAAACTCGGTTGCACTATCTACAACCGAAGTTGAGTATATTGTAGCTAGTGCATGTTATGCACTAAGTTGTGTGGATGAAAAACACTTCAGAGGATTATAAGATTCATCTTAAAAACATTCCCACAAAATGTGATAATACAAGTGCAATATGTTTAACAAAAAATCTCATTCAACACTCTAGAACAAAACATATTGATATTAGGCATCGCTTTATATGAGATCATATCAATAATCATGATGTAATCTTGGAGTTTATTGATACGAAACATCAATTAGCTGATATCTTTACAAAGCCTTTAAGTGAAGAACAATATGATTTTATTAGAAGAAAATTAGGAATGTTAATTTGTCCAAATGCATGAATTTGATGTATATATTTTTCGGACTATCTTTGTGAATTTCTTAAATGGAGCTTTCATGAGTTTATGTCATATCAAGTTTATTTCATATTCTTGCTCCATCACGTAATGATACATGAAATTTATTGACAAATGCATCTCTCACGGATTTCACTCTTATGAATTTTTTAATGAGAAATGGATTTGATGTGATCATTTATGGAATTTTTTTTATCATTCTTTCACATGAATTCTTTCTTGATAAAGGAAGAATTTTTATGATATGAACACTTGCAAGAGTGAGGATTTGATTTCACATGAGTATCTTGATCCTTGTGAAAATTGAAGCATGATTTAATGAATTTTATCACTTTTGACTTGATTTAAATCATTTCACAAAGTTGGTTCTTAATGGATTTCCTTCCTACTTTCCTTCTTCATGCAAAGTTTTGATAAAAAAAAAAGGGGGAAGAAGTTGATTCATTAATGTGTATAACTTTGAGAACTTTTGAATGATACCACATCATGAATGCTTGTAATATGATTAGAATCATCAAATACAAATTGAAATGTGGCATGGATTTTTACCATGCTTGCATTGTTGAATTGTTCTCCTTTTGGTTGATGACAAAGGGGGAGAAATGATACCAAAATGTGGTAAAATTGATGATAATGTATGCTTATGTGCTTGTCATCTTGCTATGTGGTATATTAACTTGCTATTTTACAACTTAATAACTTGCCATCTTGCCATAGAATGATCAATTGCTATCTTTGTCATTTCTCATATTTAAAATATCATACTTGAAAATAAATGTCACGCCTTGACATCATTTTCACAAATACGTGGGATCATATTTAGAATTGGAAAATCATGATAAGTATCATAATGTGTATATTGATAAGTTTAAATGAACTTAACTTATCAGTTTGATACTTGAATTCAAAGGCCTTGAATTCAAGAATGTCTTTTCTCAAGTATGGCATATAGATAGGGGAAGTTAAGGTTAACTCCGTCATCAATTAATTGTCATCATCAAAAAGGGGGAGATTGTTGAATCTCAGATTTTGATAATGAAATCAATTGTAAATTGTTTGATCTAATCTATATGTTGAGAAAAGTGTGCAAGATTAACTACGATAGTAGTAAGACATAAAGCAGGTGTTGTACTAGAGTCAAGATCAAGATTTCATTGGGAGTTCGAGAGTTCATCAGAAGTCCGAACGTTCATCGGAAGTTTGGACGTTCATCGGAAGTTTTGTCGGAACCAACTAAAAAGTCCAGGAGCTTACCAAAGAAGCTCGTCGGAACTTGCCAAGAAGATCATTGTAAAATCCAAGAGATTGCTGGGAGTCCGTCGGAGCATTGCCGAGAGTTCATCAGATGTTCACCAGAAGTACGTTGGGAGCTCGCCGGAAGAGCAATTGATGCACCAGAACAAGAAGTGTTGTGATCATGTCTTAATTATTGTAGTTAGAGCATAAATTAAGTTAGGATTGAGAGATAATCCCATTAACTTAATTAGGGGCCAACTTGGCCCTTAGTAGGGCTGAATTGGGCCGAATTGAGCAACCAATTCAGCCCTTGAAAATAGGGCCAACAGTGATATCTCCTGGAAAGTAGTGCCCCAAGTTATCTAGGCGGTGGTACTATCAGTAGTTAATGCTACTAGCTGTAGTACCGCCCTTATCAGGTGGTGGTACCGCCAGAGCTCGGTCTCCGAGCTTTGTCAAGCGATGGTACCACCCAATAATGGTGGTAGTACCGCTAGTACCCTAGAAAACCAGGATGAGACACTTCTTGGCTCCATTTTTGAAGCCATTAGGGCCTATAAAAATCCCATCATTTTCTGCATGAAAGGGCACGAAAAGTATTGGCATAATCTTGAGTCTTTGAAGTGTTAAAGAGCTGCAAAAGTGCTAGAGTTCTCCTCCTCCTTTTCTAAGTGTTGAGATCATTCAAGAGAGGTGTGAGACTTGTAAGGGTTTTCTCCTAAACCCATGAAAAGGAGAAAGCACTGTAAAGAGATTGTTGGTCTTCACCTATTGAAGGAAGGCCTTTAGTGGACGCCGGTGACCTCATTGGAGGAGGAATCCGAAAGTGGATGTAGGTCACGTTGACTGAACCACTCTAAATTCTAGTTTGCTTTTTATTTGTGCAAGTTACATTACTACAAATTTCTTTAACCTTCTCTTGCACTTTTACGAAAGCTCTCAAGTTCAATTTCTCTTTGAAATGGATTGAATGGAAACCATTTTCATCGAAATCAGTTTTAATCGAAACAAACACTTTTGAAATTGTGAAAGTTTTCCACTATAGTAATTCACCCCCCCCTCCTCTTAGTGCCACTCTTGATCTTAATAATGGTCTCAAGGGAAGAGGAATCAGGAGTGGATGTGGATCACGATGGCCGAACCATTATACAATCTAGTTTATATTTCTGCTTTGCTATTTACATTTATTGCAAACTGCCCTACTTCCTAATTACTTTTGCTGCACACTCTTACGAACATGTTTTAAGCTAACATCTTTTTCGAAATAGATTTTAATCAAACGAAAGATTTTCGAACCAACGTAATTTTATCTGCTGCACTAATTCACCCCAACCCCCCCCCCCCCCCTTCTTAGTGCAACTCTTGATCCTAATAGTTTAGATGAATCTCTTCTTTAGCGAAAAGGAACATAGGAGAAAAAAAGATCTTGTTCATGTATAGAAAATCTTAAGTTGTCAAGATCATGATTCATATAAAAAAATATCACAAGTTATAATTCTTAGAATTCACAAGAAAATCATAATTCGTAAAAAAAAACCTCTTAAATAATACGAGAACACATAATAGAAGATCTTGATTCATAAAATATTTCAAGTTGTAATTCCGAGGAATCAAAATCATGATATAGGTAAAAACTCATTCAAATTCAAATAATCAAAATCACTTTCAAGAGATTCAAAATGACATAAATAGATTTATTAATCTCTTAGGATCTCTTGTTGAAAAATCGATAAGATAGAGATTAAGAAATTTTCAAGAAAAATGCTTTCCTCTTTTTAGTTGTTTCAATTTAAGTGATTTGATTTCTTATAAGCATGCCCAAGTTTTTTTACGCCAAGTCAAAACATGCATTATAGTTTAAAATCAAAAGAGTAAATCTCATCATAGAAATTATCAAGATCAATAAATCATAAATCACCCAAAAATCATCATTACTTCAAATCATCATGCATAATTAAATATAAAATCACCAAGCATGATACCAAAACTTTTTAATATTTTCATTACATCATTACATCATTATGCATCATTAAATCATCAAGCATGATTTCATTAAACATAAAGCATTTTTAATCAAAATCATTTTGTTTGTTGTAGTAATGCATTTTTCTTTTTAAGTGAATCTAACTTTTCATGCTTAGTGCTAGGAGTTAACATGTAATTGTCATACTCAAATTTTTAATTTTTTTCAAAATCATAAGAAAGAGAAGCATGATATTTTTTATATTTTTATATTTTTAATTTACTAACTAATTTAAAAATAACTCATGAAAAGCATCAAGTAATTTTACAATAAAGTAAAGGAATTTCGGATGAGTCATTTACCTCATCGTCGAGAGCCACCAAGGCATAGTTCACCACTTTGTCTTTGTTGGTTTGCTCCTCATTTTTTTATGTACTTGATTCGTCTCATGTCGTCTTAAATGCTTTCTTCTTCTTTTGTGTGAGCACCATTTTCTTTAGTTGTGAATATTCACTTTTGAAGTGCTTGGCAGATTGCATTTATAGCAAGTTATTTTATTCTTTTTAAGTTCATTTTCATTCTTTATTCTTATTTTATAAACTTTTTAAATTTTATTGTTATAAATTTAAGATCATCATCATCAACATCATCATCATCATTACTTGAGTTATCATTGTTGAATCTCGTATTTTGATGATGAAACTACTTGATATGTGTTTATGATTTAATCTACGTTTTGAGTAACACAGGATACTTCGATCAGGATGAGACAATTAAAGCAGGAAAAATCATGTTGTGCTGGAGAAAACATGTCAGAAGATTGGACATCGGGCCAGTGGATCGGTCAACGTATTGACAGAAGGCTTCAGGCCGTGGATTCGAGCATCGGGCCACGAAGAGCGGGTATTACGCCCAGGATATCGGAGTTATGGAGTCAACTGGCCAATTAGGCAATAGGCCACAAGAGAAGACGATGTGCCGAAGAATCTGATGAAGCGTCGAGGGACCAATGACATGACCCGACAATGTGATTAATGCTTAGAATTAATTGTCTAGATTGAAGTATGTTTTACATGTGCAGGATTAACTACGAAGGCAAGGCATGGAGCAAAATGAAGTCCCGGTGTCAAGGACGCAATCACGTTTGGAGTTCAAGAGTTCGTCGGAAGTCCGGACGTTCGTCGGAAGTTCTGCGGGAACCAGCTGAGAAGTCGCAGAGCTTGCCAGAGAAGCTCGACGGAACTCACCAAGAAGATCTTCATAAAGTCTATGAGCTTGCCGGGAGTCTACCGGAACATTGTCGAGAGTTCGTCGGAGGTTCGCCGGAAGCTCGTCGGAAGAATTGATATAGGGATTTCTTTAGCTTAGAATATGTCTTAGGAATCGTAGTTAGCACGTAATTGGGATTGGATTTGGGTCAACCCAATTAGGGGCCAGCTAGGCCCATGTAAGAACTGTGTTGAGCCCAATAAGAGGCCCAAATAGTGCCCAAAGAAGTCTCACTATCGTGGCACAGTCTTCGAGACTGTGTCAGACGGTGGTACCACCAGTCTGGGCGATTGTACCGCCCCTAGTAGGGTGGCAGGCGGTGGTACCGCCAATCTAGATGGTGGTACCGCCCAACACAGCCCCCCAGGCAGTGGTACCGCTAGACTTGGGCAGTGGTACTGCCCAGGACAATGTCAGTCAAACTGATTGGGCAATGGTACCGCCCAACGCAGGCGGTGGTACCGCCTATACCCGGGGAACCTAGGATGGGAAAGATTTAGGCTCCAAGTTTAAATCAAGTTGAAGCCTATAAATACCCCTCTCATCCCTGGTTAAAATATACAAGCACAGAGCATTCAAAAGTGAGAAAACTCTGCTGTAATCTCTTTAGAATCCTCCTCCTTGAGCCTAAGTGTTAGAATAGCTTAAGAGGAGAGTGAGTGCTTGTAAGGGTTATCTCCTAAACCCGGTAAAAGGAGAAGAGGGGTGTAAGAAGGAGTTGGTCTTTGCCTATTGAAGGAAGACCTCTAGTGGATGCCGATGGCCTTGACGAAACAGGAATCAGAGGAGTAGATGTAGATCACGATTGACCGAACCACTATAAACTACCATCTTCTCTGGTTTGCATTTACTCTCTACTATTTATCTTTACTACAAACCTCTTCAATAGCTTATTGCCTTTTATTCATTTACGAATGTGTTTCAAAGTTAAGTTTTCGAAATCGGTTTTACGTCGGAAACGGTTTTATCGTACGAAAGTTTTTAAGCCGTCGTTATCTTACAGCTGCACTAATTCACACCCCCCCCCCTCTTAGTGCTCTTGATCCTAACAATTGGTATTAGAGCCTCGTTATTTCTCACTTGTATTAACACCCACGAGAAATGGCTCATTTCGGCTTTTAAGAGGGTCAATCTCTCATTCGTCCTCCCTTTTTCAATGGGACTAACTACACTTATTGGAAAACTCGAATGAGAGTTTTTTTGCTTTCGTTGGATTTGAATTTATGGTATATTGTCGAATCCGGTTTTAAAAGGTCTTCTCTTCCAATGAAAGATTGGAATAATTTGGAGAAGATATTTTTGTTAAATGCTAGAGCTATGAATGCTCTATTTTACTTTGGATGAAACTGAATTTAATCGGATTTCGTTGTGCGAAACGGCTTTCGATATTTGGTGCACTCTTGAAATCACACATAAAGGCACAAGTAGTGTAAAAGATTCTAAAGTAGATTTTTTGATACACAATTTTGAGATGTTTTGTATGGAACCAAGAGAGACTATTGGAGACATGTACACCTATTTTATGGATGTCGCTAATAGTCTAAAAGCACTTGGTAAAATCTTTTCAAATTTTAAACTTATTAATAAAATCTTAAGATCACTTTCTAAAACTTGGGAATCGAAAGTAATAGCAATACAAGAAACAAAATATTTAAATATTTTTCCACTTGAAGAACTTATCGGTTCATTGATGACATATGAAATGGTGCATAATGTACATGATGAACAAAACAACCTTTCAAAGAACAGGAAAGATTTGAGACATAGAACATTTGAAGACCACTCGAGCACAAGATCAAGTGATGGTGAACTTGAACTCACTAAGAAATTTAAAAAGTTCATGAAACAAAAATTAAAGAACAAAAAGAATGGAACTACTTGCTTTGGACGCAAGAAGAAGAACATAAAGTGGGATGAATCGAGCTCCTCCGAAGACGAGGTGAAAATCAAGAAAAGCGAGGTGGCAAACTATGCCTTAACGGCTTTCGACGTTGAGGTAATCAAAATGCCTTTAGTTTATTTTGAAATTACATAATGCTTTTCATGATGCATTTTCTTTTTTATTTAGTTTAGAATAATTATTTTTTAAAAAATTACATGTTTTGTGTTAAATGAATAAAATGTTAGAATTAAATCTAGTGATTAATTTCTTGTATGGTATAAACAATTATGTTTGTTGTGATGATTTTGTATTGCTTTCCGAGTTTTGTTGGATGGCTTTGATATGAAAAATTTGAGCATACTTATATAAAATCAATCACATAAAAAGATAAATCAAATCTTTTGTCTGAAACAATAATGTGTATCATATATTGATTTCCGATTTTGATTGAAAATTATTTATGTCTAATGAAACCATGCTTGATATCTTAATAAAAATGTTAAAAGGTTTGATATATGCTTAATATGAAATTATGTTAATATGAAATTATGCATACCTTGAAAATTTGAAACCATGTTTTGATGTCATGCCCAAAGTAGTGATACATAATGATCATGCTTAATAAATTTATATTTTCAAATTATGCATGATGATTTTAGTGATTTATGGACTATCGATTTTTACCATAATGAAAGTAGCTTTTTCGGTTTTAAAAATGATGCATGTTTTGATTTAGCATAAATGAAGAAAAAGGCATGCTTACATGAAATAATGTAAGTATAATGCTTGATGATTTTATATTTAAATTATGCATGATGATTTGAAGTAATGATGATTTTTGGGTAATTTATGGTTTATTGATCTTGATGATTTCTATTATGAGATTTACTCTTTCGATTTTAAACCATGATGTATTATGTTCATACGAAAAACTTAAGTATGCTTATATGAAACAAATCACATGAATTTAAACAACTAAAAAGAGAAAAGTATTTTTCTTCAATTTTTTTCTTTATCTTATCAATTTTTCACTAAGAGATTAATAAAGTTGTTTATGTCATTTTGAATCTCTTGAAAGTAATGTTGACATTATGATGTTTTGACGATTTGAATTTGAACAAGACTTAACTTGATTTTTCGAAATTTATGACTTAAAATTTTTTTATGCAAGAATCAAGATACTATGATATTTGATCTCCTATATTTCTTCTTGACATTTTTAAAAAAATAAGGAGATTTGTTGAAATAAATCATGTCTTTTGTAATTCAAGTGGTCTTATCTTTGATGACATGATTTCTTTGTGTTTATGACACGAATACCTTAAAATGATTGAAATAATTTACACCACTATACTCTTCCCTTATTCTTTCTTGTTTACAATGATAAAAAAGGGAAAAGTTATGATCATGCATGGTAGGATGCAATTTGACAAATTAATACCATGATGATTTGAAATGATGCATATGCTTTTTATTATGATGATGTATGTGATGTATTGCATATGATGTGTATCATGAATGCTTTAAATGATAAATATTTGGTATCATGATCAAAATGTTGATAAATACTTAAAAATTTTGATATTTAAGTATCATGTATGGTATGCTCATAATGATGATTGATTTATTTTTCAATATCGTGCATGAAAAATGAAATGTAAGGTTTTTGGAATTGTGCATGTTTTAATTTAAAACTAGGATGATGCACAAATATATTGAAAAATGATTAATAATTTACCTTTGTTATCTGAAAATTGATATAAAGGGTCTTCCCTTCTGTTTGATAATGACAAAGGAGGAGATAAAAGATGCTAGCTCATACAATTCAAGAAGAAATAAAAAATTGTACTTCTTAAAAGAGAAGAAAGAACTTGCTTCTTGAACATCTCAAATTGTTAGCTTCCATGTTGAAAAATGATGTAACATTTTGTTAGCTTGTGTTTTTGCAAAGGAAGCAAAATTAATCACACTTCTCAAAAGAGAAGAAAATGCTATCTTGAACATCATCGAAGATTGATAGCTTGCCTATGCAAACTTGCAAAATTTACAATCTTGCACATTTTCAAATTGATGATGATTTGGTGATTATGCATGCTGTAAGGAGATGAACAAACTTGCTAGCTTGCAACTTGCATATTTCAAGAAGCAAGTGCTGCTTTCTTGAACATCTCAAAACTGCTAGCTTGCATGTTCTAAAATATTGTAAAATTTGCTAGCTTGTATGAAGTAGAACATGATATCTTACTACCTTGCATATCTATGATGATAGCAAAATTGCATGATGATCAATTTGAAAATTATGTGTAATATGCAATGATTTGAAACTGTTATCTCTAAGCACATAAGAGTTGGAATTTCTTCTTTTTGTTGATGACAAAGGGGGAGAAGTATGATGACATGACATGTTATGCATAAGTTTATGATGACATGTTGCTTGGATTTTTGAATCCAAGAGTTTCTATCAATAAGCCATATTGATAGGGGGAGTTTGTTTAAACTCCGGGAGTTAAGATTAACTCCATCATCAAGTGGTTGTCATCATCAAAAAGGGGGAGATTATTGAATCTTGTATTTTGATGATAAAACCACTTGATATGTGTTTATGATTTAATCTATGTTTTGAGTGACGTAGGATACTTCGATCAAGATGAGACAATTAAAGAAGGAAAAATCATGTTGTGCCGGAGAAAACATGTCAGAAGATTGGACGTTGGGCTAGTGGATTAGTCAACGTATCGACAGGAGGCTTCGGGCCGTGGATTTGGGCATCGGGCCAAGAAGAGCGGGTATTGTGCCAAGGATATCAGAGTTGTGGAGTCAACTGGCCGATTAGGCAATAGGCCGCAAGAGAGGATGATGCGCCAAAGAATCGGACGAAGCGTCGAGGGACCAATGACATGACCGGACAATATGATTAATGCTTAGTATTAATTGTCTAGATCGAAGTATGTTTTACATGTGCAGGATTAACTATGATGGCAAGGCATGGAGCAAAATGAAGTCCTGGAGTCAAGGACGCGATCACGTTGGGAGTTTGAGAGTTCATTGGAAGTCTGGACATTCGTCGGAAGTTCTGCGGGAACCAACCGAGAAGTCACGGAGCTTGCCAGAGATGCTCGATGGAACTCACCAAGAAGATCATCGTAAAGTCTAGGAGCTTACCGGGAGTCTACCGGAACATTGTCGAGAGTTCGTCAGAGGTTCACCGGAAGATCGTCGGAAGCTCGCCGGAAGAATTGATATAGGGATTTGTTTAGCTTAGAATATGTCTTAGGAATCGTAGTTAGCATGTAATTGGGATTGGATTTGAGCCAACCCAATTAGGGGCCAGCTAGGCCAATGTAAGAATTATGTTGGGCCTAATAAGAGGCCCAAATAGTGCCCAAAGAAGTCTCACCGTCATGGCACAGTCTTCGAGACTATGTTAGGCGGTGGTACCACCAGTCTGGGTGGTTGTACCGCCCTTGGCAGGGTGCCAAGTGGTGGTACCGCCAGTCTGGGTAGTGGTACCACCCAGCACAGCCCCCCAAGTGGTGGTACCGCCCAAGACAATGTTAGTCAAACTAACATTGGGCGGTGGTACCGCACAACGCAAGCAGTGGTACCGCCCGTACCCGGGGAACCCGGGATGGGAAAGATTTAGGCTCCAAGTTTGAATCAACTTGAAGCCTATAAATACCCCTCCCATCCTTGGTTAAAATATACAAGTATAGAGCATTCAAAAATGTGAAAACTCTGCTGTAATCTCTTTAGAATCCTCCTCCTTGAGTCTAAGTGTTAGAATAGCTTAAGAGGAGAGTGAGTGCTTGTAAAGGTTATCTCCTAAACCCGGTAAAAGGAGAAGAGGGGTGTAAGAAGGACTTGGCCTTCGCCTATTGAAAGAAGACCTCTAGTGGATGCCGGTGGCCTCAACGACAGAGGAATCGGAGGAGTGGTTGTAAGTCACAATTGACCGAACCACTATAAACTGCCGTCTTCTCTGGTTTGCATTTACTCTCTGTTGTTTATCTTTACTGCAAACCTCTTCAATAGCTTACTGCCTTCTATTCATTTACGAACATGTTTCAAAGTTAAGTTTCTGAAATCGGTTTTACATCGGAAACATTTTTATCATACGAAAGTTTTTAAACCGTCGTTATCTTACCGCTGCACTAATTCACCCCCCCCCCCTTCTTAGTACTCTTGATCCTAACAATCACTCAAGTGATATTCTATTGTTCAAAGTGTCAAATCCTTCTTGTTCTTTAGAAAATAGTTCTCATATTCATCACGTTTAATACAAGTCATTTCATAGGTCATCAAAGACCCAATAAGTTCTTCGAACGAAAAATTATTCAAGTCCTTCGATTATTGTATTGCGATTACTTTCGGATCCCAACTTTTTGTAAGGGATCTTAGTATTTTGTTAACAAGTTCAAAATTAGAAAAACATTTACTAAGTGCTTTCAAACTATTGATGACATCCGTAAAACGGATGTACATGTCAACAATAGTTTCGTTTGGCTTCATTTGAAATAATTCAAAATCATGCATCAAAATATTTATTTTAGACTCTTTAACTCTATAAGTGTCTTTATGTGTGATTTCAAGAGTATGCCAAATGTCATGAGTAGTTTCACAAATATAAATTTAATTAAATTTATTTTTATCTAAAGCACAAAACAAAGCGTTCATCGCTTTAGCATTAAAAAAAAAAGATTTTTCTCAAAGTCCTTCCATTCATTCATAGGTTTAGAGGGGGTTTAAAAACCAAGTTCAATGATATTCCATAAATCAAGGTTCAAAGAAAACAACAAAAACTCTCATTTAAGTTTTTCAATATGTGTAGTCCGTCCATTGAACATAGGAGGACGAATGATAGAGTGGCCCTCTTGAAAGTCGAAAAAAGCCAATTTTCTTGCGTGTTAAATCAAATGAGAAAAAAAATATGGCTCTGATACGATACCAACTATTAGGATCAAGTCGGCACTAAGACAGGGGGGTGAATTAGTGTATATGTAAAAATTACGTTGATTTGAAAATTTTTGTTCGATAAAATTGTTTCGACAAAGCCCGTATTAAAAAGTAATGAACGTAATGACTTAGAGTAAATGTAAAGTGTATAGTGCAACTAAGTAATGAAAGAACACACCAGATTTATAGTGGTTTAGTCGTCGTGACCTACATCCACTCCCGATTCCTCTTCACTCGAGGGCACTAGCTTTCACTACCGGTCTTCCTTCAATCGGTGAAGACCAACTACCATTTTACACTCTTTCTCCTTTTCATAGGTTTAGGAGACAACCCTTACAAACCTCACACCTCTCTTGAATGATCTCGAAACTAGAAAGCAAGGAGGACACTTAGCAATTTTACAACCCAGAATAACAACCCCTTTATGCTCTAATTCATTGTTTTCTATGCAGGAATAGCTGGGATATTTATAGACCCCAAATGTCTTCAAAATTAGAGCCAAAAAGATTTCATCTCGGGTTTCCCATGTCCTGGCGGTCCACTGCCTGTGCTGGGTGGTACTACCACCTACAGCACTAACATTGAGCAGTACCACCGCTCAATCTGGTAGTACCACGACCTGACACATTTTGGGAGACTGTGTTTGGGCGATACCACTATTTAACACTAGGTGGTACCACCACCTAATTTGGTGGTACTACCGCCTAATATAGTTTCAGAGATTGTATCTTGGAGACTAAGCCTCTAGTTGTGGCACTGCCTAGACCGGCGGTGTCACCGCTTGACCCAACTTTTGGGTCACTGAATGGGCCTTTCTCTTGGCCCAAAATAGCCCCAACATAGGCTCAATTGGTCCCTAATTGAGTTGGCTTAATTATATTCTAAACCAACCCAATTACAACTAAAACTATTTCGATCTAGATAATTATTACAAAGCATTAATCACATGTTGTCCGGCATATAATTAGTTTATCGGCGCTTCATCCAAACTTTCGATGCATTGTTCTCTTTTACAGCCTTTTGCCCAATCGGCATGTTAACCTCTGCAACTTCGATCTCCTTGGTACAATATCCACTCTTCTAGGCCCGATGCCTGAACTCATGGCACAAAGCCTTCTGCTGACACGTCGACCGATCCTTCGACTCAACGTCCAATCTTCTAACATGTTCCACTCTAGCCCAACATTGATTCTTCCTACTTTAATTATCTCTTCATAATCGAAGCTATATTTGCATCACTCAAAACATAAATTAGATCATTAACTCTATCAATTGGTTTCATCATCAAAATCTGAGATTCAATAGTTTTCTACCTTAATTGCTTATCAGTCTTATTCTAAGTCAAGCACACTTTCAATATCTTTTCTAATACATTTTTATCAAGTCAAAAATTTTAACTTGACTTAATTTTTGCGATAGCACTAATTCACCGCCTCTCTTAGTGTCATTTATGATCCTAACAGAGGTGATAGCCTCAAGGTTGAGGGCTACACGGACTCAAGTTTTTAGTCCGATGTCGATGACAGCAAGTCTAATTCAAGATATTTGTTCATCTTGAATGGAGGAGTAATATGCTGGAAGAGTTCCAAGAAAGATACTACTGTTGACTCGACCACAAAGGCATAATACATTACTGTAGTAGAGGCAGCAAAGGAGGGAGTCTATATGAAGAAGTTCATCACATATTTGGGAGTCACACTAGGCAGCAAGGAGCCAATTCCCTTGTATTGTGACAACTACCGGGTGATTGCTCAAATGAGGGAACCCAAATCTTATCAGAAGTGTTTTGAGGAGGTTCCAACTTATTAGAGAGATCATGGCCCGAGAAGATATAGTAGTGGAAAGAGTTTCATCCAAAAATAACATCGCAGATCCATTGATAAAGCTGTTGTCTTATATTATATTTGAGCGTTATAAGGGTTTGATGGGGATCAAACACATAAGTGATTTCCTTTAGGTCAAGTGGGAGATTGCTAGTCATAGGTAAGTCAATCACGCGAGTTATGACACGTGTGACTTGACATATACTCTTTTACTTATTATATTATTTAGTATTTTATTATTTTATATTATTTTTTTATATTAATATATATTGTGATGTCCATGGATTTATGCAATGAGAATCAGATCATGATGAGATCATGATAATGAGACTGATTCACCTTTAAACATAGACTCTAAATAATCTCGGTCATAAGTTACTCAAGAGGGACATCGAGATAACTGGATAGACTGGTGTATTATATACCCATCCATATGATGGAGGCAGCTAGTTTCATAGTTGCTCATGTGGGGACACTAAGGATACAATGCATATGCTCGTTGGAGAATGAGTTCACTAATTGATCTGCTTATGAAATGCTAGGTGGTTAATGATACTTGATGTTAGACAGTGATTCTATAGTCCCAGTTATGTGTTTGGTCTTTATACTTGAGACACAAAAGATGTCATGTATGAGTATTTCATTCTTTGATACCGAACTTATAAATTTGGAAGTTCCAAATTTGGTATAGTAGGTTCTCGGGAATGGTAGCCAACTTTTACAAAGGCAATTGAGTGTGATAGAGGATCATCGCTCACCTGTTATGAGAGAAATATCCCATGTGTGCCTTGCTCAAAACAATCTCTAGCCAGGTGCTAGTCATATGTGCCTTGGCAAGCCAATCACATGAGTGATGGGCCACGTGTGACTTGACACCTTTAAACACAGATCCTAAATAATCCTGGTCATAGGTTACTCGAGAGGGTCATCGAGATAACCAGACAAACTGGTGTGCTGTATACTCGTCTATATGATGGATGCAATTGATCTCATAGCTGCTCATGTGGGGACACTAGGGATACAATACAGGTGCTCATTGGAGAATGAGTTCACTGATTGATCTGCTTATGAAATGCTAGGTGGTTAATGATACTTGATGTTAGACAGTGATTCTATAGTCCCAGTTATGTGTTTGGTCTTTATACTTGAGACACAAAAGATGTCATGTATGAGTATTTCATTCTTTGATACCGAACTTATAAATTTGGAAGTTCCAAATTTGGTATAGTAGGTTCTCGGGAATGGTAGCCAACTTTACAAAGGCAATTGAGTGTTGATAGAGGATCATCCGCTCACAGTGTTATGAGAGAAATATCCCATGTGTGCTTGCTCAAACAATCTCTAGCCAGGTGCTAGTCATATGTGCCTTGCAAGCCAATCACATGAGTGATGGCACGTGTGACTTGACACGCAGTCTTTTTGCTTATTATATTTTGACATTTATCACTTTATATTGCTTGTTGCATATATTATATATATATATATTGTTATGTCCTTGGATCTATGCAATAGGAATCGGATCGTGATGAGATCACGATAATGAGATCGATTCACCTTTAAACACAGATCCTAAATAATCCTGGTCATAGGTTACTCGAGAGGGTCATCGAGATAACCAGACAAACTGGTGTGCTGTATACTCGTCTATATGATGGATGCAATTGATCTCATAGCTGCTCATGTGGGGACACTAGGGATACAATACAGGTGCTCATTGGAGAATGAGTTCACTGATTGATCTGCTTACGAAATGCTGAATGGTTGATAACGCCTTATTGTCACAATGATTCCGTAGTCCCAGTAGTGTATCTAGTCCTTAAACTTGAGACACCAAGGATGTCTCGTATGAGTGCTCCACTCTTTGATATCGGACTTATAGGTTTGGATGTCCCAAATCTCGCACAATTAATTATCGGGAGTGGTAGCCAACCATATGAGGACTATTGAGTATTGATAGAGGATCATCCACTCTCAGTGTCATGAGAGGAATGTCCCATGTGTTTTTGTTCAGACAAATCCCTAGCCAAAGTCATTCGGATTGAGAGACAAAGAGTTCTCTAGGAGAATCTGATTAGAGCGAAACTCGAGTAGAAACCATATGGGTTTGACAGCACCATGCCTAGTATACAGTCTCTAAGATATTAGATGGAGGAGAGACTATAGGTATATGATAACTAAGGAAAAACATGTCTAATGGATTGGATTCCCTTATATTGTTTGAGAATTATAGCGTAGTGGCCTAATACATCCGTAGTCGATGAGTCAAGTGAATTATTATGGAGATAATATTTCACTAAGACAGAAGGAGTTCTGATAGGAATGACTCATGGCTAGCTCGATATTGGGCCTAGAGGGTCACACACATATGGTAGGCATTGCGATGAGTAGAGGTTCGGATATAAGATATCTGCTAGAGCTCATATCTTATTGGATATCCAATAAGCCCCTGAATTATTGGATCCTATGGATGAGATCCAATAAGAGCCCATATGAGATTATTGGATAAAGATCCACTAATCTAAGAGGCTTGGGTAGTTAGATGGAGATCCAATACCCAATAGGGGAGGATCCATTAGGGTTAAGTTGACAGGAGACATCTATAAATAGGAGGGAATTAGTGGTTCATAGGCTAGAGCCTTTTACTTGCCTCTCCTATTCTCCTCCCCCCTCTCCACCTCAGAGCAGGCCTGGAGTTTTAAGGACCGTCATCATAGCTCTATTGTGTCGATCACCGCTAGAGAGAAGAGCAATTGTCCTCGATCACCACTAGAGAGGAGGGCGCTTGACCTCCTTCACCCTCTCCTAGAGATCTGTAGGGATTCAGAGATATACGATCTCCCTAAGTAACACAATCTATCTCACACGTGGTTTTCTATTTCGTGGATTTTGTGCACCAATCTTTGCACGACGATGAATATATCTTTGGGAATTAGGGGTTTTGTTTTCTGTTCTTCCGTTTTGTATGTGATGTCGCCCCCCAAAATTTCCCAACAATGGTATCAGAGCCAAGTTGTTCGTACGAAAGATTGATTTTGAACTGCATGTGTTGTGTTTGTGTGATGCTTTTGACGTCAAAATTATTACTGCAAAAGGTGAGAAAGGGTAGCAATTGTTACTACCCTTGCTGCTATCTTCGTGTAGGCAGGCCGCCTACAATGGCGGCCACAAGGGCGGTAGTCGCAGGCAGGCAACATAGCGACGGCGCATGCGTAGGAGCTACACCTTCAGTAGCCGACCAGCATCCTACTTGTAGCAGGCTTGCGGCCTGCGGGGCTAGCGTCCCACGAGCACTGCCTGCAGCCACAATGCTTGCAAGGGCAGGTAGTGCTTGCGGCCAGTTTGCATGCAAGGGTGAACGACGCTTGCAGGTGCACCCGCAACGATGGTCACCCAAAAGAGGGCGTCGCCTACGAGCAGAGCCACCCACGGGGGCAGCGCAACACGCAGGGGCACCCGCCCATGGGGGCACCCACCTGCAGGGGCGGCACCGCTGGTGAGCGAGCCTCCCCCAAGCAGGTGTAGCCCCCTTGCCCCCCGCAACACGACTACCACTAGCAAGGTGGCGACGACGGCGACAGCAATAGGGGAGAGGGAGAAGGGAATTAGGGGTTTTGTTTTCTGTTCTTCCGTTTTGTATGTGATGTCGCCCCCCAAAATTTCCCAACAATGGTATCAGAGCCAAGTTGTTCGTACGAAAGATTGATTTTGAACTGCATGTGTTGTGTTTGTGTGATGCTTTTGACGTCAAAATTATTACTGCAAAAGGTGAGAAAGGGTAGCAATTGTTACTACCCTTGCTGCTATCTTCGTGTAGGCAGGCCGCCTACAATGGCGGCCACAAGGGCGGTAGTCGCAGGCAGGCAACATAGCGCTTGCGGCCAGTTTGCATGCAGGGTGAACGACGCTTGCAGGGCACCCGCAACGATGGTCACCCAAAAGAGGGGCGTCGCCTACGAGCAGAGCACCCACGGGGGCAGCGCAACACGCAGGGGCACCCGCCCATGGGGGCACCCACCTGCAGGGGCGGCACCGCTGGTGAGCGAGCCTCCCCCAAGCAGGTGTAGCCCCCTTGCCCACCCGCAACACGACTACCACTAGCAAGGTGGCGACGACGGCGACAGCAATAGGGGAGAGGGAGAAGGGAATTAGGGGTTTTTTGGGCAAAAGATAATTTTGGCCCTATGAATTTATGAAATTCCAATTCTATCCTTTTTAATCTAAATTATGAAAATACCCCTTAGAAAATTTCCAACATGTCCCTGATTTCAAAAAATATTAATTAATTAAAAAATTTAATTGATTATTATTTTATTATTATCTAGTAGTCCTACATTATGATGATTTATACATGTGTATATATAATGTGTGGACGGATGATCATGGACTGTGTGATGTGTGTACTTATGATTATTATTATTGGGGCCTACGAGCCTCCATTATATTTTTCAGTTATTGTCGGGTTGAATTAGTGCAGCGGAAAACTTTCGTCGGTTAAAAAGACTTTCATACGAAAACCGTTTCAAAAAGAACTTTAACTTGAAAGCAAACGGAAGTATAGATGATATAAAGCAACGGAAGCAGTTTGCAGTTAAGATAAAGAGCAGAATGTAAATGCAAATCGAGATTTAGAGTGGTTCGGTCAATCTTGACCTATATCCACTTTTGGCTTCCTCCTCCGATGAGGTCACCGACGTCCACTAGAGGCCTTCCTTCAATAAACAAAGGCCAACCACCCTTTTACAGCTTTTCTCCTTTTGACGGGTTCAGGAGACAACCCTTACAGATTTTCACTCCTCTCTTGAATGATCAAAACTTAGAAGGAAAAAGGGAGAAGAACTTCTAGCCTTTTACAATACTTTTAAGCTCTCAAATACTCAGAATAAAAGCAAGCTTTCGATGCCCTTTCATGCAAGAAAGGGTGGGGTTTATATAGGCCCCAATCAGTTTGAAGTTGGAGCTCAAAAGTGTCCATTCCCAGATTTTCGGGGTCCTATCGGTACCACCGCCATAACTGGGCGGTACTACCGCTTGTCATCTATCACTGAGCGGTACTACCGATGGTACCACCGCCTAGCAGAGCTCGGAGATCGAGTTCTGGTGGTACCACCGTTGGCAACAATAACTGTCAGCGGTACCACCACCCAGAATTCCTGGGACACCAAGTCTCTTGGGCAGTGCCACCGCTTGCCAGGAATTCTGGGTCCGAATGGGCTACTCCATTCGGCCCAATTTGGGTCTGTCAAGGGCCCAATTGGCCCCAGGTTAAGCTAATGGATTACCTCCCAATCCTAACTTAATCTACATACTAACTATGACAATTAAGACATCAATACTACATATCGTATTCCGGTACGTCAATCGCTTCTTCCGGCAAGCTTTCGGCGAACATCCGACGAACCCTCGGCGATGCTCCGGTAGACTCCCGGCAAACTCCTGGACTTGTGATGATCCTCTTGTCGAGTTTCGATGAGATTCTTGGCAAGCACTTAAACTTCTCGGATTGTTCTCGCAGAACCTCCGACGACCGTCCGGACTTCCGACGAACTCTCGAGCCCCAAACGTGATCTTTGTCTTGACTCCGGCTCAACCTCCTGCTACATGTCTTACTGCCATCGTAGTTAGTCCTATACACTTATCTCAACATATGGATTAGATAACCAAATGACAATTGACTACATCATCAAAATCTGAGATTCAACAATCTCCCCCTTTTTGATGATGACAATCAATTAATGACGGAGTTAACCTTAACTCCCCCTATCTATATGCCATACTTGAGATAAGTCATTCTTGAATTCAAAGTCTTTGAATTCAAGAGACATATTGATAAGTTAAGTTCATTTAAACTTATCAATAGCCCCATCATGATTCTTATCATGATATATCTCTCTGAAAATGTTGTCAAGGCATGACATCCATTTTCAAGTTTCATATTTCAAATGTAAAAGATAGCAATCATAGCAATTCATCATATGGCAAGATATCAATATGTAAAATTTTGATGTAAGCTTTTGATATCTTAACATAATGCAAATATGGTAATCATAGCAATTCTATCATCAATTTACCACATATTTCTCCTCGTTTGTCATCAACAAAAAGGAGAACGATTCAAACATATTTCAAGCATAGTAATAAGTATGGTAAAGATTCATGTCATAAAAGGATTCATATCATTTTTCAATAATAAGTGATAAGATACCATTCATACAAATTATTTTTCAAGCAATCATGACATGGTATCATTCAAAAGTCCATTAAGGAGATAGCTTTCATTACTTCTTCCTTTGTCATTAACGTTTTGCATGAAGGAGGAAAGCCATTGTGAACTAACTTTTTAAAAATAATAAGAGATTAAATCATGCTTCATTTTTACAAGAATCAAGATATACATGTGAAACCAAAGCTTTACAAGTATTCATCTAAAAAAAAATCTTCCTTCATTAAGAAGAAATTCATGTAAAAGAATCATTACATTAAATCAATTTCTCGATTAAAAATTTAAAAGATAAATCCATGAGAGATGCATTTGCTAATTAATTCCATATGTCAAAATTTATGGAGCATTGATATGAAATAAACTTGATATGACATAGGCTCTTGAAAGCTCCATTCAAGAAATACATTAAGTCCAAAAGAGAAGTACAAAATCATGCACTCGAACAATATTTTGTTATAGCTTTTTTATCACAATCATGAAGGTAAAACATGCTTATGATCATGGAAATTTTTGGCATCAAAACATACAATTTCCAACATGTTATTGAAGCATATAATCATGTAAAATTCATAAGATTTTCAGTATTGAGTTTTTAAGTGATTGATCATAGAATCATGAAAGTCCAAAAATGAAATTTAACAAATTCATGCATTCAGACAAATCAACATCCCTAATTCTCTTCTAATGAAATCAAATTGTTCTTCACTTAAAGGCTTTGTAAAAATATTAGCTAATTAATGTTTAGTATCAATGAACTCTAGGATTACATCATGATTAGTGACATGATCTCGTATAAAGTGATGTCTAATATCAATATGTTTTGTTCTTGAGTGTTAAATGAGATTCTTTGTTAAACATATTACACTTGTGTTATCACATTTAATGGGAATATTTTTAAGATGAACTTTATAATCTTCTAAGGTGTTTTTCATCTACACAACTTATACATAGCATGCACTAGCTGCAATGTACTCAACTTCAGTTGTAGATAGTGCAACTGAGTTTTGTTTCTTGGATGACCAAGAAACAAGTGCATGTCCCAAAAATTGACATATTCCTGATATGCTTTTTCTATCTAGTTTACACCCAGCAAAATCTGTATTAGTACAAGCAATTAGTTCAAAATTCTTGGATTTTGAATACCATAATCTTAGATTTGTGGTACCTTTAAGATATCTACGTACTCTTTTAACTGCTTTGAGATAAGATATCTTATGATTCGATTGAAACCTAGCACAAAGTCCTACACTGAACATGATATATGATCTAGTTGCAATGAGGTAAAGTAAACTTCCTATCATACCCCTATAAGTTTTTTTATCAAAGTTTTCTCTACTTTCATCAATTTCTAACTTAGTGGAGGTGCTCATAGGAGTGTTGATAGCTTTTGAGTTATCCATATTAAATCTTTTTTAGTAAATCTAAAGCATATTTAGTTTGACTAATAAAGATGACATTACTTAGTTGCTTAATTTGTAAGCCTAAAAAGAAGGTTAATTCTCCCATCAAACTCATTTAAAACTCAAGGCTCATAGTTTTAGCAAAAGATTCACAAAAAGATTCGTTCGTAGAACCGAAAATAATATCAACAACATAAATATGAACAACGAGAAAATTATTTTCAAATTTTTTTATAAACAATGTAGTATTGACCTTGCCTTTAGAGAAATTATTTTCAATAAGAAAAAAACTCAGTCTCTCATACCAAGCTCTTGGGGCTTGTTTTAAACCATAGAGAGCTTTAGTTAATTTAATCACATGATTAGGGAAACTATTATTCTCAAATCCAAGAGGTTGTTCAACATAAACTTCTTCGAAAATAAAGCCATTAAGAAAAGCACTTTTAACATCCATTTGAAACAACTTAAAATTAGTACTACTAGCATAGGCAAGGAGCATCCTTATGGCTTCTAATCGAACCATAGGAGCAAAGGTTTCTTCGTAATCGATACCTTCTTCTTGGTTGAAACCTTTAGCCACTAATCTAGCCTTGTTTCTAATCTAACCACAATACCAGATTCATCTTGCTTGTTTCTAAATACTCATTTAGTATGAATAACTAAATGATCATTTGGCCTAGGAACAAACTTCCACACCTCATTTCTCTCAAATTAATTTAACTCATCTTGCATTACGATAATCCATGAATCATTTTTCATGGCTTTGTCAATACATTTAGATTCAATTTGGGAGAGAATGGCGGTGTTGGCACAAAAATTTTTAAGAGAAGAACGTGTTTGAACCCCCTTAGATGTGTCTCCTAAGATTAGCTCCTTAGGATGAGCATCTACATACTTCCAATCCTTGGGTAAAGATGTTTCGGAAGTGGATGCATCCAAGTTGCTAGTTGAAGAAGGGGTTTCATTTAAATTCAAAGAATCAAAATTAATATCATCATCAAAATTATTTTTCTTGATTTCGAAAATCTCATTGAAAACAACATGAATGGATTCTTCTATAATTAAAGTTTTTTTATTAAAGATACGAAATGCTTTAGAAATTGAAGAATAACCAAGAAAAATTCCTTCATCGGATTTAGCATTAAATTTTCCTAAGGCATCTTTTTTATTCAAGATAAAACACTTACACCCAAAAACTTTAAAATATGAAACATTGAGTTTTTTGTTGTTCCGCGACTCATAGGGAGTTTTGGTGAGTAAGGGTCTTACTAGAACTCTATTCATAATATAGCATGCAGTGTTTATGGCTTCGACCCAAAATATTTGGGTAGACTATGTTTATTCAACATTGTTCTTGCTATTTCTTGTAAATTTTTATTCTTTCTTTCAACCACTCCATTTTGTTGAGGATTTCTTGAAGTAGAGAAGTTGTGGTTGTATCTATTAGATTCACAAAATTCCTAGAAATCACGATTTTGAAATTCACCACTGTGATCACTTCGAATTGATGAAATCATAGAATCCTTTTCATTTTGAACAAGTTTACAATACTTAGTGAAATATCTAAAGCATTTATTTTTGTGTTTCAAGAAATAAGTCTATGTGTATCTACTATAATCATCTAATATAACAAAAGCGTATTTGCTACCTCCTAGGCTTGATGTAGAGATTGGTCCGAATAAGTCCATATGGATCAATTGCAAGGGTCTAGAGGTGCTTATTTGATTCTTAGATTTGAAGATACCCTTTATTTATTTTCCTAATTGAAAAGCATCACACACATTATCTTTAATGAACTTGATATGAGGAATTCCTCTTATAAGTTCTTTGGATGAAATTTGGGTTATTAGTTTCATACTAGCATGACCTAATCTCTTATGCCAAAGCCAAGCATCGTCATTCAAAACCGAGAAACATATTTCATTACAAAGATCATTGATGTCAATGGTGTATACGTTATTTTGTTTTAATACAATCATAGATGTGTTTTTGTGTGGTTTTTCAATGATGCAAGCATTAGATTCTAATTTGATAATATATCCTTTATCACACAATTGACTAATGCTCAAGAGGTTATGTTTTAAACCATCAACTAACAAAACATATTCAATAAAGAAGTTAGATTTGTTACCTATGGTTCCTTTGCCAATGATTTTACCCTTGTTGTTATCTCCGAAGGTGACATAACCTTCGTCTATGCTAGTGAGCTTAGAGAATTGAGATGGATCTCCAGTCATATGCCTTTTGCATCCACTATCAAGGTATCATCTCTTGCTCCTAGCTTGTGGTGATATATGTTTCTACAAAAAAGGATGATTTTTAGGTACCCATTTAATCTTAGGTGCCTCAAAAATCGATCTAAATTGTTTATCATGTTGCATGGAGTTCTTTATGGTTCCTTTTGGAACCCAAATCAATTTGTTCAGACTAACTTTCTTGAATAGACAATGATAAATTCTATGTCCATGTTTGCAACAAAAGTTGCATTTATTTTGGTGCGAAACATACAAGATAGGGCCTTTAATGAAAGTGGTTGGATTTTGGTGAGAGCTTCTCACAAATCCGATTTCACTTCTTTTAGGAACGTGACTCTTATTTGTAAGGATCATATTCAAAGGCTTGCTACCAACCTCAAATTTCTTCAAGGTATCCTTGAGTAGCAAGTTCTCCTTTTGGAGAATTTCTAAATCATGGCATTTCGTATATGGAACTAAACTGTCATTATGTTTAATTTTTAATTTATCAAAATTACTAATAAGAATATCATGCTTCTTTTTTAACAATTTATATTTTCTACTAATTGTTTTACATTCATCAAATAAATCATGAAAAGTATTTAACAATTCATCAAATGATAAATCTGCATCCATTAAACTTGATACCTCCTCTCTGATGGCCATGAGTGCATAATGAGCAACTTGTTCAGTGTTGGACTCCTTTTCTTCGGATGCGCTTAAGTCATCCCATGCTACTTTGAGCGCCTTCTTCTTTGGTGTTCTCTTCTTGGCTTGAGGACAATCACTTTTATAGTGTCTCGGCTTTTTGCATTCGTAGCAAATAACTTGGTCCTTTTTGGGTTCAAATTTATTTTGTGTCATTTTCAAATTTATTTATTTTAATAATTTTTTTTAATTTCCTTGTTAGAAGTGCCAAGTCGTCATCAAAGTCCTCATCACTTAAGTTTTCTCTCAAGTGGTCTTCTAGAGTTCTAAGTGTCATATCCTTCCTGTTCTTTGGAAGGGTGTTTTCATGCCCTTCATGAGCTTTGCAAGTTATTTCGTAGGTCATTAATGACCCGATTAATTCTTCAAGAGGGAAGTTATTTAAATCTTTAGCCTCTTAAATAGCAATGACTTTGGGGTCCCAACTCTTTGGAAGGGATCTTAGAATTTTATTAACAAGCTCGAAATCTGAAAAACTTTTACCAAGTCCTTTTAGACCATTGACGACATCCGTGAAATGGGTGTACATGTCACCTATGGTCTCGCTTAGTTTCATTCGAAAAAGTTCATAAGAATGTATTAAAAGATTGATTTTTGACTTTTTCACTCTACTTATGCTTTCGTGAGTCACTTCAAGTGGATGCCAAATATCAAATGTAGTTTCACAAATTGAAATATGATTGAACTGAAAAGTGACAAGAAGCCATGAATTCTGAGATAGATTCCATATATAACAAGGTTTAGAACCTAGTTGATACGCCCGAGGATATTGTACTCATCGGTTACAAGTGGATCTTTAAGAAAAAGATCATAGTAGATGGAAAGGTAGAGACCTATAAGCAAGGCTATTGGGTAAGGGGTATCGTCAAAGACAATGTGTTGACTATGATGAAACCTTCTCACCCGTAGCCATGCTAAAATCCATTCGAATTCTATTAGCTATTGCAATACACTATGATTATGAGATATGATAGATGGATGCGAAAACTATATTCCTCAATGGCAACTTCGAGGAGGAGGTGAATATGATATAGCCCGAGGGATTCGTGTCCAAGGACTGCCCACATAAGGTATGTAGGTTGCTTAGATCCATTTATGGACTAAATCAAGCATTCTGAAGTTGGAACATAAGATTTGATGAGGCAATCAAATCTTATGACTTCATTAAGAATAAATATGAGCCTTGTGTGTACGGGAAGGTAAGTGGGAGCACTATCACCTTCTTGGTGTTATATGTGCATGATATCCTGATTATTAGGAATGATGTAGGAATGTTATCCACAATAAAGTCTTGGTTATCTAGACACTTTATTAGGAAACAGTTGGTACTAAGAGGGGGGGGGGGGGGGTGAATTAGTGCAACAGTAAAAAACATCGATTTTGAAAAATATTCATTTCGATTAAACTCGTTTCATAAATATGCTTAAATTGAAAGTGTACAAAAGAGTATAGTTAGTAAGGTTAAAGAAGTTTGCAGTTAAAGTAAATTACTCAAAAGAAATGCAAACTAGATTTTTATAGTGGTTCAATCGTCGTGACCTATATCCACTCCACTGATTCCTCTTTCGTTGAGGCCACTGGCATCCACTAACGATCTTCCTTCAATAGGTGAAGATCAACTATCTTTTTACACCCCTCTTCTCCTTTTTACAGGTTTAGGAGACAACCTTTATAGCCCCCACTTTCTCCTCTCTTAAACTTCACAAACACTTAGACTTTTAAGAGGGATTCACACAAGATTACAATAGCATTTACTTTTCTTTTTGTTTCAGTTGTGTGTCTGTTAACTAAGGATGAGAAGGGTATTTATAGGCCTCAAGTTAATTTAAATTTGGAGCCTAGAAAGGTCACATCTAGGGTTTCCCAGGTCTTGGCAGTACCATCACTTATGCTGGGCAGTACCACCACCTGCAACACTGATACTAGGTGGTACCATCGCCCAGTCTAGCAGTACCACCACCTAGAAGACTGTGTCTGGGCGGTACCACTGCCTGACTATGACACTAGGTGGTACCACAACCTAGTCTAACAGTAGCACCACTTGACATAGTCTCGAAGACTATGCCACGACGATGCCACTTGTTGGGTCACTATTTGGGTCTTTCACTTAGTCCAACACAATCCATACATGGGCCCAACTAGCCCCTAATTGAGTTGGCCCAATTTCAATCTCAATTATGTGCTAACTATGAAATTTAAGGCATACACTAAGCTAAACAAGTCCGATAGGTCTAGGTTTTTTCTGGCGATCTTTCGGCGAACTTCCTATAATATCTCGGCAATGTTCTAGCGGACTCCCGGCAAGCTCCTGGACTTCACGATGATCTTCTTGGTGAGTTTTGATGAGCTTCTTCGGTAAGCTCCTGGACTTCTCGGTCAATTCTGGTTGAACTTGTTGAATCTCGGATTTTGATGATGAAGTCAATTGTCATTTGTTATCTAATCCATATGTTAAGATAAGTGTGCAGGATTAACTACGATGAAAGTAAGACATGCAGCAGGAGTTGCGCCGAAGTCAAGACTATGATCACGTTGGGGGTTCGAGAGTTCGACGGAAGTCCGGACGGTCATTGGAGGTTCTGCGGGAACAAATCCGAGAAGTCCAGGAGCTTGCCAAAGAAGCTCATCGAAACTCGCCAAGTGGATCATCGCAAGTCCAGGAGTTTGTCGGAAGTCCACCGGAGCATCACCGAGGGTTCGTCGGATGATCGTCGGAAGTTCGCCGGAAGCTCGACGGAAGAAGCGATTGACGCACCGGAGCAAGTTGCAGTAAATGTCTTGAAAAATATTATAGTTAGCGTGATGATTAAGTTAGAAATGGGAGGTGATCCCATTAACTTAATCTTGGGGCAATTGGGCCCTTAACAGACCCAAATTCGGTCGAATGGATCAGTCCATTCGGACCCAAATCCTTGGCCGGCGATGGCACCGCCTGGGTCGGCGGTGGCACCGCCCAGCAGCGAGTCTCGGAGTGAGGCTGGGCGGTGGCACCGCCCGAGACTGGGCGGTAGCACCGCCCCTGTCAGGCGGTGGCACCGCCTGGGCTCAGTCTCTGAGTGAGACTGGGTGGGCGGTAGCACCGCCCCTGTCAGGCGGTGGCACCGCCTGGGCTCAGTCTCCGAGTGAGACTGGGCGGTAGCACCGCCCCTGTCAGGCGGTGGCACCGCCTGGGCTCAGTCTCCGAGTGAGACTGGGCGGTAGCACCGCCCCTGTCAGGCGGTGGCACCGCCTGGGCTCAGTCTCCGAGTGAGACTGGGCGGTAGCACCGCCCCTGTCAGGCGGTGGCACCGCCTGGGCTCAGTCTCCGAGTGAGACTGGGCGGTAGCACCGCCCCTGTCAGGCGGTGGCACCGCCCCTATCAAGCGGTGGCACCACCTAGGCTCAGTCTCCGAGTGAGACTGGGCGGTAGCACCGCCCCTGTCAGGCGGTGGCACCGCCTGGGCTCAGTCTCTGAGTGAGACTGGGCGGTAGCACCGCCCCTGTCAGGCGGTGGCACCGCCTGGGCTCAGTCTCCGAGTGAGACTGGGCGGTAGCACCGCCCCTGTCAGGCGGTGGCACCGCCTGGGCTCAGTCTCTGAGTGAGACTGGGCGGTAGCACCGCCCCTGTCAGGCGGTGGCACCGCCTGGGCTCAGTCTCTGAGTGAGACTGGGCGGTAGCACCGCCCCTGTCAGGCGGTGGCACCGCCTGGGCTCAGTCTCCGAGTGAGACTGGGCGGTAGCACCGCCCCTGTCAGGCGGTGGCACCGCCTGGGCTCAGTCTCTGAGTGAGACTGGGCGGTAGCACCGCCCCTGTCAGGCGGTGGCACCGCCTGGGCTCAGTCTCTGAGTGAGACTGGGCGGTAGCACCGCCCCTGTCAGGCGGTGGCACCGCCTGGGCTCAGTCTCTGAGTGAGACTGGGCGGTAGCACCGCCCCTGTCAGGCGGTGGCACCGCCTGGGCTCAGTCTCTGAGTGAGACTGGGCGGTAGCACCGCCCCTGTCAGGCGGTGGCACCGCCTGGGCTCAGTCTCTGAGTGAGACTGGGCGGTAGCACCGCCCCTGTCAGGCGGTGGCACCGCCTGGGCTCAGTCTCTGAGTGAGACTGGGCGGTAGCACCGCCCCTGTCAGGCGGTGGCACCGCCTGGGCTCAGTCTCCGAGTGAGACTGGGCGGTAGCACCGCCCCTGTCAGGCGGTGGCACCGCCTGGGCTCAGTCTCTGAGTGAGACTGGGCGGTAGCACCGCCCCTGTCAGGCGGTGGCACCGCCTGGGCTCAGTCTCTGAGTGAGACTGGGCGGTAGCACCGCCCCTGTCAGGCGGTGGCACCGCCTGGGCTCAGTCTCCGAGTGAGACTGGGCGGTAGCACCGCCCCTGTCAGGCGGTGGCACCGCCTGGGCTCAGTCTCCGAGTGAGACTGGGCGGTAGCACCGCCCCTGTCAGGCGGTGGCACCGCCTGGGCTCAGTCTCTGAGTGAGACTGGGCGGTAGCACCGCCCCTGTCAGGCGGTGGCACCGCCTGGGCATGTCAGGTGGTGGTACCGCCCGAGCTCGGTCTCCGAGTTCTGTCAGGCGGTAGTACCGCCCATTTATGGCGGTAGTACCGCCAGGACCCCGAAAACATGGGAATTGACATTTTTGAGCTCCAAATTCAAATCAGTTTGGGGCCTATATAAACCCCACCCTTTCATGCATGAAAGGGTACCAAAACTTAGCATTTATTCTGAGATTTTGAGAGCTTAAAAGTGTTGTAAAAGGCTAGAAGTTCTTCTCCCTCTTTTCTTCGAAGTTTTGATCATTCAAGAGAGGAGTGAAAAATTTGTAAGGGTTGTCTCCTAAGCTCGTCAAAAGGAGTGAAACTGTAAAAGGGTGGTTGGCCTTCACCTATTGAAGGAAGGCCTCTAGTGGACGTCGGTGACCTCATCCGACGAGGAAGCCAAAAGTGGATGTAGGTCAAGATTGACCGAACCACTCTAAATCTCGGTTTGCATTTACATTCTATTCTCTATCTTAACTGCAACTACTTCCATAGCTTTACTTTAACTGCACTTTACTTGATCTTAAGTTAAAGCAATTTCTGATTCGACTTTCATACTGAAATCGTTCTTATCATACGAACGTCGTTTTAAATCGTCGAAAGTTTTTCGCTGCACTAATTCACCCCCCCCCTCTTAGTGCTCTTGATCCTAACAATTGATATCAGAGCCAGGTTAACTCTCAATCGGATTAAAACCCAAGAGAGATGGCATACGTCGGAAATTAAGAGGGCCACTCTATTACACGTCCACCCATGTTCAATGGGACGGACTACACCTATTGGAAGACCCGAATGAGGATCTTTCTTATTTCAATGGATTTTGAACTTTGGAATCTTGTCGAAAATGGATTTTCGAAATCTTCTCTTCCAATGATTGATTGGAATGAATTGGAGAAGAAGACTTTCGCTCTTAATGCAAAGGCTATGAATGCCTTATTTTGTGCGCTTGATAAAAATGAGTTCAATCGTGTTTCGATTTGTGAAACCGCATTTGATATTTGGCATACACTCGAAGTGACTCACGAAGGCACAAGTAGAGTGAAAGAGTCAAAAATCAATCTTTTGATACATTCTTTTGAACTTTTCCGAATAAAACCGAGCAAGACTATTGGCGATATGTACACCCGTTTCACGGATGTCGTCAATGGTCTAAAAGGACTCGGCAAAAGTTTTTCAGATTTTGAGCTCGTAAATAAGATTCTAAGATCCCTTCCTAAGAGTTGGGACCCTAAAGTCACTGCTATTTAAGAGGCTAAAGATCTAAACAACTTCCCTCTTGAAGAATTAATCGGGTCATTAATGACCTACGAAATGACTTGCAAAGCTCATGAAGAGCAAGAAGAGATCCTTCCAAAGAACAGGAAGGATATGGCACTTAGAACTTTTGAAGACCACTTGAGAGAAAACTCAAGTGATGAAGACTGTGACGATGACTTGGCACTTCTAACAAGGAAATTCAAAAAATTCATTAAAAGAAACAAATTTAAAAATGACTCAAAAAATAAATTTGAACCCAAAAAGGACCAAGTTATTTGCTACAAATGCAAGAAGCCAGGATACTACAAAAGTGATTGCCCCCAAGCCAAGAAGAGAACACCAAAGAAGAAGGCGCTCAAAGCAACGTGGGATGACTCAAGTGCGTCCGAAGAAGAGGAGTCCAACACCGAGCAAGTTGCTCATTACGCCCTAATGGCCATCGGAGATGAGAAACATACATCATCACAAGCTAGGAGCAAGAGATGGTACCTTGATAGTGGATGCTCAAGGCATATGACCGGAGATCCATCTGAATTCTCTAAACTCACTAGCATAGACGAAGGTTATGTCACCTTCGGAGACAACAACAAGGGTAAAATCATTGGCAAAGGAACCATAGGTAACAAATCCAACTTCTTTATTGAAGATGTTTTGTTAGTTGATGGTTTAAAACATAACCTCTTGAGCATTAGTCAATTGTGTGATAAAGGATATATTGTCAAATTTGAATCTAATGCTTGCATCGTTGAAAAACCACACAAAAACATATCTATGATTGCATTAAAACAAAATAACGTATACACCATTGACATCAATGATCTTTACAATGAAAAGTGTTTCTCGGTTTTGAATGAGGATGCTTGACTTTGGCATAGGAGATTAGGTCATGCTAGCATGAAACTAATCACTCAAATATCATCCAAAGAACTTGTAAGAGAAATTCCTCATATCAAGTTCATCAAAGATAATGTGTGTGATGCTTGTCAATTAGGAAAACAAATTAAGGGTAGTTTCAAATCTAAGAATCAAATAAGCACCTCTAGGCCCTTACAATTGATCCATATGGACTTGTTTGGACCTATCTCTACATCAAGTCTAGGAGGTAGCAAATATGCCTTCGTCATTGTAGATGACTATAGTAGATACACATGGACTTATTTCTTAAAACATAAAAATGAATGCTTTAGATATTTTACCAAGTTTTGCAAACTTGTCCAAAATGAAAGGGTTCTATGATTGCGTCAATTAGAAGTGATCATGGTGGTGAATTTCAAAACCGTGATTTTCAAGAATTTTGTGAATTTAATGGATACAATCATAACTTCTCTACTCCAAGAAATCCTCAACAAAATAGAGTAGTAGAAAGAAAAAATAGAAATTTACAAGAAATGGCAAGAACCATGTTGAATGAACATAGCCTACCCAAATATTTTTGGGCCGAAGCCGTAAACACTACATGCTATATTTTGAATAGAGTTCTAGTAAGACCCTTACTCACCAAAACTTCCTATGAGTTGTGGAACAACAAAAAACCCAATGTTTCATATTTTAAAGTTTTTGGGTGCAAGTGTTTTATCTTGAATGAAAAAGATGCCTTAGGAAAATTTGATGCTAAATCCGATAAAGGAATTTTCCTTGGTTATTCTTCGGTTTCTAAAGCTTTTCGTATATTCAATAAAAGAACTTTAATTATAGAAGAATCCATTCATGTTGTTTTCAATGAGATTTCCAAAATCAAGAAAAATGATTTTGATGATGATGTTAATTTTGATTCTTTGAATTTAAATGAAACCCCTTCTCCAACTAGCAACTTGGATGCATCCACTTCCGAAACATCCTTACCCAAGGATTGGAAATATGTAGATGCTCATCCTAAGGAGCTAATTCTAGGAGACACATCTAAGGGGGTTCAAACACGTTTTTCTCTTAAAGAATTTTGTGCCAACGTCGCTTTTCTCTCCCAAATTGAACCTAAATGTATTGACGAAGCCATGAAAGATGATTCATGGATTATCGCAATGCAAGATGAGTTAAATCAATTTGAGAGAAATGAGGTGTGGAAGCTTGTTCCTAGGCCAAATGACCATTTAGTTATTGGTACTAAATGGGTCTTTAGAAACAAGCAAGATGAATATGGTATCGTGGTTAGAAATAAGGCTAGATTAGTAGCCAAATGTTTCAACCAAGAAGAAGGTATCGATTACGAAGAAACCTTCGCTCCTGTGGCTAGATTAGAAGCCACAAGGATGCTCCTTGCCTATGCTAGTAATAATAATTTAAGTTATTTCAAATGGATGTTAAAAGCGCTTTTTTTAATGGCTTTATTTCCGAAGAAGTTTATGTTGAACAACCTCCCGGATTTGAAAATAATAGCCTCACTAATCATGTGTTTAAATTAACTAAAGCTCTCTATGGTTTAAAACAAGCCCCAAGGGCTTGGTATGAGAGACTTAGTTCTTTTCTTATTAAAAATAATTTTACAAAAGGCAAGGTTGATACTACATTGTTTATCAAGAATTTGAAAATAATTTTCTCATTGTTCAGATTTATGTTGATGATATTATCTTTGGCTCTACAAACGAATCTCTTTGTGAATCATTTGCTAAAACCATGAGTCTAGAATTTGAAATGAGTTTGATGGGAGAATTAACCTTTTTCTTAGGCTTACAAATTAAGCAACTAAGAAATGGTATCTTTATTAGTCAAACTAAATATGCTTTAGACTTGCTAAAGAGATTTAATATGGAAAGCTCAAAAGCTATTAACACTCCTATGAGCACATCCACTAAGTTAGAAGTTGATGAAAGTGGAGAAAGCTTCGATCAAAAAACTTATAGGGGTATGATAGGAAGTTTACTTTACCTCACTGCAACTAGACCAGATATCATGTTCAGTGTAGGACTTTGTGCTAAGTTTCAATCGAACCCTAAGATATCTCACCTCAAAGCGGTTAAAAGAATATTTAGATATCTTAAAGGTACCACAAATCTAGGATTATGGTATCCGAAAACCGAGAAGTTTGAGTTAATTGCTTATGCTGATGCAGATTTTGCTGGATGTAGATTAGATAGAAAAAGCATATCAGAAACATATCAATTTTTGAGACATGCTCTTGTTTCCTGGTCATCTAAGAAACAAAACTCGGTTGCACTATCAACGACCGAAGCTAAGTATATAGCAGCTAGTGCATGCTGTGCACAAGTTGTGTGGATGAAAAACACCTTAGAAGATTATAAAGTTCATCTTAAAAATATTCTCATTAAATGTGATAACACAAGTGCTATATGTTTAACAAAGAATCTCATTCAACACTCAAGAACAAAACATATTGATATTAGACATCACTTTATACGAGATCATGTCACTAATCATGATATAGTTATAGAGTTCATTGATACTAAACATCAACTAGCTGATATTTTTACAAAGCCTTTAAGTGAAGAACAATTTAATTTCATTAGAAGAGAATTAGGAATGTTAATGTGTCCGAATGCTTGAACTCATTAAATCTATTTTTTGGACTTTCTTGATTCAATAATCAAATCACTCAATTGCTATGATGATTTTACATGATTACATGATTACATGTTGGAAATTATGTATTTTGGATATAAAAATTTCCATGATAATGAGCATGTTTTATCTTCATGATTGTATTGGAAAATCTATAGCAAAACCTTGTCCGAATGCATGAAAGTGTTAAATTTTATTTTCGGATTTTCTTGATACCTTATTCTCTTTCGAACTTAATATAGCTCTCATAAGCATATGTTATATCGAGTTTGATTCATTGATTTTTGACATGTGGAATTAATTAGCAAATGCATCTTTCATAGGCTTATAATGTGAAAAAATATTTTCACATACATATCTTAAAAAAAAAAAAGGGGAAGATTTTTTACTTGCAAGGATATTGATTCACTTACATATCTTGATCCTTGTAAAAATGAAGCATGATTTAATCTTTCCTTGAGATATTTGTATAATTGGTATCCTATCACTCATTGTTGAAAAATTACCTATCACTCACTTGTGTTTAAAATTTGCTTATATCGTTCTCCTTTTTGTTAATGACAAATGGAGAGAAATATATGAATTGATGCTATGAGTGCCATATTTGAATTTGAATTATGTTAAAAAGCTTACATCGAAATATATGGTAAATTGATGATAGAAATGATATGATTGCTAAACGCTTGAAATATTTGCATTATGTTAAGATATCAAGAACTTGCATCGTAATTTCACATGTTGATATCTTACCATATGATGAATTGCTACCATTACTATCATTCACATTTGAAATGTAAAACTTGAAAAAGGATGTCAAGCCTTGACATCATTTTCAAAGAGATACATCATGATAGGAATCATGATGAAAGTATTGATAAGGTTAAACAATCTTAACTTATCAATATGTCTCTTGAATTCAAAGGCTTTGAATTCAAGAATGACTTATCTTGAGTATGGCATATAGATAGGGGGAGTTAAAGTTAACTCCGTTATTAATTGATTGTCATCATCAAAAAGGGGGAGATTGTTGAATCTCGGATTTTGATGATGAAGTCAATTGTCATTTGTTATCTAATCCATATGTTAAGATAAGTGTGCAGGATTAACTACGATGAAAGTAAGACATGCAGCAGGAGTTGCGCCGAAGTCAAGACTATGATCACGTTGGGGGTTCGAGAGTTCGACGGAAGTCCGGACGGTCATCGGAGGTTCTGCGGGAACAAATCCGAGAAGTCCAGGAGCTTGCCAAAGAAGCTCATCGGAACTCGCCAAGTGGATCATCGCAAGTCCAGGAGTTTGCCGGAAGTCCGCCGGAGCATCGCCGAGGGTTCGTCGGATGATCGCCGGAAGTTCGCCGTAAGCTCGACGGAAGAAGCGATTGACGCACCGGAGCAAGTTGCAGTAAATGTCTTGAAAAATATTGTAGTTAGCGTGATGATTAAGTTAGAAATGGGGAGGGTGATCCCATTAACTTAATCTTGGGGCAATTGGGCCTTAACAGACCCAAATTGGGCCGAATGGATCAGCCCATTCGGACCCAAATTCCCTGGCCGGCGGTGGCACCGCTTGGGTCGGCGGTGGCACCGCCCAGCAGCCGAGTCTCGGAGTGAGGCTGGGTGGTGGCACCGCCCCTATCAGGCGGTGGCGACAGCCTAGGGCTCAGTCTTTTCAGGCGGTGGCACCGCCTGGGCTCAGTCTCCGAGTGAGACTGGGTGGGCGGTAGCACCGCCCCTGTCAGGCGGTGGCACCGCCTGGGCTCAGTCTCCGAGTGAGACTGGGCGGTAGCACCGCCCCTGTCAGGCGGTGGCACCGCCTGGGCTCAGTCTCCGAGTGAGACTGGGTGGGCGGTAGCACCGCCCCTGTCAGGCGGTGGCACCGCCTAGGCTCAGTCTCCGAGTGAGACTGGGTGGGCGGTAGCACCGCCCCTGTCAGGCGGTGGCACCGCCCCTATCAGGCGGTGGCACCGCCCCTATCAGGCGGTGGCACCGCCTGGGCTCAGTCTCCGAGTGAGACTGGGCGGTAGCACCGCCCCTGTCAGGCGGTGGCACCGCTTGGGTCGGCGGTGGCACCGCTTGGGCTCAGTCTCCGAGTGAGACTGGGCGGTAGCACCGCCCCTGTCAGGCGGTGGCACCGCCTGGGCTCAGTCTCCGAGTGAGACTGGGCGGTAGCACCGCCCCTGTCAGGCGGTGGCACCGCCTAGGCTCAGTCTCCGAGTGAGACTGGGCGGTAGCACCGCCCCTGTCAGGCGGTGGCACCGCCTGGGCTCAGTCTCCGAGTGAGACTGGGCGGTAGCACCGCCCCTGTCAGGCGGTGGCACCGCTTGGGTCGGCGGTGGCACCGCCTAGGCTCAGTCTCCGAGTGAGACTGGGCGGTAGCACCGCCCCTGTCAGGCGGTGGCACCGCCTGGGCTCAGTCTCCGAGTGAGACTGGGCGGTAGCACCGCCCCTGTCAGGCGGTGGCACCGCCTGGGCTCAGTCTCCGAGTGAGACTGGGCGGTAGCACCGCCCCTGTCAGGCGGTGGCACCGCCTGGGCTCAGTCTCCGAGTGAGACTGGGCGGTAGCACCGCCCCTGTCAGGCGGTGGCACCGCCTGGGCTCAGTCTCCGAGTGAGACTGGGCGGTAGCACCGCCCCTGTCAGGCGGTGGCACCGCCTGGGCTCAGTCTCCGAGTGAGACTGGGTGGGCGGTAGCACCGCCCCTGTCAGGCGGTGGCACCGCCTGGGCTCAGTCTCCGAGTGAGACTGGGTGGGCGGTAGCACCGCCCCTGTCAGGCGGTGGCACCGCCTGGGCTCAGTCTCCGAGTGAGACTGGGCGGTAGCACCGCCCCTGTCAGGCGGTGGCACCGCCTGGGCTCAGTCTCCGAGTGAGACTGGGCGGTAGCACCGCCCCTGTCAGGCGGTGGCACCGCCTGGGCTCAGTCTCCGAGTGAGACTGGGCGGTAGCACCGCCCCTGTCAGGCGGTGGCACCGCCTGGGCTCAGTCTCCGAGTGAGACTGGGCGGTAGCACCGCCCCTGTCAGGCGGTGGCACCGCCTGGGCTCAGTCTCCGAGTGAGACTGGGCGGTAGCACCGCCCCTGTCAGGCGGTGGCACCGCCTGGGCTCAGTCTCCGAGTGAGACTGGGCGGTAGCACCGCCCCTGTCAGGCGGTGGCACCGCCTGGGCTCAGTCTCCGAGTGAGACTGGGCGGTAGCACCGCCCCTGTCAGGCGGTGGCACCGCCTGGGCTCAGTCTCCGAGTGAGACTGGGTGGGCGGTAGCACCGCCCCTGTCAGGCGGTGGCACCGCCTGGGCTCAGTCTCCGAGTGAGACTGGGCGGTAGCACCGCCCCTGTCAGGCGGTGGCACCGCCTGGGCTCAGTCTCCGAGTGAGACTGGGCGGTAGCACCGCCCCTGTCAGGCGGTGGCACCGCCTGGGCTCAGTCTCCGAGTGAGACTGGGCGGTAGCACCGCCCCTGTCAGGCGGTGGCACCGCCTGGGCTCAGTCTCCGAGTGAGACTGGGCGGTAGCACCGCCCCTGTCAGGCGGTGGCACCGCCTGGGCTCAGTCTCCGAGTGAGACTGGGCGGTAGCACCGCCCCTGTCAGGCGGTGGCACCGCCTGGGCTCAGTCTCCGAGTGAGACTGGGCGGTAGCACCGCCCCTGTCAGGCGGTGGCACCGCCTGGGCTCAGTCTCGGTACCGCCGAGCTCGGTCTCGAGCTCTGTCAGGCGGTAGTACCGCCAGGACCCCGAAAACATGGGAATTGACATTTTTGAGCTCCAAATTCAAATCAGTTTGGGGCCTATATAAACCCCACCCTTTCATGCATGAAAGGGCACCGAAACTTAGCATTTATTCTGAGATTTTGAGAGCTTAAAAGTGTTGTAAAAGGCTAGAAGTTCTTCTCCCTCTTTTCTTCGAAGTTTTGATCATTCAAGAGAGGAGCGAAAAATTTGTAAGGGTTGTCTCCTAAGCCCGTCAAAAGGAGTGAAACTGTAAAAGGGTGGTTGGCCTTCGCCTATTGAAGGAAGGCCTCTAGTGGACGTCGGTGACCTCTCGGACGAGGAAGCCAAAAGTGGATGTAGGTCAAGATTGACCGAACCACTCTAAATCTCGGTTTGCATTTACATTCTGTTCTCTATCTTAACTGCAACTACTTCCATAGCTTTACTTTAACTGCACTTTACTTGATCTTAAGTTAAAGCAATTTTCGATTCGACTTTCATACTGAAATCGTTCTTATCATACGAACGTCGTTTTAAATCGTCAAAGTCAAAAGTTTTCCGCTGCACTAATTCACCCCCCCCTCTTAGTGCTCTTGATCCTAACAGAACTTCCAACGAACTCTCGAACTCCCAACGAAGTCTCGTTCTTGACTCCGGGACTTCATTTTGCTTTATGCCTTGATCACTATCATATTTAATCATACACAAATAAAACCTACTTCGATCTAGACAATTATTACAAAGCTTGAATCATGTTGTCCGGCATATCATTGGTTCATTGATGCCTCATCTGATTCTTCGATGCATCATCCTCTCTTGCGACCTATTGCCCAATTGGCCAGTTGACCTCCGTAACTTCGATTTCCTTGGCGCAATTTCCACTCTTCTTGGCCCGATGTACGAACTCATGGCTCGAAGCCTTCTACCGATACGTCGACCGATCCTTTAGCTCGACGTCCAATCTTTTGACATATGCCACTCCGGCCCAACATAATTCTTCCTGCTTTAATTGTCTCTCCCTAATTGAAGCTTCCTACGTCACTCAAAACGTAGATCAAATCATAAACTTTATCAATTGGTTTCACCATCAAAATTTGAGATTCAACAATCTCCTCTTTTTTGATGATGACAACCAATTGATGACGAAGTTAACCTTAACTCCCCCTATCAATATGCCATATTGATAGAACTCTTGGATTCAAAAATCCAAGCAACATGTCATGATAAAATCATGCATAACATCATACTTTTCCCCCTTTGTCATCAACAAAAAGGAGAAGTTCAATTATCAAGTGTTTAGACATACAAGTTCAAATCATTGCATAATCTCTAGTTTTATCATCATGCAGGTTTTATAACATACAGCTAGCAAATTTGTTCATCACCTTACAACAAACATAATCACCAAATCATCATTAATTTTGAAGATGTGCAAGATTGTAAATTTTACAAGTTTGCATTTTGCTTCTTAAGATAGGCAAGCTAGCAATCTTTGGTGATGTTCAAGATAGCATTTTCTTCTCTTTTGAGAAGTGTGATTTTTTGCTTCCTTTGCAAAATGCAAGCTAATAAAATTTTATATCATTTTACAACATGGAAGCTAGCAATTTGGCAAATGTTACTTCTCTTTGAAGTATGAAGGTTAACAAGTTTTTGAAAAAGAATGCAAGATAGCGAGCTAGCAAGATAGCAATGCATCATTTTAATATGCAAGCTAGCAAATTTTAAGTTTTATAAGTTTGTAAATTTTGCTACATGTGCAAGCTAATATGTTTGCTTTTCTTTACAATGTTCAAACTAGCAAGTTTTTTACACATGAAAGTTGGAAAAGTTTTGCATCTTGAGCTAGCAATTTTTCTCCCCCTTTGTCATTGTCAAAAAGAACGGAAGAATACAATGTTATAATTCTTTTTCCCTTCACATCAATTTTCAAATCATGACAAATCATGACAAAGTTAAAGTATCAATCCCTTTTCTTTACTATGTTTGTGCATCATAATAGTTTCAAATTAAAACATGCACAATTTTAAAACCTTACATTTCATTCTTACTTCATGCATGATACCAAAAATAAATCAATCATCACTATGGGTATATCATACATGATACGAAGACATTAAAATCTTTAAGCATTTATCACTTCATGCATTAAATCAATCATTTTGATCATGATACCAAACATTCATCATTTTTCTCATGCATGATACTAACGCATTCATGATACCAATTATTTCTCTCATGCATTAAATCAATATTTTAAAGCATTTATCACTTCATGATTGTTGGTACCAAATATTCAACTTCAAATAATCAATATCATCAAAATCACTTGCAAAAGATTCAAAATAAAATAAATAAATTTATCGATCTCTCGAAATGCTAGTGATTTCTTTTCTCCCCTTTATCATTGTAAATAAGAATAAAGAAGAGGGGAATAATGCTAACAAAACTCAAGTCATAAATTATCAAGATGTCAAGTAGCATATCATGGATAATTTGAATACATCATTTTTAGTGAATACCTAGAAGAATCATAGTATGAAAAATCTTGATTCATAGAAAAATCTCATGTATTGAATATTGAGAAATCAAGATGATGATTCATATATAAAAAATATCACAAGTTATAATCAAGAGAAAAATCATCATTCATTTTCAACTCATTCAATTTATCAAATCAACATTTCTTAGATATGCATAATACCAAAACATGGTTTCAAATGTTCAACATATAACATGCATAATTTCAAACCATTATCAAGATCATAGTTTGTTTGCATAAGTCTCTTCTTTAGTAAATGATAAGAAGAAATCATCGAAGATAGATAATATTTTGATTCTCATAAAACATAGCTCAAGTAGAGAAATAAAAAAGAAAGTTCATGATTTAGTTGAAAATTTTTCATTCAAATTCAAATGATCAAAATCACTTTTTGGAAGATTCAATGAAGGCAAGGTAAATAGATTCACTTGAGAACTAGATTCATGTATAATGTCTCAATTTATCATGAATCATAAAAAAAAATTAGGGTGTCAAGTGAAGGAATCATGATTCGTGTGACAAAAAAATTGTCGATTCATGCATTCAAACCATTATTATTTCAACTCATCATGCATATTTTCAAAATGTAAAATCATCAAATATGATACAAACATTTATTTTTAAAATACATTCCCTTTTAGTTGTTTCAATTTAAGTGATTTGATTTCATTCAAGCATGTCCTTGTCCTTTTTTGCCAACTCAAAACATATATCATCGTTAAAAACGAAAGTGCAAGATTTATCACAAAAATCTTCTAGATCAATAAATCACAAAACTCATCATGTATAAATTCAAAATCTCATGCATAGAATAAAATCATCAAGCATTATACCAAAACTTTTAATATTTTCATTACATCATTAAAACATCAAAATTGATTTCATCAAACATAAAGCATTTTCAAGATAATTTTTTTTGTTGTAGTAATACATTTTTCTTTTCAAGTGAATCTAACTTTTCATGCTTATTTTTATTTTTTATTTTTATTTACTAACTAATTTAAAAATAACTCATGAAAAGTATCATGTAATTTTAAAATAAAGTAAAGGGATTTTGGGTGAGTCGTTTACCTCAATGTGAAAGGCCACATCGTCTTTGTTGGTTTGTTCCTCATCTTCGGATGAGCTTGATTTGTCCCAAGTCATTTTGAGTATTTTTTTTTCTTTGGCAACCTCTTCTTTATAAGTTTATTTTTAATCTTTAATTCTTGTTTTAATAATTTTTTAAGCTTTAAGAATTCAAGGTCATCATCATCATCACTTGAGGCATCACTCAAGAGGTATTCTATTGTTCGAAGTGTCAAATCCTTCCTATTCTTTGGAAGATTGTTCTCAAGCTCTTCATGAGCATTGCAAGTTATTTCATATGTCAATAATGAACCGATAAGTTCTTCAAGTGGAAAAATATTAAGATCTTTTGCTTCTTGTATTACCATTATTTTATGATCCCAACTTTTGAAAGAGATCTTAATATTTTATTAATGAGTTCAAAATTTGAAAAATATTTGCCAAGTGTTTTTAGACTATTAATGACATTCGTAAAATGGGTGTACATGTCTCCAATAGTCTCGCTTGGTTCCATTCAAACAACTCAAAATCATGCATCAAAAGATTTATTCTAGACTCCTTTACTCTATTCGTGCATTTATATGTGATTTCAAGAGTGTGTCAAATATCGAAAGTCGTTTCACAAGTAGAAACCCTATTAAATTCATTTTTGTCTAAGGCACAAAACAGGGCATTTATAGTCTTTGCATTTAGAGAAAAAGTCTTCTTCTCCAAATCATTCCAATGGTTCATTGGAAGAAAAGACCTTTGAAAACCAAATTCGACTATATTCCATAAACTGAGATTCAACAAAAGCAAGAAAACTCTCATTCGAAGTTTCCAATATGTGTAGTCCGTCCCATTGAATATGGGAGGACGAATGAGAGAAAATCCCTCTTAAAAGCCGAAAAGAGTCATTTCTCTTGGGTGTTAAACCAAATGAGAAATAACGAGGCTCTAATATCAATTATTAGGAAACAGTCGACACTAAGAGGGGGGGATGAATTAGTGCAGTAGTAAAAATATCAATTTTAAAAAATATTCATTTCTATTAATCCCATTTCGTAAAGATGCTTAAATTGAAAGCGTATGGAAGAGTATAACAAGTAAGGTTAAAGAAGTTTGCAGTTAAAGTAAATTGCTCAAAAGAAATGCAAACCAGATTTTTATAGTGGTTTGGTCGTCGTGACCTACATCCACTCCACCGATTCCTCTTCCGTCGAGGCCATCGGCATCATCCACTAATGGTCTTCCTTCAATGGGCAAAGACTAACTATCCTTTTACACCCCTCTTCTCCTTTTCACAAGTTTAGGAGACAACCTTTACAACCCCCACTTTCTCCTCTCTTAAACTTCATAAACACTTAGACTTTTGAGATGGATTCATACAAGATTACAATAGCATTTTCTTTTCTTTTTGTTCTCAGTTGTGTACATGTTAACCAGGGATGAGAGGGGTATTTATAGGCCTTAAGTTGATTTAAACTTGGAGCTTAAAAAGGTCTCATCCCGAGTTTCCTGGGTCCTAGCAGTACCATCGCCTATGCTGGGTGGTACCACTACCTAGGAGACTATGTCTGGGCGGTACCATCGCCCAGACTGGTGGTACCATCGCCTAACACTAATGGTGTCACTTGTTAGGTCACTATTTGGGCCTTTCACTTGGCCCAACACAGTCCATACATGGGCCCAATTGGCCCCTAATTGGGTTGACCCAATTCCAATCCCAATTATATGTGAATTATAAAATTTAAGGCATACACTAAGCTAAACAAGTCCGGTAGGTCTAGGTTTCTTCCAGCGAGCTTCCGGCATTCTTCTGACAAACTTCCAATAATCTCTCGGTAATATTCTAGTGGACTCTCGACAAGCTCCTAGACTTCACGACAATCTTCTTGGCAAGTTCCGATGAGCTTCTTCGGCAAGCTCCTAGACTTGGTAGAACTTCCGACGAACGTCTGGACTTCCAACGAACTCTCGAACTCTTAACGAAGTCTCGTTCTTGACTCTAGGACTTCATTTTGCTTTATGCCTTGATCACTATCATAGTTAATCCTGCACAAATAAAACCTACTTTGACCTAGACAATTATTATAAAGCTTAAATCATGTTGTCCGACATGTCATTGGTTCATCAACGCTTCATCCGATTCTTTTGTGCATTGTCCTCTCTTACGGCCTATTGCCTAATCGGCTAGTTGACCTCCGCAACTCTAATTTCCTTAGCATAATTTCCACTCTTCTTGGCTCGATGCACGAACTCATGGCCCGAAGCCTTTTGTCGATACATCGATCGATCCTCCGGCTCGACGTCCAATCTTCTAATATGTTCCACTCTGGCCCAATATAATTCTTCCTACTTTAGTTGTCTCTTCTTGATCAAAGCTTCCTGCATCACTCAAAACACAGATCAAATCATAAACTCTATCAATTGGTTTCACCATCAAAATCTGAGATTCAACACACTTCTCCATGAAGGACTTAGGGGAAGCATCCTATATCTTGGGAATTTAGATCTATAGAGATAAATCTAAGAGGATGCTTGGCTTATCCCATTCCAGGTACATAAACACCATTGTCAAAAAGTTTGGTATGAAAAATTCCAAAAGAGGTCTCATACCGATAAGATAAGGGATATTGCTTTCTAGGAATATGTCCCCAAAGACTCTTTAAGAAAGGGCAAACATGGATAGAATACCCTATGCCTCATCGATAGGGTCTATCATGAATGTCATGCTATGTACCAAGCCTGATATAGCACATGCTCTAAGTGTCACGAGCAAGTATCAGGCAGATCTAGGCTTGAAGCACTAAAAAGCAGTAAAGTATATATCCTTAAGTACTTGAGAATGACTAAGGATCTTTTACTGGTATATAGAGATAATAGCCTCATGGGTGAAGGCTACATGGACTCGAGTTTTTAGTTCGATGTCAATGATAGCAAGTTGAATTCGGGATATATGTGCACCATGAATGGAGGAGCAGTATGTTAGAAGAGTTCCAAGCAAGATACTATTGTTGACTCGACCACAAAGGTGGAGTACATTACTATAGCAGAGGCAGCAAATGAGGGAGACTACATAAAGAAGTTCATCACAGATCCGAGAGTCGTACTAGATAGCGAGGAGTCGATTCCCTTATAATACGATAACAACAGGGCGATTGCTCAAGCGAAGGAACCCAAGTCTCGTTAGAAGTGTTTTGAGGAGGTTCCACATGATTAGAGAGATTTATTGGGAAATCTAGGGGGTGACATCACATGCGCAGCGGAAGAACAGAAAATAAAATCCCCAATTCCCAAAAGGTTTGTTCATCGTCGTGCAAAGATTGATACGCAAAAATTCACGAAACTTAAAACTATGTATAGAATAGATTATGTTACCTAGGGAAATCGTATATCCCTGTATTCCTATAGATCTCGATGAGACGGTGAAGGAGGTCAAGCGCCCTCCTCTCTAGTGGTAATCTACATAGCAAGGTTGTGATAATGCTCCTCAAAACTCTAAGCCTGCTCTGAGGTGGAGAGGGGGAGGAGAATAGGAGAAGCAAGCAAAAGCTCTAGCCTATGAACCACTGAATTCCTCCTATTTATAGAGGTCCCTTATCAAACCCTAATGGATCCTCTCCTATTGGGTATTAGATCTGCATCCAATTACCCAAGCCTCTTAGATTAGTGGATCTCTATCCAATAATCTGTCATGGGCTTTTATTGGATCTCATTTATAGAATCCAATAATTTAGGGGCTCATTGGATATTCAATAAGATAGGGGCTCCGGCAGATATCTCATATCCGAACCTCTACTCATCGCAATGCCTACCATATGTATGTGACCCACTAGGCCCAATATCGAGCTGGCCATGAGTCATACCTGTCAAAACTCCTTCTGGCTTAGTGAATTATTATCTCCATAATAATTCACTCGACTCATCGACTACGAACGTACTAGACCACTACGCTGTAGTACCCAAACGATACAGGGGAATCCAATCCATTGGACTTGTATGTCCTCAATTACCATGTACCTATAGTCCCTCATCCATCTAATATCCCAGAGATCGTATACCGGGCATGGTGTTGTCAAACCCATACGATTTCTACCCGAGTCTTATTCTAATCGGATTCTCCCAGAGAACTCTTTCTCTCTCAATCCGAATGACCTTGGCCAGGGATTTGTCTGAGCAAGAACACATGAGATATTTCTCTCATAACACCGAGAGTGGATGATCCTCTATTGACACTCAATTGACCTCGTAAGGTTGATTGCCACTCCCGATGACCGGTTGTACTAAATTTGGGATATACAAACCTATAAGTCTGGTATCAAAGAGTGAAGCATTCATATAAGATATCCTTGGTATCTCAAGTTTAAGCACCATATACACCATTGGGACTACAGAATCGTTGTTTGACAATAAGGAATCATCAATCATCCAACATTCCGTAAGTGGATCAATAAGTGAACTCATTCTCCAATGAGCACTTGTACTATATCCCTAGTATCCCCACACGAGCAGCTATGAGACCAGCTGCATCCATCATATGGACGGGTACACAGCACACTAGTCTGTCCAGTTATCTCGATGTCCCTCTCGAGTAACCTATGACCAGGATTATTTAGGATTTGTTTTAAAAGCGAATCGGTCTCATTATCGTGATCTCATCATGATCCGATTCTCATTATACAAATCCAAGGACAACGCAATATATATATATATATATATATATATATATATATATATATATATATATATGTGTGTGCAATAGTCAATATAAAGTGATAAATACCAAAATATAATAAGTAAAAAGATTGTCTGCCAAGTCACACGTGTCATCACTCACGTGATTGGCTTGTAGGGCACATATGACTAGCAATCTCCCACTTGACCTAAAGCCAATCACCTATGTGTCTAATCCCTATAAGACCTTTATGATGCTCAAAGACAATTTGAGACAACGGCTTTCTCAATGGATCTGCAATGTTATCTTCGGATGGAACTCTTTCCACTACTACATCTCCTCGGGTCATGATCTCTTTAATAAGCTGGAACCTCCTCAGAACACTTCTTATAAGACTCGGGTTCATTTATTTGAGTAATCGCCCCGTAGTTATCATAATATTAGGAATCGACTCCTCGCTACTTAGCACGACTCCCATATCTGTGATGAACTTCTTCATCCAGACTCCCTCTTTTGTTATCTCTACTGCAGTAATGTACTTCGCCTTTATGGTCGAGTCAATAGTAGTATCTTGCTTGGAACTCTTCCAACACACTGCTCCTCCAGTTAGAATATACACATATCCCGAATTTAACTTGCTATCATCAACATCAGATTGAAAACTCAAGTCCGTGTAGCCTTCAACCCTAAGGCTACTACCTCCATATACTAGTAAAATATTCTTAGTCTTTCTCAAGTACTTAAGGATACACTTTACTACTTTCCAATGTTCCAAGCCTGGATCTACTTGATACTTGCTCGTGACACTCAAAGCATACGCTATATCAAGTATAGTACATAGCATGACATACATGATAGACTCTATTACTGAGGCATAGGGTATCCTATCCATGTTCGCCCTTTCATCAGGAGTCTTTGGGGACATACTCCTAGAAAGCGATATCCCATGTCTCATCGGTATGAGACCTCTCTTGGAATTTTTCACACCAAACCTTTTGACAATGGTGTCTATATACCTGGATTAGGACAAACCAAGCATCCTCTTAGATCTATCTCTATAGATCTGAATCCCCAAGATATAGGATGCTTCCCCTAAGTCCTTCATGGAGAAGTGTCTCGATAACCAAGCCTTTATAGTAGATAGCATTCCTACATCATTCCCAATGATCAGGATGTCATCGAAATATAACACCAAAAAGGTGATAGCGCTCCCACTTACCTTCCTGTATACACAAGGCTTATATTTGTTCTTAACGAAGTCATAAGATCTGATTGCCTCATCAAATCTTATGTTTCAACTTCAAGAAGCTTGCTTTAGTTCATAAATGGATCTAAGCAACATGTACACCTTATCTAGGCAGTCCTTGAACACGAATCCCTCGGGTTATATCATATACACCTCCTCCTCGAGGTTCCCATTGAAGAATGTGGTTTTCACATCCATCTACCAGATCTCATAATTATAGTATGCTGCAATAGCCAATAGAATTTGGATGGATTTTAGCATTGTTATGGGTGAGAAGGTTTCGTCATAATCAACACTTGCTTTTGACGATACCCCTTAGCCACTAGCCTTGCTTCATAAGTCTCTACATTTCCATCTACTTCGATCTTTTTCTTAAAGATCCACTTGCAACCGATGGGTACAATACCCTCAGATGGATCAACTAGGTTCCAAACCTTGTTGGAGTACATGGAATCTATCTCAGAATTCATGGTTTCTTACCACTTCCCGGAGTATATACTCATAATAGCCTCCTTGTAGGTCTGAGGATTAATATCCACAACATCCTCTCCTCTAATATGTCTCACATATCTCTTAGGAGGATGGGATACTCTGTCGGACCTACGTAAAGTTGAAATTTGTGTATTTGGTACTTGAATAGACTTGGGCTGTAGATTGGTACTTGAGCTAGGTTCTTCAACCTCGCTCAACTCTATCATGCTCCCACTATCTCTGTCATGAATGTGTTCCTTCTCAAGGAACATCGCTCTCTTAGCTATAAAGACATTTTGGTCCTCGAGATGATAGAAATAATACCCACAAGTTTCCTTAGGGTATCCCATGAACTTGTACCACTCCATCCTTAATTCTAACTTATTGGGATTGTTTCTTTTAATGTGGGCAGGGCAGCCCCAAATCTTAACAACCTTAAGATCAAGCTTTTTCCCTTTCCATATCTCATATGGTGTAGACACTACCAACTTAGTTAGAACTCTATTCAGAAGGTAAACTATGGTCTCTAGGGCATATCCCCAGAATGAGATGGGTAGGTTAGCAAAACTCATCATGGATCGTACTATGTCTAATAGCGTACGATTCCTCCTTTCAGATACGCAGCCGATGTGTATAAGGAGGTGTTCATTAGGATAATATCCCATGGTCCTTGAGGAACTGAGTAAACTCTATACTTAAGTACTCACTTCCTCAATCTGATCGAAGAGTCTTGATACTCTTTCTAGTCTGGTTCTCCACTTCATTCTTATACTCTCTGAATTTCTTAAAGGCCTCAGACTTGTACTTCATTAAGTACACATATCCATACCTTGAGAAATCATCAATAAAGGTAATGAAGTAGGAGTAACCACTAATGACATGAGTTAATATGGATCCATATACATCACTATGTATGAGTTCCAACAGCTCAATAACTCTCTCTAGTTCCACTAAATTGAGAGTTGGTCAGTTTTGCACGAAGGCAAGGCTCACAAGTTACATATGACTCATAGTCAAATGAATCTAGATATCCATCCTTTAGCAACTTTTGAATCCTTTTCTCATGGATGTGACCTAGCCTACAATACCATAGGTGTCCATTATTCACCTCATCTCATTTCCTCTTGGACACACTTATATTCATAATATGTGGAGTAGTGTCTAGCATAAATAAACCATTATGCAATATTCGTCTAGCCAATCTTCTTGGCTTTATGAGAATCTACAATAAATTGCAGATGTGATATGCAATACCGGTATCCAATACCAATGCAATATCATAAAAATCTGACAATTGGAGATTGATCATGAATGTACTTGAAGCTTCTTCAAGCTTTTGTTTCGCCATCTCTACAAGGTACTCTTTGTAGTTTCTCTTCCAATGCCCATCTTTTCTGCAGTGGAAGCATTGGCCATTGTCCTTTACCGGATCTTTCTTAGCAACCTTTGCTTTACCTGGTCTACCCTTGCCCTTGCCATTCTTAAGGGACTTTTCTGCTTTCCTTTTCTTTCTGGTCTCACTAGTGTAGAGAACTGGCTTCTCCGTTTTGATAGTGCTCTCTGCCTCCCTCAACATATTGAGGAGCTCTCGGAGAGTCACCTCAAGCTTATTCATATTAAAATTCATTATGAACTGTGAAAAGGAATTTGGTAGGGATTGAAGCACAAGATACATACACGGGTTATCCTCTAGGATCATTCCTAGACTTGTGAGTTTCTCTATCCACTCAATCATCTTTAGGACATGGTTCGGAACCGATGTCCCCTTAGTCATCCTAGCATGGAATAGGCTCTTGGATATCTCATATCACTAAGTCCTTCCTTGTTCTTCAAACAGTTTACGGACATATAGGAGAATGGATCTGGCATCTATCTTTTCTTTCTTACTCAGGAGTCATGGAGCCCAATATGTAACACTGAGCAAAAGTGGAGTCATCAATGTACTTAACATAGCGAGTGATCTTATCCTCGCTTGCCCCTTCCTCGGGCGTAGGCATCACTGTATCAAGGATGTACATGATTTTCTCCACCGTGAGAATAATTCTTAAGTTGTGGAGCCAATCTGTATAATTTAGACCAGTGAGGCAGTTAACATCAAATATGCCATGTAAGGGATTTGAAAGTGATATTTTTTAAAAAAATAAAAGATGTAGCAGAAATAAATAACATGCAGATTTTATAAAAATAAACAATCAAGATATGGACTTCTATCTTAATGTGCTCCCACTATTTTACTAGCGAGTCACACGACACCCTCAGCACATGAAATGGAAGTCTCCGGTAGACTTTTAGTGGGGATCAGGATCCAATCAACGTCTTAGTGTAACCTCGAAGGACTCGACTAATCACACTAAGCCCGAAAGGTATGTAACTCTTGCCGATCACAACTCCTTGTGATTCCTATCCTGTTTGGCCTCTGAATCACCATGGTCTCAAGGGGCTTGATCAACCATAATTTTTTATTAAGTCAATACCATCGTTACAAGATGAGTCTTATTCGATGATATACCCTCAAGGGACTCGACCAAGCATATAATGTCCTCAGGTCATCGGTGACATTTCTATATCATAGGCAAGATAGCGAATTGCGATATAGGTGAGCCTCGAGGGACTTGACAAACTCAACATACACCGAGAATCGGTCCCTACCTATAACAATGAAAGGCCACGTGGGTCAATCTAATTGCCTCACGTTTACCGACTTAATATTATCGAGAGAGGGGTTTCTATGATTTGGTCTCCTAATATGACATGTCACACATATACATATTTAATATATATATCTACATCATATGCAAATATATATATATATATATATATATATATATATATATCTAGTAGGTGTATAAGCAATCACACATCACATGAGCAATCATACCAGATGATCATGGACCATAGCCTAATGTGATCAGGCCCGAGCCAATAGGCCTAATAACTCATATCAAGATCTATGTGTGCAATAGTGTATCTCCATACCCTATGATCGTCCATCTCCATGCCCTATGATCGTCCATCTCGTCCTCGTTGGTTCCGTCGGCATCTCGACACATCTCCATGCATCACGATCATCCGTCTCGTGAGTCCCGCTATCACATCTATGCTCCCGCTGCGCCTCCTCGTGTGATTACAACTTAATCATGGGTACGCAGACCCAATAATAAATGAGAAATATAATGGAGGCCCATAGGCCCCAAAAATATTAATCACAAGTACACACATTATACAGTCCATGATTATCTGTCCATATACATCACATGTATAAATCATCATCATATAGGACTACTAGATAATAATAAAATAATAATCAATTAAACCTTTTAGTTAATTAATATTTTTGAAATCAGGGACATGTAGGGATTTTAAATTTTAAGGGGGTAGTTTCATAATTTGGATAAAAGGATAGAATTGAAATTTCATAAATTCTGAGGCGTAAAATTATCTTTGCCCAAAACCCTAACTGCCCTCCTCCCTCTTCACTGTTGTTACGGCCACCACCACCCTACCGGCAATGGCCCTCGAGGGCGGGGGTGCCGCCCCTACCTGCAGGCGGCTTGCCCGCGAGCGACGCCCCCGTGGGGCGACGCCCGAAGGATTTGGTCTCCTAATATGACATGTCACACATATACATATTTAATATATATATCTACATCATATGCAAATATATATATATATATATATATATATATATATATATATATATATATATATATATATATATATATATCTACATCATATGCAAATATATATATATATATATATATCTACATCATATGCAAATATATATATATATCTACATCATATGCAAATATATATATATATCTACATCATATGCAAATATATATATATATATATATATATATATATATATATATATATATATATCTACATCATATGCAAATATATATATATATCTACATCATATGCAAATATATATATATATCTACATCATATGCAAATATATATATATATCTACATCATATGCAAATATATATATATATATATCTACATCATATGCAAATATATATATATATCTACATCATATGCAAATATATATATATATCTACATCATATGCAAATATATATATATATATATATCTACATCATATGCAAATATATATATATATATATATATATCTACATCATATGCAAATATATATATATATCTACATCATATGCAAATATATATATATATCTACATCATATGCAAATATATATATATATATCTACATCATATGCAAATATATATATATATCTACATCATATGCAAATATATATATATATATATATATATATATATATATATATATATATATATATATATATATATATATATATATATCTACATCATATGCAAATATATATATATATATATATATATATATATATATATATATATATATATATATATATATATATATATATATATATATATATCTACATCATATGCAAATATATATATATATCTACATCATATGCAAATATATATATATATATATCTACATCATATGCAAATATATATATATATATATCTACATCATATGCAAATATATATATATATCTACATCATATGCAAATATATATATATATCTACATCATATGCAAATATATATATATATCTACATCATATGCAAATATATATATATATCTACATCATATGCAAATATATATATATATCTACATCATATGCAAATATATATATATATATCTACATCATATGCAAATATATATATATATCTACATCATATGCAAATATATATATATATCTACATCATATGCAAATATATATATATATATATCTACATCATATGCAAATATATATATATATCTACATCATATGCAAATATATATATATATATATCTACATCATATGCAAATATATATATATATATATATATCTACATCATATGCAAATATATATATATATCTACATCATATGCAAATATATATATATATATCTACATCATATGCAAATATATATATATATCTACATCATATGCAAATATATATATATATATATATATATATATATATATCTACATCATATGCAAATATATATATATATCTACATCATATGCAAATATATATATATATCGGCATCTCGAACATCCATGCATCACGATCATCCGTCTCGTGAGTCCCGCTATCACATCTATGCTCCCGCTGCGCCTCCTCGTGTGATTACAACTTAATCATGGGTACGCAGACCCAATAATAAATGAGAAATATAATGGAGGCCCATAGGCCCCAAAAATATTAATCACAAGTACACACATTATACAGTCCATGATTATCTGTCCATATCACATCACATGTATAAATCATCATCATATAGGACTACTAGATAATAATAAATAATAATCAATTAAACCTTTTAGTTAATTAATATTTTTTGAAATCAGGGACATGTAGGGAATTTTTTAAATTTTAAGGGGTATTTTCATAATTTGAAAGGATAGAATTGAATTCATAAATTCTGAGGCGTAAAATTATCTTTTGCCCAAAACCCTAACTGCCCTCCTCCCTCTTCACTGTTGTTACGGCCCACCACCCCTACGCAATGGCCCTCGAGGGCGGGGGTGCCGCCCCTACCTGCAGGGGCTTGCCGCGAGCGACGCCCCCGTGGGTCGACGCCCCTAAGGGTGGCTTTGCCACTCGCGAGCGCTATACCCGTAGGTGCCACGCCTGCGAGCGGCACCCCTATGGGCTGGCACCCCTGCGAGTGGCGCTCACGCAGGCTAGCACCCTTGCGGGTGGCGCTACCCTCGCGGGTGCTGTGCCCGCTGGCGTAGTGCCCGCAGGCACCATGCCTACGAGGAGTGCCCCCTTCTTGCAGGCATTGTGCCGCCCGCGGTCTGTGCTCGCGGGCTACCAGTCCCCTCCCCGCTGGCCACAGGCCTACTGCAAGCAGGTTGTAGGCGCATGCCTGCCTATCTATAGTCGTCGTTGCAGCGACTACACACGCAAAGGGCAGCAAGCTGCCATTTGCAAGGGCAGTAACGGTTGCTACCTTTTCTCGCTTTTGCGTCAACAATTTTGACGTCAAAAGTTTCTCCAAAAACACAACACACAAAATTTAAAACCAATCTATCGCACGAATAACCTGGCTCTGATAACACTGTTGGGAAATCTAGGGGGCGACATCACATGCGTAGCAGAAGAACAGAAAACAAAATCGCCAATTCCCCAAAGGTTTGTTCATCGTCATGCAAAGATTGGTGCACAAAAATTCACAAAACTTAAAACTATGTATACAGTAGATTGTGTTACTTAGGGAAATCGTATATCCCTATATCCCTACAGATCTCTAGGAGAGGGTGAAGAAGGTCAAGCCCCCTCCTCTCTAGCGGTGATCCACACAGCAGAGCTGCGACGACGCTCCTCAAAACTTCAGGCCTACTCTAAGATGGAGAGGTGGAGGTGAATAGGAGAAGCAAGCAAAAGCTCTAGCCAATGAACCATTGAATCCCTCCTATTTATAAAGGTCCCTTGTCAAACCCTAATAGATCCTTCCCTATTGGGTATTGGATCTGCATCCAATTACCTAAGCCTCTTAGATTAGTGGATCTCTATCCAATAATCTGTCATGGGCTTTTATTGGATCTCATTCATAGGATCCAATAATTCAGGGGCTTATTGGATATCCAATAAGATAGGGGTTCCAACAGATATCTCATATTTGAACCTCTACTCATTGTAATGCCTACCATATGTGTGTGACCCTCTAGACCCAAAATCAAGTTGGTCATGAGTCATACCTGTCAGAACTCCTTCTGGTTTAGTGAATTATTATCTCCATAATAATTTACTCGACTCATCGACTACGGACGTACTAGGCCACTACGTTGTAATCCCCAGACGATATAAGGGAATTCAATCTATTAGACCTATCTGTCCTCAGTTACCATATACCTATAGTTCCTCATCCATCTAATATCCTAGAGACTGTATCCCGGGCATGGTGCTATCTGCCCCCATACAGTTTCTACTCGACTCTCACTCTAATCGAATTCTCCTAGAGAACTCTTTCTCTCTCAATTCGAATGACCCTAACTAGGGATTTGTCTGAGCAAAAACACATGGGATATTTCTCTTATGACATTGAGAGTAGATGATCCTCTATCGACACTCAATAGCCCTCGTAAGGTTAATTGCCACTCCCGATGACCAGTTGTACTAGATCTGGGACATCCAAACCTATAAGTCTGGTATCAAAGAGTGAAGCACTCATATAGGACATCCTTAGTGTCTCAAGTCTAAGGACCAGATGTTAGGAATGTAGTCGGTACTAAGAGGGGAGGTGAATTAGTGCAGCGGTAAAATCACGTCGGTTTCGAAAAATTCTTTCTTACATTGAAAATCGATTTCGGAAACTTGAAAGTGTATGCGAGTGTAGGCATAGTAAAAGTATAGTAAGGAGGAAAGGCAGTTTGCTATAAAAGTAAATTGCTCAAGACGAAATGCAAACTAGATTTTTAGAGTGGTTTTGTCATCATGACCTACATCCACTTCGCTGATTCCTCTTCTGTCGAGGCCGCTAGCATCCACTATCGGTCTTCCTTCAATAGGCGAAGACCAACCACCTTTTACAACTTGATTCTCCTTTTACTGTGTTTAGGAGATAACCCTTACACCCCCACTTACTCCTCTCTCAAAGTATTCTAACACTTAGAACTTTGAGAGGAGATCACATAAGATTTTAGTAGTGTTTCTTTCTTTTTTACTCTCAATTCTTGTGTACGTTACCCAGGGATGAGAGGGGTATTTATAGGCCTCAAGTTGATTCAAACTTGTAGCCTAAACATTTCTCATCCTGGGTTTCCTAGGTACAGGCGGTACCACCGCTAGTGTTAGTCTGACACTAACACTACACTCGGCGGTACTACTGCCCAATCTGGCGGTACCATCGCTTGGGAGGCTGTGTTGGGTGGTTCCACTGCCCAATCTGGTGGTACCATCGCCTAGGAGGTTGTGCTAGGTGGTATCACCGCCCAAACTGGCGGTACCACCGCCTACAGCCTCTCAAAGGCTGTGTCTAGGCAGTACCACCACCCAGACCGGTGGTACCACCATCTGATATAGTCTCAGAGACTGTGTCATGACAGTGCCATCTCTTAGGTCACTGTTTGGGCCTTCCACTTGGCCCAACATAGCCCAAACTTGGGTCACTAAATGGGCCTTTCTCTTGGCCCAAAATAACCCTATTTTGGGCCTAATTGGCCCCTAATTGAATTGGTCTAATTACATTATAAACCAACTCAATTAGACTCTAAAACCTAACTTGATCTAGGTAAATTATTACAAGCACTAATCATGTGTTGTCCGGTATGTCATTGGTTTTTTCGGTGCTTCGTCCGATCCTTTGACGCATCGTCCTCTTTTACAACTTTTGCCCAATCAGCATGTTGACCTCCACAACTCCGATCTCCTTGGTGCAACGTCCGCTCTTCTAGGCCCGATGCCCGAATTCTCTACCCGAAGCTTTTTGCCAACACGTCGATCGTTCCTTCGGCCCGACATCCAATATTCTGACATGTTCATTCCGGCCTAACGTCTGATTCCTCCTACTTTAATCAATTTGCCTCTCCTGATCGACATTAGCCTTGCATCACTCAAACGCATATTAGAATAACACTACAATTGGTTTCATCATCAAAATCTGAGATTCAACAAACTCCCCCTTTTTTATGATGATAACCAATTGATGACGGAGTTAACCTTAACTCTCGAAGTTTAAACAAACTCCCTTTATCAATATGCCATATTGATAAAGCCTTGAATTCAAGTTGAATTCAAGTCATTGCAAATTTCATCATGAATATTTGCAACACGTCATCATGCATAACATGATCATACTTCTTCCCTTTTGTCATCAACAAAAAGGAGAAGTGCAACTTTCAAGTGTTTGAGATATTCAAATTTAAATCATTGCATAATAAATCTCAAGTTTAATCATCATGCAAGCTAGAAAAAATTTTGAGTTTTACATCATGTAAGCTAGCAAAAATTTTGCACATATGAAAGTTGGCAAAGTTTTGCATCTTTTGAGATAAGCAAGCTTTTTGCTTCTCTTTATGATATGCAAACTAGCAACTTTTGCTTTTCATTACGATGCGTAAGTTAGCAAATTTTGCTTCATTCTTGAATTGTGCAAGCTAGCATCTTGAGCTAGCAATATTTCAACCCCTTTGTCATGGTCAAATAGAAGGGAATAACAATACAATAGTGCAATTCATTTCCCTTTACTACAATCTTCGAATCATGACAAGGGTAAATAACAAGGATAAAAAATCAAGTTGTGAATGTCAAAACAATTTTTCATCATGAATATTTGATCATTGCATGCATCATTATCATAAGTTGAAGTATTGCATGCATAAAACCAAATAATCATGTATAATTTCAAAATATAAAATCATCACTACATGCATGATTCCAAATCATCATTCATAATTACATCAATATTCTAATCATTATTTCAATTATCAAAAAATCAAGTCATGAATGTCAAAATCATAGTATTGCATGCATTCGTATCATCACAATATCAAGAAGAACTTGGTGATGAGATATACTTCATGAATACAAAAAATTTTAAAAATCATATCATGAAAAATAAGATCATGTAAATACCAAAAGACATGATTCACATAATAAATCTCTTTTTTAAATAAAGTACCAAGAAAAATTATAGGGTTAAAAAGAAGAGATCTTGATTAAGAAGAAAAAAATCTCAAGTAATTTCAAGAAATTAAGATTATGATTTTGATAAAATTCATTCAAATTCAAATCATCAAAATCATCAAATTCTCAACATTACTTTCAAAAGATTCAAAATGTCATAAATAATTTTATTGATCTCTTAATAAAAAATTGATAAGGTAGGAATTTGAAAGTTTTTCAAGAAAAATACTTTCCTCTTTTTTTTCAACTTATTGATTGATTTCATACATGCATGTTCTTTTCTTTTTACTCTCAATTCTCATGTATATTACCCAGGGATGAGAGGGGTATTTATAGGCCTTAATTTGATTCAAACTTAGAGCCTAAAAATTTTCCATCTTGGGTTTCCTAGGTACAAGCAATACCACTACCTATGTTGGGTGGTACCATCGCTAGTGTTAATCTGACACTAACACTGCACTGGGTGGTACTACTACCCAATCTAGCAGTACCACCGCCTGGCACCCTACCACTAGGTGGTACCACCGCCTGCAGCCTCTCGGAGGTTATGTCTAGGCAATACCACCACCTGACACAGTCTCGGAGACTGTGCCACGACGGTGCCACCTCTTAGGTCACTATTTGGGCCTTCCACTTAGACTACATAGCCCAAACTTGGGTTATTAAATAGGCCTTTCTCTTGGCCCAAAACAGCCCTATTTTGGGCCCAATGGGCTCCTAATTAAGTTGGTCTAATTATATTCTAAACCGACTCAATTAGACTCTAAAACTTAACTCGATCTAGGCAAATTATTACAAACACTAATCATGTGTTGTCCGACATGTCATTGGTTCTTTTGATGCTTTGTCCGATCCTTCGATGCATCGTCCTCTTTTGTGGCTTTTGCCCAATCGGCATGTTAACCTCCACAACTCCGATCTCCTTGGCGCAATGTCGGCTCTTCTAGGCCCGATGCCCAAATTTTCAGCTCGATGCTTTCTGCCGACACATCGACCGTTCCTCTGACTCGACATCTAATATTCTGACATGTTTTTTCCGGTCCAACGTCTAATTCCTCCTGCTTTAATCAATTTGCCTCTCCTTATCGATGTTAGCCCTGCGTCACTCAAACGCATATTAGAACAACACTACAATTAGTTTCAACATCAAAATTCGAGATTCAACACCAGATACACCACTAGGACTACGAAATCGTTATCTGACAATAAGGCATCATCAACCATCTAGTATTCCATAAGTGGATCAATCAATGAACTCATTCTCCAATAAGCACATGTACTGTATCCCTAGTGTCCCCACACGAGCAGCTATGAGACCAACTGCATCCATCATATGGACGGGTATACATCACACCAGTTTGTCTGGTTGTCTCGATGTCCCTCTTAAGTAACCTATGACCAGGATTATTTAGGATCTGTGCTTAAAGGCAAATCGGTCTCATTATCATGATCTCATCATGATCCAATTCTCATTGCATAAATCTAAGGACATAATAATATATATATATATATATATATATATATATATATATATATATATATATATATATATATGTAATAGTCAATATAAAGTGATAAATGCCAAAATATAATAAGCAAAAAAATTGTGTGTCAAGTCACACATGTTATCACTCATGTGATTGGCTTGCAGGACACATATGACTAGCAAGATTGTGACCCGAGGAGATGTAGTAGTGGAAAGAGTTCCATCCGAAGATAATATTACAGATCCACTAACAAAACTGTTATCTCAGATTGTCATTGAGCGTCATAGGGGTCTAATGGGGATCAGACACATAGGTGATTAGCTTTAGGTCAAAAAAGAGATTGCTAGTCATATGTTCCCTGCAAGCCAATCACGTGAGTGATGGCACGTGTGACTTGACACATAATTTTTTTGCTTATTATATTTTAGTATTTATCACTTTATATTGTTTGTTGCATTTATGCATATATATATTGTGATGTCCTTGGATTTGTGCAAAGGGAGTCGGATCATGATGAGATCACGATAATGAGATCGATTCGCCTTTAAACATAGATCCTAAATAATCCCTGTCATATGTTACTCGAGAGGTACATCAAGATAACTAGACAGATTGGTGTGCTATATACCCATCCATATGATGGATGCAACTGGTCTCGGAGCTGCTAGTGTGGGGACACTAGGGTTACAGTACAGGTGCTCATTGGAAAATGAGTTTATTGATTGATCGGCTTATGAAATGATGAATGATTGATGATGCCTTACTGTTAGATAGTGATTCTATAGTCCTAGTGGTGTATCTGGTCCTTAGACTTGAGACACCAAGGATATCCTGTATGAGTGCTCCACTCTTTAATACCGGACTTATAGGTTTGGATGTCTCAGATTTAGCACAACCGATCATCGGGAGTGGAAGCCAACCATACGAGGAGTATTGAGTATCGATAGAGAATCATCCACTCTCGATGTCATGAGAGAACTTGTTATGAATGAGTCGACACTAAGAGGGGGTGGGGGGTGAATTAGTGCAGTGGATAAATTTGTCAATTTCGAAAAATATTCATTTCGAGAAAAATTGATTGGAAAGATATTAACTTGGAAGTGTAAGGGAGCATAAGCATAGTGAAAGCAAGGTAAGGAGGAGATGCAGTTTGCTATAAAATTAAATTGCTTAAAGTAAATGCAAACCGAGTTTTTATAGTGGTTCGGTCGTTATGACCTACATCCACTCTTGATTCCTCCCCATCGAGGCCGCTGGCATCCACTATCGGTCTTTCTTCAATGGGTGAAGACCAACTACCCTTTTATACTCCTCTATTCTCCTTTTCACAGGTTTAGGAGACAACCTTTACAAGCACTCACTTCTCTCTTAAACAGAATTCTAAACTTAGAGTAGAGGAGGGAATTTCTCAAGAGATTACAACAGCGTTTTCTCATTTTAAATTCTCTATGTTTATGTTTATTAACCAAGGATAAGAGGGGTATTTATAGGCCTCAAGTTGATTCAAACTTGAAGCCTAAAAATATCCCATCATGGGTTTCCTAGGTATGGGCGGTACCATCGCCTGTGTTGGGCGATACTACCACCAGTGTCAATTTGACACTAACACTACACTAGGCGGTACCACCGTCTATACTGGGCGATACCACCGCCAGTGTCAGTTTGACACTAACACTGCACTAGGCGGTACCACCGCCTGATAGACTCTTGGAGACTGTTTGGGTGGTACCACCACCTAGAATGACGATGCCACCTCTTAGGTTACTATTTGGGCCTTTCATTGAGCCCAACATAGTCCTTACCTGGGCCCAAATGGCTCCTAATTGGGTTGGCCCAATTCCAATCCTAATTATGTGCTAACTACGATTTCTAAGACATTTACTAAGCTAAACAAGTCCGTAAGTCTAGTTTCTTCCTGCGAGCTTCTAACGATCTTCCGGCGAACTTCCGATGATCTCTCGGCAATATTCCAGCGGACTCCTGGCAAGCTCCTGGACTTTATGATGATTTTCTTGGCTAGTACCAACGAGCTTCTTTGGTAAGCTCCTGGACTTCTCGGTTGGTTCCAACAGAACTTCCGATAAACGTCCGGACTTCCGACGAACTCTCGAACTCCCAACGAAATTACATTCTTGACTTTGGGACTTCATTTTGCTTTATGTCTTGCTATCGTAGTTAATCATGCACACATAAAATACACTTCGATCTAGACAATTATTACTAAGCATGAATCATGTTATTCGACATGTCATTGGTCTATCGACGCTTCATCCGATTCTTCGACGCATCGTCCTCTCTTATAGCCTATTGCCTAATCAGCCAGTTGACCTCTGCAACTCTGATATCCTTAGTGCAATATCCACTCTTCTTGGCTCAATGCCCGAAACCATGGCCCGAAGCCTTCTATCGATATGTCAACCGATCCTCTGGCTCGACGTCCAATCTACTGACATGTTCCATCGGCCCAACATGATTCTTCCTGCTTTAATTGTCTCTCCCTGATTGAAGCATCCTGCGTCACTCAAATGCAGATCAAATCATAAACACTTATTAATTGGTTTCATCATCAAAATCCAAGTGTCAACAGGAATGTCCCATGTGTTCTTGCTCAAATAAATCCTTGACTAGGGTCATTCGGATTGAGAGAGAAAGAGTTCTCTAGGAGAATCCAGTTAGAGTGAGACTCGAGTAGAAACTGTATAGGTTTGACAGCACCATGCCTGATATATAATCTTTGGGATGAGAGACTATAGGTATATGGTAACTGAGGATATACAAGTTAAATAGATTGGATTCCCCTATATCGTCTAAGGACTTTGGTGTAGTGGCCTAGTATGTCCGCAGTCGATGAGTCGAGTGAATTGGGAGAGACTATAGGTATATGGTAACTGAGGATATACAAGTTAAATAGATTGGATTCCCCTATATCGTCTAAGGACTTTGGTGTAGTGGCCTAGTATGTCCGCAGTCGATGAGTCGAGTGAATTGTTATAAAGATAATAATTCACTGAGCCAGAAAGAGTTCTGATATATATGACTCACGGCCAGCTCGATATTAGGCTTAGAGGGTCACAAACATATGGTGGGCATTGCGATGAGTAGAGGTTCGGATATGAGATATCCGTCGGAGCTCCTGTCTTATTGGATATCCAATAAGCCCCTGAATTATTGGATCCTATGGATGAGATCCAATAAGAGACCATGTGAGATTATTAGATAGAGATCCACTAATCTAAGAGGCTTGGGTAGTTGGATAGAGATCCAATACCCAATAGGGAAAGATCCATTTGGGTTAAGTTGACAGGAGACCTCTATAAATAGGAGGGAATCAATGGTTCATAGGCTAAAGCCTTTTGCTTGCCTCTCCTATTCTCCTCCCCCATCTTCACCTCAAAGCAGGCCTGGAGTTTTAAGGAGCATCTTCGTAGCCCTACTGTGGGGATAACCACTAGAGGGAAGGGCACTTAACCTCGATCACTACTAGGGAGGAGGGCGCTTGACCTCCTTTACCCTCTCCTAGAGATCTGTAGGGATTTAAGGATATACGGTCTCCCTAGGTAACACAATCTATCTCACACATGGTTTTTTGTTTCACGGCTAGTGAGTTCTTTCTTCTCTTTTGAGAACTGCAAGCTCTTTTTTTGTTTTCGTTGCAATGTTTGAGCTAGCAATTTTTGCTTCCTTTGCAATGCGCAAGCTAGCAAATTTTACATCATTTTATAGCGTGCAAGCTAGTAAATTTCATATCATTTTAGAACATGCAAGCGAGCAAGTTTTTGATAAGACCCTAAAGTCTTATCATAAAAAAAGAAGAAGAGAAAGGGATGATCACTTTGAGGGGATCGGCCTCCTTGATCGCTTCGAGGGGATCAGTCTCCTAGGGTTTGTCAAAAGATAGAATAGTATTTTTCATAGATAACAAAAAAGAAGCATTTACAACCCTATTTATAGAGTTCGACCTAGAGTCCACCAGGACTTGGACTCTTAATAATAATTAAATATTAAATAAACTCTATCCAACTCAAACTAAATTAAACATACTCAATAAACATTATTCAAAAGCTTATAAAATAAATGGATCCTAACAATTCCGCCCCCTTCAAATCAGCCTTGTTCTCAAGGCTGAGTTGTATCAAACTCGGGGAGCTTCTCTTTCAGCATTCAGTCATAGGCTATCTGCAATGCATCACAACCCGTTGATCAAGTAAGTATGGTCTCCACTTTTTGATAGTGTAAGCAATATGTCGATCTTTCAGTGTAATAATCATTGCAGAAAACTTCTGGCCCTGTATAATCACTTTTATCTTTGAACATTTGCTATCACAAGTGAAAATCTGTCCATTAGCGATCTTTACTTCGAATCTATCACAGCCTTCAATGTGGTGGGCTAATCGGTCAACAATCTCACTATCCATAAAATTGTTAGTGCTACCAGTATCAATCAAACTATAATAGGCTGATCTTCTAGAGTTCCGCCAACTTCCATAGTTTGTGGGTTGGAGTAGTCGGTTAATGCATGCATTGTATGTTTAGTAGGTCCAACATCTTCATTAGAATTTATACCTTCATGATCGGAGTACACATTCTTAGCTTTCGGTTCCTCTCCAATTGATTCAATCATCAGAAGTTGCCCTTGTTTATATCGATGCTCCATACTCCACTTTTCATCATAGTACAAACCCTTTGTTGATCTTTGCTTGAGTTCTTCTTCGGTTAGTCTTCAGGTGTTAGGGCTTTGGTTGGGAATAGATGGGGTGTGCTGCTTGCTGATCACTTGTTTATTGACACTTCTGTTTTGATGATATTCCATGCTGATTTTTTCCTCATGCAGGCGTGCAAATAAAATCGCAGTTGTCATGGTGCGGGGTTGACGAGCCTTAACTTCACACCAAATCTCCGGATTAAGCCCTTAAATGTACCCAGAAGTTGTCATTCCGACTAATCTCTAGCTTGATTTGATAATCTTTCAAACCTGCTTTGATATTCCAACACTATAGAAGTCTGATGAATTTTGGCAAGCTGCCCATCAACATTCTCGTATTCAGATGGTCCAAAGCGAATAATAAGTCTTCTCTTAAATTGCTCCCACGAGGAGACTCTATAGCAAGTTTCATACCAATCATACCACTGGATTGCATCTCTCTCTAGTTGGATTAAGGTTATTTCCACCTTGGATTCTTCTGGAGTTCTATAAAAACGGAAAAAAATTTCTGCCCTAGAGATCCAATTGGTCAAATCTTCATCTTCCCATCTCGGAAATTCCACCTTCATGTGTAAGTAATTTGTGTTACATTCTTGGGGTCCTTTTCTTATATTTCAAAATCTATGCAATGTAGAACTTGAGCTCCCATTTTGTTGAAACCCGCTAAAGTACTCCAACAAGCTCTTTATGAAATCATGAAAGGTTTCTTGTAGCCGATTCTCAATTTTGGTTTCCAACGCTTCCATTAGCTGATTCTTAATTCTGGTTTCCAACACTTCCATTTATGCTTTCACTAAGTTATCGATAGCCATTACGTACGACTACAAATCTGTAATCTCAACTGTTTTTTATGTCGATTAAGGGCATCAGCATTATCGATGTGAAGTTGCCGAGGAGGTGGATAACGAGGGCAATGTTGCGGTCACTAGCCGGAATACAGCGGCTGTGGTGGGGCTGGCGGTGGAGAAGGAGGAGTCGGTGGTGTCACGGTTAAGAACAAGGGCAACTGGTGCCCTGTTTCTGTCACTACGGATGCAGAGCAAGGGGGATCGGCAGCCGAGAGGCATGCGACGGTCGTCGCACGGTGGCTGGCAATGGTGATGGCTTAGCAACGAAGGAGAGGGGTGGCATTGAAGTGGCCGGGTAGCAGCGGTGGCGGTAAAGGCAATCGCACCTACGGCAGCAAAGGGACCGGCGGCTGCTCTGTTTCTATCGCACCATAGAAACAGCGACGCCGACAGATCGCACGATCGAAGCTGCAACAAGGGAAGTCAGCAATGGCGGTGCGGCTAGGGCAGCGTCGCCGACGGTAGAAGCGGCGATGGGTGGTCCACTAGTTGGGAAACGGCGGCCGCGGCCCTTCTCGCTCGAGGAGATGGGGAAGCGAGGAGGAGAGGTCACTGGCCGGGAAGGGTGGGCAGCAGCGGCATTGGTCGATCAGTCGAGAAGCAGCGCCGATGGTGGGAAGGAGGCAACAAGGGTCACTGTAGGGTGCGGCCTGCCAAAGAGCAGGGGCGGCAATGGGGAAGAAGGGAAGTAGGGGACCCTTCTTGGTGGCTACCGGGTTAACACCTTTTTTTTTTTTTTTGATAGCTAGGTGCAGTGAGAACACCAAGGATCACCACTCTGATACCAAATGATAAGACCCTAAAGTCTTATTGTAAAAAAAGAAGAAGAGAAAGGGATGATCACTTCGAGGGGATCGACCTCTTAGGGTTTGTCAAAAGATAGAATAGTATTTTTCATAGATAACCAAAAAGAATCATTTACAGCCCTATTTATAGAGTTCGACCTAAAGTCCACCAGGACTTGGACTCTTAACAATAATTAAATATTAAATAAACTCTATCCGACTCTAATTAAATTAAACATACTCAATAAATATTATTCAAAAGCTTATAAAATAAAGAGATCCTAACAGTTTTTCACATAAGAAAGTTAGCAAAATTTTACATCTTTTGAGATGTGCAAGTTTTGTTTTTCTTGAGATGTGCAAGATAGCACTTCTTATTTCTCTTTTGAAATAAGTAAGCTAGTAAGATTTGCTTCTCTTTTATCATTGTCAAAAAGAAGGGAGGGTTACAATAGTGCAAAACTTTTCTCATTACATTATTTCTCAAATCATTAGATGAAATATATCAAAAAAAATTATATAATTCATGAATACAAAGGAATTATACATAATAAAACTCAAGTTATAAAGCATAAAAACTCAAGTGACATATTATGGTTAATTTGGATAAATGTCCTCTTTAGTAAACAACAAAAGAATTGTAGGAGAACAAATAATAAATAATCTCGATTCATGCATAAGAATTCTCAAGTCATCAAGATCATGTTTCGCAAAATAAATCCTCAAATTAAGATTCTAAGAAATCAAGAAAAAAAATATTATTCATATGGATAATTCTCCTCTTTAGTAGATAGCAAAAAGAAACATAGAGGATAAAAGATCTCAATTCATATAAAATAAATCTCAAATTATAAATATCGAGAAATCAAGATCATGATTAGGATAAAAACTTATTTAAATTCAGATCATCAAATCATCAAAATCACTTTCAAGATATTCTAAATGACATAACTCGATTCATCAATCTCTTAATGAAAAATCACCAAAGCTTTAAAGATAGAGAATTTTTCAAGAAAAAATATTTTTCTCTTTTTAGTTGTTTCAATTTATATGATTTATTTCATACAAATATACCTTTGTCTTTTATGCCAAATCAAAATATACATTACTGTTTAAAACTGAAAAAGCAAATTTTATCATAAAAATCATCAAGATCAATAAACCATAAATCACAAAAATCATCATGCGTAACTTCAAAATCTCATGCATAGTATAAAATTATCAAGCATGGTACCAAAACTTTTAATATTTTCATTACATCATTAGATTATTAAAATATCAAGCAAGATTTCATTAAACACAAAGCATTTTCAATCAAAATCATTTTGTTTTGTTGTAGAAATGCATCTAACTTTTCATGCTTAGTGCTAGGAGTTAATCATGCAATTGTCATGCTCATATTTTTAAATTTTTTTTCAAAATCACTAGAAAGAGAAGTATGATATTTTTTATATTTTTTATTTTTTACAAACTAATTTAAAAGTAACTCATAAAAAGCATCAAGTAATTTCATAGTAAAGTAAAGGAGTTTCATATGAGTCATTTACCTCATCGTTGAGAGCCACCAAGGCATAGTTCATCACTTTGTCTTTGTTGGTTTGCTTCTCGTCTTTGGAGATACTCGATTTGTTTAAAGTCGTCTTGAGTGTCTTCTTCTTCTTTAGGAACCTCTTCTTTTTAAGTTTATTTTTATTTTTAATTATTATTTTATGAACTTTTTAAATTTTATAATGAGAAGTTCAAAGTCATCATCATTATCACTTGAGTTATCACTCAAGTGATATTCTATTGTTCGAAGTACTAAATCCTTCATGTTCTTTAGAAGGTTGTTCTCAAGTTCATCATGTACTTTACACATCATTTCATATATCATCAATGAGCCAATAAGTTCTTTTAATGGAAAATTGTTTTAGTTTTTTACCTCTTGTATTGTAGTTACTTTTGAATCCCAAATTTTAGAAAGAGATCATAAAACTTTATTAGCAAGTTCAAGATTTAAAAAATATTTACCAAGAGCTTTTAAATCATTGACGACATCCGTAAAATGGGTGTACAAATCTCCAATTGTTTCACTTGGTTTCATATGAAACAATTTAAAATCATATATTAAAAGATTAATCTTCAAATCTTTAACTCTACTAATGCCTTCATGTATGATTTCAAGAGTGTGTCATATGTCATATGTAGTTTCGCAAATGGAAACCCGATTAAATTTATTTTTATCTAAAGCACAAAATAAAGCATTCATAGCTTTAGCGTTCAAAGAAAAAATTTCTTCTGCAAATCATTCCATTTATTCATTAGATTAGAAGACTTTTCAAAATCATATTCAATAATATTCCATAAATTCAAATCTAATCTATAGAAAGAAAAAAAACTCTCATTTGAGTTTTTCAATAAGTGTAATTCATCCCATTGAACATAGGAGGATGAATGATAGAGTGACTCTCTTAAAATCCGATAAAAGTCATTTCTTTTGGGTATTAAACCAAATGAGAAAACATGGCTCTGATTGTAAGGATCGGAGTGGCACTAAGAGGGGGTGAATTAGTGCAGCGGATTAAAACTAGTAGGTTTGAAACTGATTCCGTAAAATACGAGGAGATTTCGTTCGATAGTAACTTGAGTAAAGTGAAGAACAAAAACTTGCTTCTATGTAGACAATGATTGCAGAAAAATAACAACTCACACATTCAAGGAACACGCAGATTTAAAGTGGTTCGGTCAAAATGACCTATATCCACTTGCGAAGCCTTCTTCGATGAGGCCCCCAACTTCCACTAGCAAATCACTTTGAAGGGGAAGGACAAATACCCCTCTTACAACCTTTACAAGTGGTTCACACTCTTACAAAATTTCAGCAAGAAAGCAAGGGAGGTGAACACTCAAGCAATTTGAAAGTAAGACTTGCTAAGGCTTTGCTAAGACCCTTTTTTTTTTACTCTATTGCTTCTCAAAAGTTGTAATCTCTACTGAGAATTGAGAGATATTTATAGGTCTCAAGAGGATTCAAATTTGGGCTCCAAAATTTGAATTCTCTTCGGTTCCCGAAGCTAGTGGTGACACCGCCTGTCAGTTCTGACACTGATAGTGTACTGGGGGGTGCCACCGCCTAGCTCTTCTCTTCGGGGTGCTAGGTGGTGCCACCGCCTGGCTCGGGTGTTGGGGGGTGCCACTGCCCAGTATGGGCGGTTCCACCGCCCACCTTACTGGGTCACTAGTTGGGCTTTAAGTCCGGCCCAAACCAGGTTTCATTTGGGCCTAGCTCTTCGGGTGCTAGGTGGTGCCACCGCCTAGCTCTTCGGGTGCTAGGTGGTGCCACCGCCTAGCTCTTCGGGTGCTAGGTGGTGCCACCGCCTAGCTCTTCGGGTGCTAGGTGGTGCCACCGCCTAGCTCTTCGGGTGCTAGGTGGTGCCACCGCCTAGCTCTTCGGGTGCTAGGTGGTGCCACCGCCTAGCTCTTCGGGTGCTAGGTGGTGCCACCGCCTAGCTCTTCGGGTGCTAGGTGGTGCCACCGCCTAGCTCTTCGGGTGCTAGGTGGTGCCACCGCCTAGCTCTTCGGGTGCTAGGTGGTGCCACCGCCTAGCTCTTCGGGTGCTAGGTGGTGCCACCGCCTAGCTCTTCGGGTGCTAGGTGGTGCCACCGCCTAGCTCTTCGGGTGCTAGGTGGTGCCACCGCCTAGCTCTTCGGGTGCTAGGTGGTGCCACCGCCTAGCTCTTCGGGTGCTAGGTGGTGCCACCGCCTAGCTCTTCGGGTGCTAGGTCTGACCATGGCCCAGTATGGCGGTTCCACCGCCCAACCTTACTGGTCACTAGTTGGGCTTTAAGTCCGGCCCAAACCAGGTTTCATTTTGGGCCTAGTTGGCCCCTAATCAGGATATAGGATTATTTCTTAATCCTAACCTTAATTACATGCAAACTATGTAACTAAAAACATAATCCTAAGTAAGATTTTAACCGGCGAACTTCAAGTCTTGTTCCGGCAAGCTTTCCGGCGATCTTCTGGTGGACTTCCAATACGCCCTTGGATTTCTTCCGACGGACTCCCAGTTGGCTCCCGATCGTGTGGCGAAATCAGCAAGTAGCCGAGCCTTCTCAGTGATCTCTGCGAACCTCCGATGATCTCTTCGGCAGACTTCCGAAAACTTCGACAAGTCCCTGATTTCTTCTCGATTGGTTCCGATAGCATCTCCGACGAATCTTCGGACTCTCAAACAACCATCGAACTTGATTCCAGCAGACTCACTTTATGTCTTCAAGCTTTCGTAGTTAATCCTCCATACTTATCTCAACATATGAATTAGATAAAACATGACAATTACTTCATCATCAAAATCCGAGATTCAACAATCTCCCCCTTTTTTATGATGACAATCAATTGATAACGGAGTTAACCTTAACTCACCCTATTTATATGCCATACTTGAGATAAGTCATTCTTGAATTCAAGGCCTTTGAATTCAAGAGACATATTGATAAGTTAAACCTTATCAATAGTATTCCCATCATGATTCCTATCATGATGTATCTTTCTGAAAATGATGTCAAGACTTGACAACCATTTTCAAGTTTTATATTTCAAACGTGAATGATAGTGATCATAGCAAGATATCAACATATAAATTTATGATTTAAGCTTTTGATATCTTAACATAATGCAAACATTTCATAGTGAAAATATGGCAATCATAGCATAGCAATTATCAATTTACAATCATTTTCAAGTTTTATATTTCAAACGTGAATGATAGTGATCATAGCAAGATATCAACATATAAAATTATGATTTAAGCTTTTGATATCTTAACATAATGCAAACATTTCATAGTGAAAATATGGCAATCATAGCATAGCAATTATCAATTTACCATATTTCTCCCCCTTTGTCATCAACAAAAAGGAGAGCGACTTTAAGCGTATAATTTGTGATTATTAAAGCAAAGGAATTCAACATTACTATGGAATTTAGTTAAAAAAAATTAATCCAAAATTTAAAACTTTATCTTTCATTCAAAATACATCGCAAAAGAAGGTTCAGCATTCATTCAAAATATATTGCAAAAGAAGGTTCAACATCATTCAAGGAAAGAAGATGACAAAGATCACATGTCAAGATAAAAGATACATCGATTAATCTTTAGGAGGAAATATATAGTGCTGATACAAGACATCTATTTTTTGAAAGATGGAGAGCTTGGACCAACAAGAATCCCTTTCCAACGCTTCTAAATGTTAGAATGAGGCTTTAGAGAGGTTGGTGGAGGGTTGAGGCAGGATCTCACGGGTTGGAGGCGGTGTCACCGCCGGCCCTAACCCTTAGATTTATATAAGGGCTCTCGGGTGGTGCCACCGCCAAACCGAGCGGTGCCACCGCCTAGCGACAGAACGCTTAGGCGGTGCTACCGTTGGTTCTAGCGGTGCCACCGCTGGCATGCCGCGGAAGGAAGGCGGTGCTACCGCCGGTTCTAGCGGTGCCACCGCTGACATGCCGTGGAAGGAAGGCGGTTCTACCGCCGGTTCTGGCGGTGCCACCGCTGGCATGCCGTGAAAAAATTTTCATTCCTTCCCCCCCTTTTTTTATTTTTTATTTTTCAGAAATGTTAGGATAAACATTTCTTTTGGAATTGAAAGAGAAGGATCAAATCCACCAAGGAACGGAAAGAGGATGAAAAACTTTTCGGAAAGTACATTCTTAGAGATAATTTAACATGCCTAGTTCCCTTCTAATGAATTCAAATTGGTCTTCATTTAAGGCTTTTGTAAAGATGTCTGCTAATTGATGCTTTGTTTCAATGAATTCTAAAACAACATTATTGTTAAGGACATGATCGCGTATGAAATGATGCCTAACGTCGATATGCTTAGTTCTAGAGTGCTGAATTGGATTTTTGGTAAGATATATGGCACTTGTATTATCACATTTTATGGGAATATTTTTCAAGTGAATTCCATAGTCTTCTAATGTATTTTTCATCCAAACAATTTGTGCACAGCATGCACTTGCAGCGATGTATTCGGCTTTTGCCGTAGATAGTGCAACTGAATTTTGTTTCTTGGAAGTCTAAGAAACAAGTGCATGTCCTAAAAATTGGCATGTTTCGGATGTACTTTTTCTATCTATCCTACATCTGCCAAAGTCGGCATCTACATAAGCTATTAAATCAATTTTTTTTTATTTCAGATACCAAAGTCCTAAATTTGGAGTTCCTTTAAGATATCTAAATATTCTTTTAACACTCTTGAGATGAGATAATTTAGGATTAGATTGAAACCTTGTGCAAAGTCCCACACTAAACATAATATCTGGTCTAGTCACAGTGAGGTAGAGTAGACTACCTATCATTCCCCTATACGTTTTTTGATCGAAATTTTCGTTGTTTTCATCCATATCTAACTTAGTCGAAGTACTCATAGGGGTGTTTATTGCTTTTGAATTATCCATGTTAAATCATTTTAACAATTCTAATGTATATTTAGATTGGTTAAGAAATATACTGTCACTAAGTTGTTTGATTTGCAATCCTAAAAAGAATGTTAATTCACCCATTAAACTCATTTCAAATTTATGACTCATACATTTGGCAAATGATTCACATAGCTATTCATCCGAAGAACCAAAAATAATATCATCAATATAAATTTGCACAATAAGAAAATTATTTTCAAAATGTTTGATAAACAATGTAGTATCAACCTTGCCTTTGGTAAAATTATTTAAAATAAGAAAGGAACTAAGCCTTTCGTACCAAGCTCTAGGAGCTTGTTTCAAACCATAGAGAGCCTTAGTCAATTTGAATACATGATGAGGAAGAAAAGAATTTTCAAATCCAGGAGGTTGTTCGACATATACTTCTTCCGAAATAAAACCATTCAAGAAGGTATGACGTCCATTTGAAATAGTTTAAAATTATTACTACTAGCATAGGCAAGGAGCATCCTAATGGCTTCTAATTTTGCCACAGGAGCGAAGGTTTCTTCGAAGACAATACCTTCTTCTTGGTTGAAACCTTTGGCCACTAATCTAGCCTTGTTTCCAACCACGATACCACATTCGTCTTGCTTGTTTCTAAAGACTCATTTAGTACCAATGACTAAATGGTCACTAGGTCTAGGAACAAGTTTCCATACATCATTCCTCTCAAATTGATTCAATTCCTCTTGCATTGCAATAACCCAAGAATCATCTTTCAAGGCCTCGTCAATGCATTTAGGTTCGATTTGAGAGAGAAAGACAACATTAGCACAAAAATTCTTGAAAGAAGAACGAGTTTGAACCCCTTGTGATGTATCTCCTATAATTTGCTCTTTTGGATGAGTATCTACATACTTCCATTACATGGGTAAGGAGATTTTGGAAGAAGATGCATCCAAGTTGCTATTTTGAGGAGGGAGTTCCTTTAAATCCAAATTTTCAAAACCAATATCATCATCAAAATCATTTTTCTTTAACTCGGAAATTTCATTAAAAATTACATGAATAGACTCTTCTATAACTAAGGTTCTTTTGTTAAAAACACGAAAAGCCTTAGAAATGGAAGAGTAACCAAGAAAGTTGTCTTTATCGGATTTAGCATCAAATTTTCCTAAGGCATCCTTTTCATTTAAAATAAAGCATTTGCAATCGAAAACTTTAAAATAAGAAACATTTGGTGTTTTGTTATTCCAAAATTCATAGGGAGTTTTTGATAAAGATTGCCTTATTAGAACCCTATTCATGATGTAGCAAGTCGTATTCACAGCTTCGGCCCAAAAATACTTGGGTAGACTATGTTCATTCAACATAGTTCTTGCCATTTCTTGTAGATTTCTATTTTTTCTTTCTACTACTCCATTTTATTGAAGGTTTCTTGGAGTAGAGAAGTTGTGGTTATATCCGTTAACTTCACAAAAATTTTGAAAATCATGGTTTTGAAATTCGCCACCGTGATCACTCCGAATTGATGAAATCATCAAACCTTTTTCGTTTTGAGTGAGTTTACAAAATTTAAAGAAACATTTGAAACAATCACTTTTGTGAGCTAAGAAATAGGTCCAAGTGTATCTAGTATAGTCATCTACAATTACAAAAGCATATTTGCTTCCTCCTAGACTTGTCATGTCAATTGGTCCAAATAAGTCCAAATGAATCAATTGTACTGGTCTAGTGGTGCTAATTTGATTTTTTGGTTTGAAACTAGTTTTTATTTGTTTACCTAGTTGACACGCATCGCATACTTTGTCCTTAACAAACTTCATATTTAGAATCCCTCGTACTAATTCTCTAGATGAGATCTTAGATATTAGTTTCATGCTTGCATGGCCTAATCTCCTATGCTAAAACCAAGCATCATCTTTTGAAGCGGAGAAGCACATTTCATTACCTAGTTCATCAAGATTGATGGTGTAAACATTATTTTGTTTAATGCAATCATAGTCATGTTATTGTTTGGTTTTTCAATAATACACACATTTGATTCAAATCTAACGATATAACTTTTATCGCATAATTGACTAATACTCAAGAGATTATATTTCAATCCATCAACTAGTAATACATTATCAATAGAAAAGTTTAATTTGTTACCTATGGTTCCCTTGCTAATGATTTTACCTTTGTTGTTGTCTCCGAAGGTGACATAGCCTTCGTCTATGCTAGTGAGCTTAGAGAATTGGGATGGATCTTCGGTCATATGCCTTGAGCATCCACTATCAAGGTACCATCTCTTGCTCCTAGCTTGTGATGGTGTATGTTTCTACAAGAAGGGATTATTTTTAGGTACCCATTTACTTTTGGGTACCTCAAAAACTGATCTAACTTGTTTATCATGTTGCATAGACTTGATCATGATTCCTTTAGGAACCCAAATCAATTTATTCGGACTAATTTTCTTGAATGGACATTGATAAGTTTTATATTCATATTTGCAATAAAAGTTGCAATTGCTTTGGCGTTGAACATGTAAGATAGGACCTTTAATGAAGGTGGTTGGATTTTGGTGAGAACTTCTCACAAATCCGATTCCACTTCTTTTAGGAACGTGACCCTTATTTGTAAGGATCATGTTCAAAGACTTGCTACCGACCTTGAATTTCTTCAAGGGGTCCTTAAGTAGCAAGTTCTTCTTTTGGAGAGTTTCTAGATCATGACATTTTATGCATGGAGCTAAACTATCATGATATTCAGTTTTTAATTTATCAAAATTACAAGTAAGACTATCATGCTCCTTTTTTAACAATTTGTATTTTCTACTAATTGTTTTGCATTCATCAAATAACTTATGGAACGCATTTAATAATTCATGATAAGATAACTCTGCATCAATTAAATTCGTTACCTCCTCTCCGATGGCCATTAGGGCATAATGAGCAACTTGCTCGGTGTTGGGCTCCTCTTCTTCGGATGTGCTTGAATCATCCCACGTTGCTTTGAGTGCCTTCTTCTTTGATGTTCTCTTTTTGGCTTGGGGACATTCATTTTTGAAATGCCCCGGCTTCTTGCATTCATAGCATATCACTTGGTCCTTTTTTATGTTCAAGTTTGTTTTTGGTGTTATTTTTAAATTTGTTCTTTCTTATAAATTTTTTAAATTTTTGAGTCAAAAGTGCAATATCATTGTCACTGTCCTCATCACTTGATGTTCCTTTCAACTGGTCTTCTTGTGATGTGAGTGTCATATCCTTCCTGTTCTTTGGAAGGGGGTTCTCGAGCTCGTCATGAGCTTGACATGTCATTTCATAGGTCATTAGAGACCCAATAAGTTCTTCAAGAGGGAATGTTTTAAGGTCCTTGGCCTCTTGAATGGCAGTAACTTTTGGATCCCAACTTTTAGGAAGAGATCTTAAGATTTTAGTTACTAGTTCAAAGTTAGAAAAATCTTTACCAAGAGCTTTGAGTCCATTGATGACATCCGTGAAATGGGTGTACATGTCTCCAATGGACTCACTTGGTTTCATTCGAAAAAGTTCGTAAGAGTGCACAAGAATGTTGATTTTGGACTCTTTCACTCGGCTAGTGCCTTCATGAGTGACCTCAAGAGTTCTTCAAATATCAAAAGCAGAATCACAAATTGAAACACAATTAAATTCATTTTTGTCTAGTGCACAAAACAAGGTATTCATAGCCTTTGCGTTTAAATCAAAAACCTTCTTCTCCGATTCATTCCATTCGCTCATCGGAAGAGAAGATTTTTGAAATCCATTTTCAACAATAGTCCAAAGCTTGAAATCCATGGAAATAAGGAAGATTCTCATACGTGTCTTCCAATATGTGTAATCCGACCCATTAAATATAGGTGGACGTGTAATAGAATGTCCATCATGTATGCCAGAGTAAGCCATCTCTCTTGGGTATTAAACCAAATATGAGACTAAGACTTGCCCTGATACCAATTGTTAGGATCGTAGCGGCACTAAGAGGGGGGGTGAATTAGTGCAGCAGATTAAAACTAGTAGGTTTGAAACTGATTCCGTAAAATGCGAGGAGATTTCGTTCGATAGTAATTTGAGTAAAGTGAAGAACAAAAACTTGCTTCTATGTAGATAATGATTGCAGAAAAATAACAACTCACACATTCAAGGAACACGCAGATTTAAAGTGGTTCGGTCAAAATGACCTACATCCACTTGCGAAGCCTTCTTCGATGAGGCCTCCAACTTCCACTAGCAAATCACTTTGAAGGGGAAGGACAAACACCCATCTTATAACCTTTACAAGTAGTTCACACTCTTACAAAATTTCAGCAAGAAAGAAAGGGAGGTGAACACTCAAGCAATTTGAAAGTAGGACTTGCTAAGGCTTTGCTAAGACCTTTTTTTTCTCTATTGCTTCTCAAAAAGTTGTAATCTCAGCTGAGAATAGAGGGGTATTTATAGGCCTCAAGAGGATTCAAATTTGGGCTCCAAAATTTGAATTCTCTTCGGTTCCCGAAGCTAGCGGTGCCACCGCCTATCAGTTGTGACACTGACAGTGTACTGGGCGGTGCCACCGCCCAGTCCAGCGGTGCCACCGCCCAGACCGATGGTGCCACCGCCTGGCTCTCGGGTGCTTGGCGGTGCCACCGCCCAACATTATTGGTTACTGGTTGGGCTTTAAGTCCGGCCCAAACCAGGTTTCATTTTGGGCCCAGTTGGCCCCTAATCAAGATATAGGATTATTTCTTAATCCTAACCTTAATTACATGTAAACTACATAACTAAAAAACATAATCCTAAGCAAGTTTTTAACCGGCGAACTTCAAGTCTTGTTTCGGCGAGCTTTTCGGCGATCTTCCGGCGGACTTCCGATACGCCCTTGGATTTCTTCTGACGGACTCCCAGCTGGCTCCCGATCTTGTGGTGAAATCAACGAGTAGCCGAGCCTTCTCGGTGATCTCTGCGAACCTCCGATGATCTCTTCGGCAGACTTCCGAAAACTCCGACAAGTCCCCGATTTCTTCTCGATTGGTTCCGGCAGCATCTCCGATGAATCTTCGGACTCTCAAACACCCATCGAACTTGATTCCGGTAGACTCGCTTTATGTCTTCAAGCTTTCGTAGTTAATCCTGCATACTTATCTCAACATATGGATTAGATAAAACATGACAATTGACTTCATCATCAAAATCCGAGATTCAACAATCTCCCCCTTTTTGATGATGACAATCAATTGATAATGGAGTTAACATTAACTCCCCCTATCTATATGCCATACTTGAGATAAATCATTCTTGAATTCAAAGCCTTTGAATTCAAGAGATATATTGATAAGTCAAACTTTATCAATACTCTCATCATGATTCTTATCATGATGTATCTTTCTGAAAATGATGTCAAGACTTGACAACCATTTTCAAGTTTTATATTTCAAACGTGAATGATAGTGATCATAGCAAGATATCAACATATAATGCAAACATTTCATAGTGAAAATATGGCAATCATAGCATAGCAATTATCAATTTACCATATTTCTCCCCCTTTGTCATCAACAGAAAGGAGAGCGTCTTTAAGCGTATAATTTATAATTATTAAAGCAAAGGAATTCAACACTACTATAGAATTTAGTTTTTAAAAAAATCCAGAATTAAAACTTTATCTTTCATTCAAAATACATCACAAAAGAAGGTTCAACATCATTCAAAATACATCACAAAAGAAGGTTCAACATCATTCAAAATGCCACCGCTGGCATGCCGCGAAAAAAAAAAAAATTTCATTCCTTCTCCGTCCTTTTTTTTTTATTTTTCAGAGATGTTAGGATAAACATTTCTTTTGGAATTGAAAGAGAATGATCAAATCTACCAAGGAACGGAAAGAGGATGAAAAACTTTTTGGAAAGTACATTCTTAGGGACAATTTAACATGCCTAGTTCCCTTCTAATAAATTCAAATTGATCTTCATTTAAAGCTTTTGTAAAGATGTCTGTCAATTAATGCTTTGTGTCAATGAATTCTAGAACAACATTATTGTTAAGGACATGATCGCGTATGAAATGATGCCTAACGTCGATATGCTTAGTTCTAGAGTGCTGAATTGGATTTTTGGTAAGACTTATGGCACTTATATTATCACATTTTATGGGAATGTTTTTCAAGTGAATTCTATAATCTTCTAATGTATTTTTCATCCAAACAATTTGTGCACAGCATGCACTTACAGCGATGTATTCGGCTTCCACCGTAGATAGTGCAACTGAATTTTGTTTCTTGGAAGTCCAAGAAACAAGTGCATGTCCTAAAAATTGGCATGTGCCGGATGTACTTTTTCTATCTATCCTGCATCCGCCAAAATCGACATCTGCATAAGCTATTAAATCGAATTTTTCTGATTTCGGATACCAAAGTCCTAAATTTGGAGTTCCTTTAAGATATCTAAATATTCTTTTAACACTCTTGAGATGAGATAGTTTAGGATTAGATTGAAACCTAGCGCAAAGTCCCACACTAAACATAATATCCGGTCTAGTCACGGTGAGGTAGAGTAGACTACCTATCATTCCCCTATACGTTTTTTGATCGAAATTTTCGTTGTTTTCATCCATATCTAACTTAGTCGAAGTACTCATAGGGGTGTTTATTGCTTTTGAATTATCCATGTTAAATCGTTTTAACAATTCTAATGTATATTTAGACTGGTTAAGAAATATACTGTCATTAAGTTGTTTGATTTGCAATCCTAAAAAGAATGTTAATTCACCCATTAAACTCATTTCAAATTCATGACTCATATTTTTGGCAAATGATTCACATAGTGATTCATCCGAAGAACCAAAAATAATATCATCAACATAAATTTGCACAATAAGAAAATTATTTTCAAAATGTTTGATAAACAATGTAGTATCAACCTTGCCTTAGGTAAAATTATTTAAAATAAGAAAGGAACTAAGCCTTTCGTACCAAGCTCTAGGAGCTTGTTTCAAACCATAGAGAGCCTTAGTCAATTTGAATACATGATTAGGAAGAAGAGAATTTTCAAATCCAGGAGGTTGTTCGACATATACTTCTTCGAAATAAAACCATTTAAGAAGGCACTTTTGACGTCCATTTGAAATAGTTTAAAATGATTACTACTAGCATAGGCAAGGAGCATCCTAATGGCTTCTAATCTTGCCACAGGAGCGAAGGTTTCTTCGTAGTCGATACCTTCTTCTTGGTTGAAACCTTTGGCCACTAATCTAGCCTTGTTTCTAACCACGATACCACATTCGTCTTGCTTGTTTCTAAAGACCCATTTAGTACCAATGACTAAATGGTCAATAGGTCGAGGAACAAGCTTCCATACCTCATTCCTCTCAAATTGATTCAATTCCTCTTGCATTGCAATGACTCAAGAATCATCTTTCAAGGCCTCGTCAATGCATTTAGGTTCGATTTGAGAGAAAAAGGCAGCATTAGCACAAAAATTCTTGAAAGAAGAACAAGTTTGAACCCCTTGTGATGTATCTCCTATAATTTGCTCTTTTGGATGAGCATCTACATACTTCCATTCCTTGGGTAAGGAGATTTTGGAAGAAGATGCATCCAAGTTGCTATTTTGAGGAGGGGGTTCCTTTAAATCCAAATTTTCAAAACCAATATCATCATCAAAATCATTTTTCTTTAACTCAGAAATTTCATTAAAAATTACATGAATAGACTCTTCTATAACTAAGGTTCTTTTGTTAAAAATACGAAAAGCCTTAGAAACGGAAGAGTAACCAAGAAAGATGCCTTCATCGGTTTTAGCATCAAATTTTCCTAAGGCATCCTTTTCATTTCAAATAAAGCATTTGCAACCGAAAACTTTAAAATAAGAAACATTTGGTGTTTTGTTATTCCATACTTCATAGTGAGTTTTTAATAGAGATGGTCTTATTAAAACCCTATTCATGATGTAGCAAGCCGTATTCACGGCTTCGGCCCAAAAGTACTTGGGTAGACTATGTTCATTCAACATAGTTCTTGCCATTTCTTGTAGATTTCTATTTTTTCTTTCTACTACTCCATTTTGTTGAGGGTTTCTTGTAGTAGAGAAGTTGTGGTTATATCCGTTAACTTCACAAAAATTTTGGAAATCGCGGTTTTGAAATTCGCCATCGTGATCACTCCGAATTGATGAAATCATGAATCCTTTTTCGTTTTGAGTGAGTTTACAAAATTTAGAGAAACATTTGAAACAATCACTTTTGTGAGCCAAGAAATAGGTCCAAGTGTATCTAATATAATCATCTACAATCACAAAAGCGTATTTGCTTCCTCGTAGACTTGTCGTGTCAATTGATCCAAATAAGTCCAAATGGATCAATTGTAATGGTCTAGTGGTGCTAATTTGATTTTTTGGTTTAAAACTAGTTTTTATTTGTTTACCTAGTTGACACGCATCGCATACTTTGTCCTTAACAAACTTCATATTGGGAATCCCTCGTACTAATTCTCTAGATGAGATCTTAGATATTAGTTTCATGCTTGCATGGCCTAATCTCCTATGCCAAAGCCAAGCATCATCTTTTAAAGCGGAGAGACACATTTCATTACCTAGTTCATCAAGATTGATGGTGTAGACATTATTTTGTTTTAATGCAATCATAGTCATGTTATTGTTTGGTTTTTCAATAATACACACATTTGATTCAAATCTAACGATATAACCTTTATCACATAATTGACTAATACTCAAGAGATTATGTTTCAATCCATCAACTAGTAATACATTATCAATAGAAAAGTTTAATTTGTTACCTATGGTTCCCTTGCCAATGATTTTGTCTTTGTTGTTGTCTCCGAAGGTGACATAGCCTTCGTCTATGCTAGTGAGCTTGGAGAATTGGGATGGATCTCCGGTCATATGCCTTGAGCATCCACTATCAAGGTACCATCTCTTGCTCCTAGCTTGTGATGGTGTATGTTTCTACAAAAAGGGATTATTTTTAGGTACCCATTTACTTTTGGGTGCCTTAAAAACTGATCTAACTTGTTTATCATGTTGCATAGACTTGATCATGGTTCCTTTAGGAACCCAAATCAATTTGTTCGGACTAATTTTCTTGAATGGACATTGATAAGTTTTATGTCCATATTTGCAACAAAAGTTGCAATTGCTTTGGTGTTGAACATGTAAGATAGGACCTTTAATGAAGGTGGTTGGATTTTGGTGAGAACTTCTCACAAATCCGATTCTACTTCTTTTAGGAACGTGACCCTTAATAATTCATGATAAGATAAATCTGCATCAATTAAATTTGTTACCTCCTCTCCGATGGCCATTAGGGCGTAATGAGCAACTTGCTCGGTGTTGGACTCCTCTTCTTCGGATGCGCTTGAATCATCCCACATTGCTTTGAGCGCCTTCTTCTTTGATGTTTTCTTTTTGGCTTAGGGACATTCATTTTTGAAATGCCCCGGCTTCTTGCATTCATAGCATATCACTTGGTTATTTTTATGTTCAAGTTTGTTTTTGGTGTTATTTTTAAATTTGTTCTTTCTTATAAATTTTTTAAATTTTTGAGTCAAAAGTTCAATGTCATTGTCACTGTCCTCATCACTTGATGTTCCTTTCAAGTGGTCTTCTTGTGATTTGAGTGCCATATCCTTCCTGTTCTTTGGAAGGGTGTTCTCGAGCTCGTCATGAGCTTGACATGTCATTTCGTAGGTCATTAGAGACCCAATAAGTTCTTCAAGAGGGAATATTTTAAGGTCCTTGGCCTCTAGAATGGCAGTAACTTTTGGATCCCAACTTTTAGGAAGGGATCTTAAGATTTTAGTTACTAGTTCAAAGTTAGAAAAATATTTACCAAGAGCTTTGAGTCCATTGATGACATCCGTGAAACGGGTGTACATGTCTCCGATGGACTCACTTGGTTTCATTCAGAAAAGTTCGTAAGAGTGCACAAGAATGTTGATTTTGGACTCTTTCACTCGGCTAGTGCCTTCATGAGTGACCTCAAGAGTTCTCCAAATATCAAAAGCAGAATCACAAATTGAAACGCGATTAAATTCATTTTTGTCTAGTGCACAAAACAAGGCATTCATAGCCTTTGCGTTTAAAGTAAAAACTTTCTTCTCCGATTCATTCCATTCGCTCATCGGAAGAGAAGATTTTTGAAATCCATTTTCAACAATAGTCCAAAGCTCGAAATCCATGGAAATGAGGAAGATTCTCACACGTGTCTTCCAATACGTGTAATCTGACCCATTAAACATAGGTGGACGTGTAATGGAGTGTCCCTCATGCATGCCGGAGTAAGTCATCTCTCTTGGGTATTAAACCAAATATGAGAGTGAGCCTTGCTCTGATACCAATTGTTAGGATCGGAGCGGCACTAATAGGGGGGGTGAATTAGTGCAGCGGATTAAAACTAGTAGGTTTGAAACTGATTCCGTAAAATGTGAGGATATTTCGTTCGATAGTAACTAGAGTAGAGTGAAGAACAAAAACTTGCTTCTATGTAGATAATGATTGCAGAAAAATAATAACTCACACATTCAAGGAACACGCAGATTTAAAGTGGTTCGGTCAAAATGACCTACATCCACTTGCGAAGCCTACTTCGATGAGGCCTCCAACTTCCACTAGCAAATCACTTTGAAGGGGAAGGACAAACACCCATCTTATAACCTTTACAAGTAGTTCACACTCTTACAAAATTTCAGCAAGAAAGAAAGGGAGGTGAACACTCAAGCAATTTGAAAGTAGGACTTGCTAAGGCTTTGCTAAGACCTTTTTTTTCTCTATTGCTTCTCAAAAAGTTGTAATCTCAGCTGAGAATAGAGGGGTATTTATAGGCCTCAAGAGGATTCAAATTTGGGCTCCAAAATTTGAATTCTCTTCGATTCCCGAAGCTAGCGGTGCCACCGCCTTTCAGTGGCGGTGCCACCACCTGTCAGTTGTGACACTGACAGTGTACTGGGCGGTGCCACCGCCTGCCTCTCGGGTGCTGGGTGATGCCACCGCCCAGCATTATTGGTTACTAGTTAGGCTTTAAGTCCGGCCCAAACCAGGTTTCATTTTGGGCCCAATTGGCCCCTAATCAAGATATAGGATTATTTCTTAATCCTAACCTTAATTGCATGCAAACTACGTAACTAAAAAACATAATCCTAAGCAAGTTTTTAACCGGCGAACTTCAAGTCTTGTTCCGGCGAGCTTTCCGGCGATCTTCCGGCGGACTTCTGATACGCCCTTGGATTTCTTCCGACAGACTCCCAGCCGGCTCCCGATCTTGTGGTGAAATCAACGAGTAGCCGAGCCTTCTCGGTGATCTCTGCGAACCTCCAATGATCTCTTCGGCGGACTTTCGAAAACTCCGACAAGTCCCCAATTTCTTCTCGATTGGTTCCGGTAGCAACTCCGATGAATCTTCGGACTCTCAAACACCCATTGAACTTGATTCCGGTAGACTCGCTTTATGTCTTCAAGCTTTCATAGTTAATCCCGCATACTTATCTCAACATATGGATTAGATAAAACATGACAATTGACTTCATCATCAAAATCCGAGATTCAACAACATCCACTTGCGAAGCCTTCTTCGATGAGGCCCCCAACTTCCACTAGCAAATCACTTTGAAGGGGAAGGACAAATACCCCTCTTACAACCTTTACAAGTGGTTCACACTCTTACAAAATTTCAGCAAGAAAGCAAGGGAGGTAAACACTCAAGCAATTTGAAAGTAAGACTTGCTAAGGCTTTGCTAAGACCCTTTTTTTTTTTACTCTATTGCTTCTCAAAAGTTATAATCTCTGCTGAGAATTGAGGGGTACTTATAGGCCTCAAGAGAATTCAAATTTGGGCTTCAAAATTTGAATTCTCTTCGGTTCCCGAAGCTAGCGGTGCCACCGCCCAGACCGGTGGTGCCACCACCTGGCTCGAGTGCTGGGCGGTGCCACCGCCCAGTATGGCGGTTCCACCGCCCGACCTTACTGGTCATTGGTTGGGCTTTAAGTCCGGCCCAAACCAGGTTTCATTTTGGGCCCAATTGGCCTCTAATCAAGATATAGGATTATTTCTTAACCCTAACCTTAATTACATGCAAACTACGTAACTAAAAACATAATCCTAAACAAGTTTTTAACCGACGAACTTAAAGTCTTGTTCCGGCGAGCTTTCCGACGATCTTCTGGCGGACTTCCGATACACCCTTGGATTTCTTCCGACGGACTCCCAATTGGCTCCCGATCTTGTGGCGAAATCAGCGAGTAGCCGAGCCTTCTTGGTGATCTCTGCGAACCTCCGATGATCTCTTCGGCGGACTTCCGAAAACTCTGACAAGTCCCCGATTTCTTCTCGATTGGTTCCGACAACATCTCCGACGAATCTTCGGACTCTCAAACACCCATCGAACTTGATTCCGATAGACTTGCTTTATGTCTTCAAGCTTTTGTAGTTAATCCTGCATACTTATCTCAACATATGGATTAGATAAAACATGACAATTGACTTCATCATCAAAATCCGAGATTCAACACTGATACCAACTGTTAGATCAAGTCGACACTAAGAGGGGGGGTGAATTAGTGCGTACATAAAAATTACATCAAGTTAAAAACTTCATACAATAAAAGCTCATATCGAAAAAATGTTAACTTGAAATACATTTATAAGTATAGTAAAAGTAAGAAATCAGTTTGCAATTAAAGTAAATAGCATAAAGTAAATACAAACCAGAATTTTATAGTGGTTCGATCGTCGTGACCTACATCCACTCCCGATTCCTCTTCACTCAAGGTCATTGGCTTCCATTACTGATCTTCCTTCAATGGGAGAAGATCAACTACCCTTTTACACTCTTTTCTCCTTTTTATAGGCTTAAGAGAGAACCTTTACACCTCTCTTTTAAACCTCACTCCTCCCTTAGAAACCTTCTAACTCTCGAAGAAAGAAACTCACTAATCTAGAGATATTACAATTTTTTACTCAAGTATTCTTTCCCCCTTTTTCAACTCAATTTCATGCCCAATTCTTACATCTCTATGCAGGAATAGTTGGGGTATTTATAGACCCCAAATGGCTTCAAAATTGGAGCCAAAAGGGTCTCATCCCAGTTTTCCCGAGTCCTGATAGTACCACCGCCTGTGCTGGGCGGTACTACCGCTTGTAGCACCGACTTTGGGCGGTAACACCACCCAGTCTAGCGGTACCACCTCTTGACATAGTCTGGGAGACTATGTCTAGGTAGTACCATCACCCAAACTAGTGGTACCATCACTTGACATTGGGCGGTACCACAAACTAGTGGTACCATCACTTGACATTGGGCGGTACCACCTCCCAGTCTGGCGATACTACTGCCTGACATAGTCTTAGAGACTATGTCTCGGAGACTAAGCAAGCCACTAGCGATGCCATCGCCTAGACCAATAGTGCCATTGCTTGACCCAAGTTTTGGGTCACTAAATGGGCCTTTCTCTTGGGTCACTTTGGGCCTAGTTGACCCCTCATTGAGTTGGTTTAATTATATTCTAAACCAACTCAATTATGACATAAACTAACTCGATCTAGGCAAATTATTACAAAGCACGAATCATTTGTTGTCTCGCATGTCATTGGTTCTTCCGGTGCTTCGCTCGATCCTTCGGCGCATCGTCTTCTCCTTTGGTGTATTACCCAATCGGCATGTTGACACCCGCAACTTCCAATCTCCTTGACGCAATATCCGATCCTTTGGCCCGATGCCCGAATTCATGGCATAAAGCCTTATGTTGACACATCGACCAATCCTCCGGCCCTACGTCCAATCTCCTAATATGTTCCACTCCAACCTAACGTCTGATTTCTCCTACTTTAATTTATTTGTCTTTTCTAATTGAAGTTAGTTCTACATCACTCAAAATGCAGATTAGATCGTAAACTCTATCAATTGGTTTTATCATCAAAATCCGAAATTCAACAATATAATCTTTTCTAAGTAACACATCTTTTTTATATGTATAGGTTTTCAGTTTCACGGGCTTTTACGCACTAATCTTCGCACAACGACGAACACTTTTTTGGAAAATTCGATGTTTTTGTTTTCTGTTCTTCCGTTGTGCATGTGATGTTGCTCATAAATTTTCCTATAGCCCTCCTTCACCCAAGGTGGGAAACTTAATTCTCTCCTTGCCTATAGTCACCACCAAGGTGTAAAGGTCAAAAAACCCCCGATCCCCTCCTTTGCCTAAGTCATGGCAATCGACAAACCTGACCAAGTCGGGAAGAGACGTGGAGGTCAAGAAACCTGACTCCGTTTAACTAAGGTGTATCCCTTAATAATACAAGGGGTCAGTCAGCGATGGATCGCCATCGGCAATGCCCATAGTCCTCCATACTTAATGGAAGATTAGGTTCACATTGATAAGGATTGATCCTCTACTTAGGAGGACCCGTCGATGATAAGTGACCCCTTGTCAAGGGACAAGGGTCGTCAATTCAAGACGTGGGCACCCCTTGACCCTTTTAATGTTCGCCTAATACATAAAGTTGGAGAATCAATCAAAGAGGCATAAGTTTGATGTGGCAAATGAACTAGATATCACACTTCGAGTCCCTCTTGTGAGAGCCCTGAAGCATGCCTTCGAGATGTATAAATGACACAAAGTATACCATTAACCAATCATCATCCTACACAATCGTCATATGGTGTCTAGGGTAAATGCCCATCATCCTACACAATCATCACAAAGTATACCATTAATCAATCATCATCCTACACTTGTTTGTCCACATGTGCAAGGGTCCAAGATAGAGAACATCAATGACTTCTTCTCATAATAAACTTAAACATTTTAAATTAATGGTTTGAGCTCATCAAAATTGATAAATTAATTATCTCGTCAGCATTATGATAATTGGTATCAAAACTAATCTAGCATGACGAGAAGAAGGACTCATCGTCTAATTTGAAGGCAACGCTTATGTTCAGCGTGAAATGCCCATCTACAACTATATTTCTCGTGCAAAACCAGAAGCATAAGAGCAAATATAAACTTTTACAACATCGAACATTTTATCCAACTCCAAACCAAATCGCCAATGTTCGTCGGGGTTCACAGAGCTTGATTATTCATGTTGAATAACCAGCATCAAGGCTGCTCTTCCTCCCCCAAACTTCAAATCTTCCACAATTCCAGTACATTTGCTATCCAGAAGTTAAAATTTCCCACAGTGACATCATATTCATTGTAAACCAAGCAAATTGCAAGCACAAACAAAAGCATCAGCTGCACCAGCAACAAGAACATTTAGGATAAATCAACATGATAGTTCCATTAAAAAATGTCCAAATCCCACACCATGATCATGCAAGTACAAGCAAGACAAACCACCAATCCCTTCCTCACAGACATAAATGTAATCCTAGAAAGGCTTAGAAGAGCTTGTAGGGGGAGGCATCCAAGGGGTGGATGAGGTAGGTGAGAACCAGGGCCACTAGCATTAGCAAATAAGCAATCCCCTGGTCGATTGATGTGCCTGCACAAGAGAAGAAAGAGTATATCAGTCCAACAATCCTTCAACAGATAACGATCAAACAAGACTTGTACCCACATCAAGATCAATGAATTTGCAGTAGGAGATGCATTAAGAAAACAGAGTAGTCTTCATTACATCATACGATCGCAACTAATTTGCAACATTTAACCAATGTTTAGCACTAAAAAGAGGAACTTTACAAAATTTTAAGAACACCGAACCTATTAGCGAAACCCTAATCCATGTCACTCTGGATCCGTAGACGCTTCAACATTATCTCTGATCTAAAAATTGAGCGTCTACTTCAAAGATACAAACTTTTACTCCAATACCGCATGGATGTACGAACGAACAGAAATCTACACTTGAACCGGATCCTAACTGTTACAAACTAGTAAAATCTACGAAAAGGTAACAGAACAAAAGGCGAAGAGAACACATCCAGCACGAAGAACATGAAAAAGGTCCGGTTTTTGGCTTCTAAAAAATAACTGGATATATAACGTGAATACGAGAAAGAACGAAGGAAAAGATCAAATCACCGTCGCTGGTAGGTGATGGGGCGGGAGCCTGAGCCTGGACGGACGGCACAGCAGTCGCCAAGGCGAGAACCAAAACGGCCACCAAAACTTTAGGGATTGCCGCCATCTCGGCCGTGATCTTCCTCCGCTTCGAAAAAGACCGGAACAAACAGACAAACCTGAGATCTCTCTCTCCCTTCTCTGAGCGGAGCAGAGAGGAGGAGGAGAGAGATCTGCGGGAGGCAATGTGCTTCGAATCGATTTCCTCCTCTATTCCTATCACGGCGCGAAGGATCGGGTTTTAACGCGGCATCGGTCACTAAAAAAAGTACAGGAAGCAACGAATCCGGCACGCCGATGTTGTGGTCCCCACGTGTTATCCCTCCCACAAACGAACCGGGTCAAGCCAAGGGTGGCCCGGGTCTACTGGCGGCAGCTCGGACGGCCTACGTGCAGCCACATCACAACGGACCCCCAAAAAAATGAATTAAACAAAAATAGGAAAGTTCTCGATTGAAAATAAGAATGTTAGGGATGATAATTTGATTAACAGACTCGGTGCATCCTCTGACCTGGTTGAATTTGATCACCTTTCACCGGAGAATAGGGAAGAGTCAGATCATAAGATGAGCCAGCATCGGTATCGGGATCTCATTAACCGACATCGGAATGAGAACACTGTCTCTAATTTTTTTTAAATTACTATTTAATCTTATTTTAAATATTTATAATCACAATGGGAGATTCGTCAGGATAAAATAAGAGATTAGGAGAAAAACAAAATAAAATCGATAATACGGAAATTTCAAATAATAAAACAAATATTATTTTTTGATATTATGAATAAATAAGTAGGAGGTTTTTTTTTTCCGTGGCCTGAAGCCCGTTCTAAGAGCTCAGAGAGACAGCTAGTGATTGAGAAATCCAAATTACAGGTCGATCAGAATGAAGAATGTGGATTTTCCAACTCACAAACTAAGAATCAGTAATGGAAACTGCAGAGTTGAAGTTGTGATGTAAGTCGTGCAATCGAATTGGCCAAGCACAAACCATTTTTTAGATGGTTGGGTTGAGGACTGCAGTACATTGAGAACAGATAATTGGATTATAGTATTTTTATAATTTTGCCACACTAGTTCAATATTCAGTATTAATGTGTAGTAATGTAGGATCAATTTGACATCATTTTGGGGCCAATCTAAAATATCTGAGGATTGAACTAAAAATTCGAAAACACTAATTAATAATTATTGTATATTTAACTGTTAATATTGATTATGACGTTCTAATTCCGTACTGTGATTTGATAATTAATAAACCTTTGGTATCCTTGTAAAACATTCAATCTCTCACTAAGATGATGACGTTCCAACATTTATGTAGGTCTTAGTATCTTATAATAATCATAACAAAAATCTTCTACATAATTGATAAGATATCATCTTGAAATGGAAACAAAAGCCAATTTGTGCTATACCATCAAAAGAAGTTAGTGATTCTTACAGTTCCCCACGTCAATAAATAATCACAAGGGAGTATTCCCCACGTCTAACGCATGATGTGCACAACGTTTCTTATCATAAAGGATTATTTTATTATTTTAACATAATCAATATAATTTTCAATATCATATTACGTGGACTTAATATAGTTCATTAGATTTCCCGATTAGGACTAAATTGCTCGTTCCAAATTTTATATTTTCTTTTGTGAGATCTACAACTTTAAGAGGTACAATGAAAATATTATTTTAACTTGAGTGTATAACCGGAAAAAAAAAAAAGGGACCGGAGGGAGAAAAAGATATTGTCGTACAAAACAGTCCACTTATGCTATCCCCTTGAGCCCGTATCCATAGCATACTGTTCTAATTACTCGTCTCATCGGGTTCAAACCTCTCGTGGCTACAGATTGAACCCAACATGACATCAACTACAGAAGCCAGAGTTCATCTTTACTGTCCCTAACACCTTCCTATGTTTCTAGGTTTTGATGTGCCAAAGTGTGGCAGATTGCATGAGAGATTAGCCAAAAATTAGCTCAGCTACATGGCTCCTAAGTATCATCAAGAAAAATGGAAAAGATAATGTATTCAGTCTGTAGCCGTGTACGAGACACCAGGTAAACCACAGAGTTCAGGCGTCGTACGATCACGGCAGGCTTCACTTTGCGAAGGTTGTACCGAGAAGTTAGAGAGGTCTCAACTCACGAGTTCATCACCCCTCTGCTGGGACCTTCGCTCTTTTCGTCCCCTCTTACTCGATCTTCTACATGGATCTCTGCCAAACACTATTCTAGATGTGCGAAGAACGGATCGAAAGAACGACCCGGAGATCACCCAAACTCGAATTCATCTACGAGTCCGGCCGTCCCACCTCGTTTTTACTTCCTATCCGAAGGCAAACTTGGAAAGAATAGCACCGCGTAAGAAGCGATTCCTCCATAGGTCCTTCGTTTGCCAAGATACTAAAGAAAGGGGGAAAAGAGAGTAAAAGAAAGGAAAACAAAAGAGGAGGTGGAGGATGCTCAGTGAATACGAACCAAATTAGATGGACTTCATGTCGCCGGATCCGAAGAGGAACCCAACGATCACAGTAGAGAATGCTTTCTCTTCATCACATCCGAGAAGGGGAAGCAGCATGAAAGAGAGACGAGGCTTTTTTGGAACAGTTTAGTGGGAGGAGACGGCTGAGGCGAGGATGATATCCGGCGGTAGGTTGGCCACACGGGGGTATTTATAGAGGTGGGATATTAGGGCAAGTAGTCCAGCAAGCGAGGGGTTGGGTTCGGGGAAGGTCGAATTGGACATCGACCCGATCCCCGTCGAGTGGTGTAGAATTGGGTCCGGTTGAGTCTTTATACAGTAGTTGAGGAACTCGGCAGAAACCAGATGGGATGTAATTACGAATATAGCGGCCCAGATTTAGATCAAGAGATCTGACCGTCTAAATGATTTCAAGCTCCCGTAGTGAATAATGTTTTTTAAACAGATGAAAATTATTGAAACGGAGAGGATATAAATAATAAAATTATATTTTATTATTTTTATACAGGATTCTTAAGAACAAAATAGGGGGCTACCAAAAATGGAATTCATCGAGTTCGGATTCATTCATGCCATCGAAAGCGGGATACTTTTTCTTTACCCATCTCATCCGCCGACACAGACAAACCGGGAAGAATATTTGCGATGCATGACAAGCTTATGTGGAGAAATATAATAGCTTTCAAGTACAACGCTCCGAAAGAACTCACAACAAATGACCAACAACAGCTATTCGACCATAAGAATATGAAGTGCAACAAGTATATCTTAAAAGGTTCAGCAATATTTGATCTCCTGTAACCATCGTCCCACGCCCTCAAAACGTCGATGAGAAATGACTTTATCGGATCAAATAGCTGTTTGTGACAAATACAACAACAGGAAGTCCTTCAAACTCCCAGAACTCCACAAATAATACCGTTATTTGTATAGAGTGCCTGCAATTATACCGTTATCTATCATATCATGGATGAATTATGGGCAATTCAGTGGAACAATCTCACTTTATAATTTCAGAACCCCTTCATGGTGGTAACTCAAATAATAAGAAAGAAAACAGAGGATTCGGAAATATAAAAAAGACAAATTACAAACAAGCAAATTTACCATGCCACCAAGGCTCACCCACTTAATCATTAATCATAGTATAGGATGGATATATCCTTCAAACAATTCATTACGTTATCATAAAATATATTCAACAATGTAAAGAACCCTTAGCTTAGTTCTTCATAACATATGTTCGTCTAACCAGTATAGGATTCATGAAATAAGAATATTTACTTAGTTTTACCAATCATCATCTATGTTCAATAACAATACAACAACATATCGAAAGTCCATGTACCCATTTTCTTCCTAAATTACAAAAGAAGAGCTAAACTTTAAGGAATATAATATTTATCATCTAACATATATTATTTCGTGATGCTGAAAAATATATATTACCTAACAAGTACATAAATCTATGAAACCACACGTTATTTTAAGTTCACAATGATCATAAGGTAAACAACTCAATATCACGAAGAATCACTCAAGTAATCATCAAAAGGTCATATTGACTCTCATCTAACTGTGGTTATCTCACACCATTAACAGAGTAATAATCTAAGATGGTTATAATATGACAAGAAGCTCCATATAATACCAACCCAACATCCACCACCTTGCTTGAGCATAAACTTCAGATTCTACGATCCAGACTTATTTGCATAGTCATCATGCAACTTAGAACAAGAGGGAGGTAATCAAGACACAGCGTAATTACGTGGACAAACAGGAAAACAGAACGCATCACAAAGTGCATCTAGTGCTCCAACATGAAACCTGCCTCTTGTTACATCTACAACAGGAAAAACTCCATAATGATGAAGAGAAACACAAACAACACTCAATGATTCATAGAAATGACATGTATGTAAATAACATAGATTTTCTAAAACAAATCACCATTAAAATAAAACTAAATTGTCTTACTTGGTACAATAATAACTCCGATCCACATCATAAAACTCAGAATCACTTATATTAACCCATACTGATAATGTCCATGCCTCTAATTAGGAACTCAAAAGGAGAGTTCTAAGCAAATATGGATAAACAGTCATTACACCGATCGAAAACCATCACTAGCCAATAAACTGCCAAAATCAAACTGCAACCACACAGATCCTTCAACTCTATTGGAACTTCTTATCCTTCAATGGCCCCTTTGGAATCTTGCTCAAGTATTTTGCATGAATCACAGAATAATGCTTCTTGAACTCAGTTTGTGCTTTCTCAGCAAAAGCATCAACCTTGTCCTCATACTTCTCATACAGTGGCGGCACCGTGTGCAGTGTGACAAACGCTGTTACCCAAACTCAAAGATGTAAATAACTAAAACTACAATTATTAAGGCAGCAAAAAGCTAGGTACTAATGCAAAATTTCAATTACCTATATAAAATAAGGTCAAGAAATTGCAGCAATTGCCGATGATTGAGAAAACCCACAGGCCAGCAATGACCTATAATCAAAGCAGCAGCCATTAAAGGCACAAACAGAGCACCAAAATATTGAACTTGCAAATAAGAACACTGAGGCAACATACAGAAAGGAATTTCTTAAGGTCACGCCCTAATGCGATGTCCCTCAGAGCAGCGAAAGCCCAGTTGATCTCGTATCGAAGCGAAAGTGCAATGTTCACAGTCAAATCTTCCGGAATGCTTACCTCTGGAATCCGTGGAGGGGACCTACAAACGAAGCACACAGGATTGAGCCACTGAAGAGGGCATACAGAACGAAGCAACAAAAAATTGCAGACCCAAACTCACTTGTTGATGAAAGTTGATGCGTTTGACCAGAGGAACATGATGGCCAGGGACAGGATGAGACTATGGCAAACAAAGGTCAGCAAGTGGTACTCCATCAACTCAAACAAGACCCAGATGGCCGTCGCTCCACCGAGCGTGGCAGCCGAGACCTTCTTATTCCTCCATAGGAAAACATCAGCAGCTGCTCAAGAATTGGTCATTAAATCATCCTAGTCTTATAGCTAATCCACCCTCAACAGGTTCCATTTAAGACGCAAATATAATCTACTGAGATATTTACGATTCGCCCAACATAAAAGGGTATAATATATCAAGACGAAGAGGTAGCCCGATCATCCAATAAACTTTACAAACTAAGGACAAATAAGGATATCCATTGATCGAGAGGTCAACAAGATATCCGGAGCCGATTTAGGGTTTCTGTTCGTATGTACTCAAAAATAGAAAAAAGTAATTTTTTTCCTTATTCAATAAAAATGGAAACTGAAAATTAAAATCTACATCCGATTCAAATAATAAGTTCGCGAATCATTGAACCACATCTTAGAAAAACCTACAGATCCCATCCGTTATGCAAGTCGGCGAATACGATCGAGATCAAACCGATGAAGAAAAAAAATGGAAAAAGGTTTTATTATATTAAAAATGCAAGCAAAATCTTTCAAGGGAAAGGGCATCAGGGAGGGACGATCCGTACGTTTCCCACCGCCCAAGACCTTGTGGACGGGCTTCTCGCGCCCGAAGAGGCGGTAAATCTTGGCCTTGACAACCTCGGCGGCGGACGGCGCCGAGGAGTCCACCACAGAGGATTTCTCGCCGTCCGAATCCGACGATGAAGAGTCCCCGCCGTGGAACTTCTCAGTGATCTTCTCCAGCAAAGACTCCGCCACCGACTCCTCGTGCTCCGCCATCGTCGCCTGACAAAGAAATGTCTAAACCTCTCTCCGAATACTCTCTCGCTGAGGGAATAAGAGGGGATGGGCGGCCATCAAGGAGGCTTTATAGAGGACCGGGGCACGGAGAAGCGATCACGACCGTCGGATCGAGGCAGGGCTTGGTTTAGCGGTCAGATGGAAGAGCGGCTGGAGGGGCAAATTTGCCCGAAGAAGGAAGGAAAGATTTAAGTCGAGAACTGTCGGAGGGGTTGTTTGCTTGACGGCGACTTTGAATTGGAGAGGGAGATTAATGACCGTGTTGACGGCAACGTCAGTGTGCCGTTACTTTTTGGGACGGCGTGGCCAGCACGACCGGCCTGGGAGCCGTGCCTGATGCCATTTCCGGCCCACCGGTCACGTGACACCACGTGGACGGGGAAAGCTGTCCTAAATAACACAGCAAACACGTCTGACGCGCACGCGAGGCTGTAAGCCAGGACGACGCCGTCGGCCCCACAACAACGGGCATTGGAGGCCGACGAGTGGCTAGGAAAGGTAAATGGTAAATCGAAGGTGAGACCGATCGCACGCCGCACTCAACGGTGCATGTCATAGGTGGGGCCCCAGGCGACACGAGAAAGGAGAGGAGGGGAGGCGGAGCGGGTGGGGACTGCGGATGAGGACAAAAGTGGAATCTCGTACATTTTTTGAGTTTTTTTTTCTCCTTTTTCCTTTCGGCTACAGATTTGAACTCGCAATTCCTACCGGTTCTGGTGAGGAAAAAAGCTGCGTGCAACGCAACAAAGGAATGGACTTCTTCCCCGTTGGCAACTCCTTAATGCCCAAGGATACACAGAGACCTGGCATCTAAATGCATGATTAGAGGCGTAGTGATCCAAGAACCTCATTGCTTCCTATCGAAGGAAGATCAATATCCAACAAAAACTCAACACTAGAAAATTTATTACTCAACAAATTTAATTCATAAAGAAAACTAATTCAAGATACTACTAACTTTGTTTTACTTTATATACCACATGAGTTACATAACACGCCTCTGTACTCCGATCTTAAATAATAGTTAAATAAATCTTCTACCGGCAAATCAACACTAAATTTATTTTATTTTATTTTATTAGAAAAAGCTATTAGATAGAGAAAATCTAATACCCGAATGATCACATCATCATCATTTCATTATTAACTCAAATATTTTGTAAATCTTACATAATAACCAAACACGTCATATTGTTTGTTAATCATAAGACTTAGACGATTCAATCGACTATTTGTATGTAAGTAATACTTGATAAATTTGTGTGATCTTCCTGTAAATTAACTTCTACCTACTCTTTATATTCACTAAGCACCACTGTAAGAGGCTTTAGGTAGACTTATTTTACAAAAGATTACTTTGATACTACTCAACATTTAAAATTATCTGAATCAACTTATCTTTTACACTAATTTAGACACCGACTTGTCTCAAGTGCATCCCTGATGCAACTTTATAAAAATCTCAACTAGATCTGATTACATCTGTTTACAACCCAAGGGATTCATGTCCAAAGACTACCCATATAAGGTGTGCAGGTTGCTTAAATCCATTTATAGACTAAAACAAACTTCTCGAAGTTGGAACATAAGATTTGATGAGACAATCAGATCTTATGACTTCATTAAAAACGAAGATGAGCCTTGTGTGTACACGAAGGTAAGTGGGAGCGCTATCATCTTCTTGGTGTTATAAGTGGATGACATCCTATTCATTGGGAATGATGTAGGAATGCTATCCACAATAAAGGCTTGGTTATCTAGACACTTTTTTATGAATGACTTAGGGGAAGCATCCTATACTTGGGGAGTCATATATATAGAGATAGATCTAAGAGGATGCTTGGTTTATCCCAGTCCAGGTACATAAACACCATTGTCAAAATGTTTGACATGAAAAATTCTAAGAGAGGTCTCATACCGATGAGACATGGGATATCGCTTTCTAGGAGTATGTCCCTAAAGACTTCTGAAGAAAGAGTGAATATGGATAGGATACCCTATGCCTCAGCGATAGGGTCTATCATGTATGTCATGCTATATACTAGGCCTGATATAGCGCATGCTTTGAGTGTCATGAGTAGGTATTAAGCGGATCCAAGATTGGAGCACTAGAAAGAAGTAAAATGTATCCTTAAGTACTTGAGAATGACTAAAGATCTTTTATTAGTATATGGAGGTAGTAGCCTTAGGATTGAAGGTCACACAGACTTGAGTTTTTAGTCCGATGTCAAAGATAGCAAGTCTAATTTAGGGTTTGTGTATATCCTGAATGGAGGAGTAGTATACTAGAAAAGTTTCAAGCGAGATACTATTACTAACTTGACCGACCATAGAGGCAGAGTATATTACTGCAGTAGAGGTAGCAAAGGAGGGAGTCTAGATGAAGAAGTTCATTATAGATCTAGGTGTCATACCAAGCAGCGAGAAGCCGATTCCTTATATTGCGACAATAATAAGGTGATTGCTCAAATGAGGGAACCTAGGTCTCATTAGAAATGTTCTGAGGAGGTTCCACCTAATCAAAGAGATCATGACCCGAGGAGGTATAGTAGTGGAAAGAGTTTCATTTGAAGATAACATTGCAAATGAACTGAAAAGGCCATTGTCTCAGATTGTCTTTGAGCGTCATAAAGGTCTGATGGGGATTAAACACATAGGTGATTGGCTTTAGGTCAAGTAGGAGATTGCTAGTCATATGTGCCCTACAAGCCAATCACATGAGTGATGACATGTGTGACTTGATACGTAATCTTTTTGCTTATTATATTTTGGCATTTATCACTTTATATTGCTTTTGCATATATGCATATATATATATATTGTGAAGTTCATGGCTCTATGCAATAAGAATTGGATCATGATGATATCACGATAATGAGATCGATTTGCCTTTAAACACAGATCCTAAATAATCCCAATCATAGGTTATTCGAGAGGGACATCAAGATAATCGAATAAACTAGTGTTGTATACTCGTCCATATAATGGATGCAACTGGTCTTATAGTTGCTCGTGTGGGGACACTATAGATACAATACAAGTGCTCATTGGAGAATGAGTTCACTGATTGATCTGCTTACGGAATTGTAGATAGTTGATGATGCCTTATTGTCAAACAATGATTCCGTAGTGGTGTATCTGGTCCTTAGACTTGAAACACCAAGTATGTCCTGTGTGAGTGCTCCACTCTTTGATACTATACTTATAGGTTTGGATATCCCAGATCTAGCACAGCGGGTCATCAGGAGTAGTAGTCAACCTTACGAGAGCTATTGAGTGTCGATAGAGGATCATCCACTCTCGGTGTCATGAGAGGAATATCCCATGTGTTCTTGCTAAGACAAATTATTGGACAAAGTCATTTTGATTGAGAGAGAAAGAGTTCTCTAGGAGAATCCGATTAGAGCGAGACTCGAGTAGAAATCGTATGGGTCTGACAGCACCATACTCGGTATACAGTCTTTGGGATATTAGATGAGGGACTATAGGTACACGGTAACTAAAGATAGACAAGTCCAATGGATTGGATTCCCCTATATCGTTTGAGGATTGTGGCGTAGTGGCATAGTATGTCCGTAGTTGAGATAAGTGTGCAGGATTAACGACGATGAAAGTAAGACATGCAGCAGGAGTTGCACCGAAGTCAAGACTATGATCACGTTGGGGGTTCGAGAGTTCGACGGAAGTCCGGACGGTCATCGGAGGTTCTCTGGGAACAAATCCGAGAAGTACAGGAGCTTGCCAAAGAAGCTCATCAGAACTCACCAAGTGGATCATCACAAGTCCAAGAGTTTGCCAAAAGTCCGCCGGAGCATCGCTGAGGGTTCGTCGGATGATCACCGGAAGTTCGCCGGAAGCTCGACGGAAGAAGCGATTGACGCACCGGAGCAAGTTGCAGTAAATGTCTTGAAAAATATCATAGTTAGCATGATGATTAAGTTAGAAATGGGAGGTGATCCCATTAACTTAATCTGGGGCAATTGGGCCCTTGACAGACCCAAATTGGGCCGAATGGATCAGCCCATTTCGGATCCTGATTTCTTGGCCGACGGTGGCACCGCCTGGGTCGGTGGTGGCACCGCCTGGGCGGCGGTGGCACTGCCCAGGAGCTGGTCTCCAGGCTGCGCGGTGGCACCGACCCCGAAAACATGGGAATGACATGTTTTGAGCTCCAAATTCAAATCAGTTTGGGGCCTATATAAACCCCACCCTTTCATGCATGAAAGGACACCGAAACTTAGCATTTATTCTGAGATTTTGAGAGCTTAAAAGTGTTGTAAAAGGCTAGAAGTTCTTCTCCCTCTTTCCTTCAAAGTTTTGATCATTCAAGAGATGAGTGAAAAATCTATAATGGTTGTCTCCTAAGCCCGTCGAAAGGAGTGAAACTGTAAAAGGGTGGTTGGCCTTCGCCTATTGATGGAAGGCCTTTAGTGGTGGCACCGCCTGGGTCGGTGGTGGCACCGCCTGGGTCGGTGGTGGCACCGCCTGGGTCGGTGGTGGCACCGCCTGGGTCGGTGGTGGCACCGCCTGGGTCGGTGGTGGCACCGCCTGGGTCGGTGGTGGCACCGCCTGGGTCGGTGGTGGCACCGCCTGGGTCGGTGGTGGCACCGCCTGGGTCGGTGGTGGCACCGCCTGGGTCGGTGGTGGCACCGCCTGGGTCGGTGGTGGCACCGCCTGGGTCGGTGGTGGCACCGCCTGGGTCGGTGGTGGCACCGCCTGGGTCGGTGGTGGCACCGCCTGGGTCGGTGGTGGCACCGCCTGGGTCGGTGGTGGCACCGCCTGGGTCGGTGGTGGCACCGCCTGGGTCGGTGGTGGCACCGCCTGGGTCGGTGGTGGCACCGCCTGGGTCGGTGGTGGCACCGCCTGGGTCGGTGGTGGCACCGCCTGGGTCGGTGGTGGCACCGCCTGGGTCGGTGGTGGCACCGCCTGGGTAGGACCCCGAAAACATGGGAAATGACATTTTTGAGCTCCAAATTCAAATCAGTTTGGGGCCTATATAAACCCCACCCTTTCATGCATGAAAGGACACCGAAACTTAGCATTTATTCTGAGATTTTGAGAGCTTAAAAGTGTTGTAAAAGGCTAGAAGTTCTTCTCCCTCTTTCCTTCAAAGTTTTGATCATTCAAGAGAGGAGTGAAAAATCTATAAGGGTTGTCTCCTAAGCCCGTCGAAAGGAGTGAAACTGTAAAAGGGTGGTTGGCCTTCGCCTATTGATGGAAGGCCTTTAGTGGACGTCGGTGACCTCATCGGAGGAGGAAGCCAAAAGTGGATGTAGGTCAAGATTGACCGAACCACTCTAAATCTTGGTTTGCATTTACATTTTGTTCTCTATCTTAACTGCAACTACTTCTATAGCTTTACTTTAACTGCACTTTACTTGATCTTAAGTTAAAGCAATTTCCGAATCGACTTTCATACTGAAATCATTCTTATCATACGAACGTCATTTTAAATCGTTGAAAGTTTTCTGCTGCACTAATTCACCCCCCCCTCTTAGTGCTCTTGATCCTAACAATTGGTATCAGAGCTCAGTTAACTCTCAATCGGATTAAAACCCAAGAGAGATGGCATACATCGGAAATCAAGAGGGCCACTCTATTATACGTCCACCCATGTTCAATAGGACGGACTACACCTATTGGAAGACCCGAATGAGGATCTTCCTTATTTCAATGGATTTTGAACTTTGGAATCTTTTCGAAAATGGATTTTCGAAGTCTTCTCTTCCAATGATCGATTGGAATGAATTGGAGAAGAAGACTTTCGCTCTTAATGCAAAGGCTATGAATGTCTTATTTTGTGCGCTTGATAAAAATGAGTTCAATCGTATTTCGGTTTATGAAACCACATTTGATATTTGGCATACACTCAAAGTGACTCATAAAGGCACAAGTAGAGTGACAAAGTCAAAAATCAATCTTTTGATACATTCTTTTGAACTTTTTCGAATGAAACCGAGCGAGACTATTGGCGATATGTACACCTATTTCACGAATGTCGTCAATGGTCTAAAATGACTCGGCAAAAGTTTTTCGGATTTTGAGCTCATAAATAAGATTCTAAGATCCCTTCCTAAGAGTTGGGACCCTAAAGTCACTGCTATTCAAGAGGCTAAAGATCTAAACAACTTCCCTCTTGAAGAATTAATCGGGTCATTAATGATCTATGAAATGACTTGTAAAGCTCATGAAGAGCAAGAAGACATCCTTCCAAAGAACAGGAAGGATATGGCACTTAGAACTTTCGAAGACCACTTGAGAGAAAATTCAAGTGATGAAGACTGTGACGATGACTTGGCACTTCTAACAAGGAAATTCAAAAATTCATTAAAAGAAACAAGTTTAAAAATGACTCAAAAAATAAATTTGAACCCAAAAAGGACCAAGTTATTTGCTACGAATACGAGAAGTCAGGACACTACAAAAGTGATTGTCCCCAAGCCAAGAAGAGAACATCAAAACAGAAGGCACTCAAAGTAATGTGGGATAACTCAAGCACGTCCGAAGAAGAGGAGTCCAACACCAAGCAAGTTGCTCATTACGCCCTAATGGCCATCGGAGATGAGGTAACAAATTTAATTGATGCAGATTTATCATTTGATGAATTACTAAATGCCTTTTATGACTTATTTGATGAATGCAAAACTATTAGTAGAAAATACAAATTGCTAAAAAAGGAGCATGATAGTCTTACTTGTAATTTCGATAAATTAGAAATTGAATATCATGATAGTTTAGCTCCATGTAAAAAATGTCATGATCTAGATACTCTCCAAAAGGAGAACTTGCTACTTAAGGACACCTTGAAGAAATTCGAGGTTGGTAGCAAATCTTTGAATATGATCCTTACAAATAAAGGTCATGTTCCTAAAAGAAGTGGAATCGGATTTGTGAGAAGTTCTCACCAAAATCCAACCACCTTTATTAAAGGCCCTATCTTATATGTTCGGCACCAAAGCAAATGCAACTTTTGTTGCAAACATGGACATAGAATTTATCATTGTCCATTCAAGAAAGTTAGTCCAAACAAATTGATTTGGGTTCCTAAAGGAACCACGATAAATTCTATGCAACATGATAAACAATTTAGATCAGTGTTTGAGGCACCCAAAAGTAAATGGGTACCTAAAAATCATCCTTTCTTGTAGAAACATATATCATCACAAGCTAGGAGCAAGAGATGGTACCTTGATAATGGATGCTCAAGGCATATGACCAGAGATCCATCTCAATTCTCTAAACTCACTAGTATAGACGAAGGCTATGTCACCTTCGGAGACAACAACAAGGGTAAAATCATTGGCAAAGGAACCATATGTAACAAATTCAACTTCTTTATTGAAGATGTTTTGTTAGTTTATGGTTTAAAACATAACCTCTTGAGCATTAGTCAATTGTGTGATAAATGATATATTGTCAAATTCGAATCTAATGCTTGCATCATTGAAAAACCACACAAAAACACATCTATGATTGCATTAAAACAAAATAACGTATACACCATTGACATCAATGATCTTTGTAATTAAATGTGTTTCTCGGTTTTGAATGAGGATGCTTGGCTTTGGCATAGGAGATTAGGTTATGCTAGTATGAAACTAATCACTCAAATATCATCCAAAGAACTTGTAAGAGGAATTCCTCATATCAAGTTCATCAAAGATAATGTGTGTGATGCTTGTCAATTAGGAAAACAAATTAAAGGTAGTTTCAAATCTAAGAATCAAATAAGCACCTCTAGGCCTTTACAATTGATCCATATGTACTTGTTTGGACCTATCTCTACATCAAGTCTAGGAGGTAGCAAATACGCCTCTGTCATTGTAGATGACTATAGTAGATACACATGGACTTATTTCTTAAAACACAAAAATGAATGCTTTAGATATTTTACCAAGTTTTGCAAACTTGTCCAAAATGAAAAGGGTTCTATGATTTCATCAATTAGAAGTGATCATGGTGGTTAATTTTAAAATCGTGATTTTCAAGAATTTTGTGAATTTAATGGATATAATCATAACTTCTCTACTCTAAGAAATCCTCAACAAAATGGAGTAGTAGAAAGAAAAAATAGAAATTTACAAGAAATGGCAAGAACCATGTTAAATGAACATAGCCTACCCAAATATTTTTTGGCTGAAGCCGTAAACACTGTATGCTATATTTTGAATAGAGTTCTAGTAAGACCCTTACTCACCAAAACTCCCTATGAGTTGTGGAATAACAAAAAACCCAATGTTTCATATTTTAAAGTTTTTGGGTGTAAGTGTTTTATCTTGAATGAAAAAGATGCCTTAGGAAAATTTGATGCTAAATCTGATGAAGGAATTTTTCTTGGTTATTCTTCGGTTTCTAAAGCTTTTCGTATCTTCAATAAAAGAACTTTAATTATAGAAGAATCTATTCATGTTATTTTCAATAAGATTTCTGAAATCAAGAAAAATAATTTTGATGATGATATTAATTTTGATTCTTTGAATTTAAATGAAACCCCTTCTCCAACTAGCAACTTGGATACATCCACTTCCGAAACATCCTTACCCAAGGATTGGAAATATGTAGATGTTCATCTTAAGGAGCTAATCCTAGGAGACACATCTAAGGGGGTTCAAACACATTCTTCTCTTAAAGAATTTTGTGCCAATGCCGCTTTTCTCTCCCAAATTGAACCTAAATGTATTGACGAAGCCATGAAAGATGATTCATGGATTATCACAATGCAAGATGAGTTAAATCAATTTGAGAGAAATGAGGTGTGGAAGCTTGTTCCTAGGCCAAATGACCATTTAGTTATTAGTACTAAATGGGTCTTTAGAAACAAGCAAGATGAATATGATATCGTGGTTAGAAATAAGGCTAAATTAGTAGCCAAAGGTTTCAACCAAGAAGAAGGTATTGATTACGAAGAAACCTTCGCTCGTATGGCTAGATTAGAAGCCATAAGGATGCTCCATGCCTATGCTAGTAATAATAATTTTAAATTATTTCAAATGGATGTTAAAAGCGTTTTTCGTAATGGCTTTATTTCCGAAGAAGTTTATGTTGAACAACCTCCCGGATTTGAAAATAATAGCCTCACTAATCATGTGTTTAAATTAACTAAAGCTCTCTATGGTTTAAAACAAGCCCCAAGGGCTTGGTATAAGAGACTTAGTTCTTTTCTTATTAAAAATAATTTCACAAAAGGCAAGGTTGATACTACATTGTTTATCAAGAATTTTGAAAATAATTTTCTCATTGTTCAGATTTATGTTGATGATATTATCTTTGGTTCTACAAACTAATCTCTTTGTGAATCTTTTTCTAAAACCATGAGTCTTGAATTTGAAATGAGTTTGATGGGAGAATTAACCTTTTTCTTAAGCTTACAAATTAAGCAACTAAGAAATGACATCTTTATTAGTTAAACTAAATATGCTTTAGATTTGCTAAAGAGATTTAATATGGAAAGCTCAAAAGCTATTAACACTCCTATGAGCACATCCACTAAGTTAGAAGTTGATGAAAGTGGAGAAAGCTTCGACCAAAAAATTTATAGGGGTATGATAGGAAGTTTACTTTACCTCACTGCAACTAGACCAGATATCATGTTCAGTGTAGGACCTTGTGCTAGGTTTCAATCGAACCCTAAGATATCTCATCTCAAAACGGTTAAAAGAATACTTAGATATCTTAAAGGTACCACAAATCTAGGATTATGGTATCCGAAAATCGAGAAGTTTGAGTTAATTGCTTATGCTGATGCAGATTTTGCTAGATGTAGATTAGATAGAAAAAACACATCAGAAATATGTCAATTTTTGGGACATGCTCTTGTTTTCTGGTCATCTAAGAAACAAAACTCGGTTGCACTATCAACAACCGAAGCTGAGTATATTGCAGCTAGTACATGTTGTGCACAAGTTGTGTGGATGAAAAACACTTTAGAAGATTATAAAGTTCATCTTAAAAATATTCTCATTAAATGTGATAACACAAGTGCTATATGTTTAACAAAGAATCTCATTCAACACTCAAGAACAAAACATATTGATATTAGATATCACTTTATACGAGATCATGTCACTAATCATGATGTAGTTATAGAGTTCATTGATACTAAACATCAACTAGCTGATATTTTTATAAAGCCTTTAAGTGAAGAACAATTTAATTTCATTAGAAGAGAATTAGGAATGTTAATGTGTCCGAATGCTTGAACTCATTAAATTTATTTTTTGAACTTTCTTGATTCAATAATCAAATCACTTAATTGCTATGATAATTTTACATGATTACATGCCTTAATAATATGTTAGAAATTATGTGTTTTGGATATAAAAATTTCCATGATAATAAGCATGTTTGTATTGGAAAATCTATAGCAAAACCTTGTCCGAATGCATGAAAGTGTTAAATTTTAATTTTCGGATTTTCTTGATACCTTATTCTCTTCCGAACTTAATGTAGCTTTCATAAGCATATGTCATATCGAGTTTGATTCATATCATTGATTTTTGACATATGGAATCAATTAGCAAATGCATCTTTCATAGGCTTATAATGTGAAAAATATTTTTGAGAAATGGATTTGATAAAATAATTCCTCATTATAATTTTTTTCTTGAAAAAGGAAGATTTTTTACTTGCAAGGATATTGATTCACATACATATCTTGATCCTTGTAAAAATGAAGCGTGATTTAATCTTTCCTTGAGATGTTTGTATAATTGGTATCCTATCACTCATTTTTGAAAAATGACATGAACCTAGTTATGACTGAATCATTACCGCACTTATGTTTAAAATTTGCTTATATCATTCTCCTTTTTGTTGATGACAAAGGATGAGAAATATATGAATTGATACTATGAGTGCCATATTTGAATTTGAATTATGTTAAAGAAACTTGCATCGAAATATATGGTAAATTGATGATAGAAATGCTATGATTGCTAAACACTTGAAATATTTGTATTATGTTAAGATATCAAAAACTTGCATCGCAATTTTACATGTTGATATCTTACCATATGATGAATTGCTACCATTACTATCATTCACATTTGAAATGTAAAACTTGAAAATGGATGTCAAGCCTTGACATCATTTTCAGAGAGATACATCATGATAGCAATCATGATGGAAGTATTGATAAGGTTAAACAATCTTAACTTATTAATATGTCTCTTGAATTCAAAGGCTTTGAATTCAAGAATGACTTATCTTGAGTATGACATATAGATAGGGGGAGTTAAAGTTAACTCCGTTATCAATTGATTGTCATCATCAAAAAGGGGGAGATTGTTGAATCTCAGATTTTGATGATGAAGTCAATTGTCATTTGTTATCTAATCCATATGTTGAGATAAGTGTGCAGGATTAACTACGATGAAAGTAAGACATGCAGCAGGAGTTGTGCCGAAGTCAAGACTATGATCACGTTGGGGGTTCGAGAGTTTCGACGGAAGTCCGGACGGTCATCGGAGGTTCTGCGGGAACAAATCCGAGAAGTCCAGGAGCTCAAAAATCCCTAGCATATTGAGCAACAAAAATATACTATAACATGATTAGAATGATTTTAAATAAATATAATTAGTTGAAAAAGATAAGGGTAATTTGATGAGATTACCATATGACAAATTCTGATTGGAGAGGATTTAGAACTAATTGAAGTCAATTGAAGTCCAATATGAAGAGGATTCAGATATAGTCTTTAGGAGATCTTGTCAGTTGATAAGCAAAACTATAGAGTTTAATAAATAATGATGTGAGTCCCTCCTATCGAGCATCCCTAATAAAAAATTTTATCATAATTAAATTTCTTTTATATTAGCTAATAACCATAACTGAAATCTAATCAAAATTATAATATAACTTATCTAAATAAATGAGATCACATAATCTAACATTCTCCCAACTAACCCATTAATCAATAAGATAAAAAAATTAAAATCATAATAAATAAAATAAAAAATAATTTTTTTATTTAAAAATAATTTTTCTAATTGGATTCTAAAAATTTTTAAAAATATTTTACACGTGATCATGAATTTTATAAAATAAATTAATAAGTTTAATGAATATAATCATACTATATTAAGTTTGACTACCAACATGAGTTATCGTGATTATATGTTATCAACATCTTACTCCTTTTTATGTGTCATAACACTATTAATCTTTCCTAATACGATATATAATAATTTTTATAATATATCTTGTCAAGTAAATCTTATTAACATATTCAATCATAATATATTCATATATAAATATGAACATGATAGTAGAAATAAATAACTTTAATTACTTAAGTAAAAAATATCAATGATGTCCACATGCATCACCAAATCTTTTTTGGGTTGTTAACAATCCTAATTATAAGAATATATTTTTTAAATATCTTAAGCTATAAGGTTAAATAGATTAATAATCAGTATAGTAAAACTCAAGTTCTAAATTAATATTAGTTATTTATGTACTCTTTCTCTAATGATCAAATATTTTATAATATAATACATAAAACTAGTAAAGTACTCACCACTATTAGAGAAGAAAAATTACTATGATACATTATTAGTGACTTGGAAATTAAGTTTGACCATACCAAGTTTTCAAATAAAATTTCATAGTTATAAAGCTTGATTAGTAATCTTAAAGCCATGAAATTAGCTTCTATGTAATTTACATTATACTATTCTTGAAAATTACCTCTTCAACTAATATAAATGTAAATCATAAAATGGACTTCTTACCATCAACGTAATTTATAGAATTAGCATAAGAAAATCCCATCATTTCAAGCTAATATGATCTCTTGTATGTAAACATATAATCCCTCATCTCTTATAAATATCTTATTACTTTATTTATAGCCTTTCAATATTTTATTTATGGGTAACTCTAATATTTACCTAACATTCCTTATCGTAAAATTGATATCTGGTCTTATATAGGCTTATGTATATAATAGACTTCCAACTAGGCATCTATAAGAAATATTTTTTATTTAATTCTTTTTTAGGTTATTCTTAAGAGACTAGTTTTGACTAAATTAAATTCTTTTTATTTAATTTTTTATTTATCGTTAGTTGAACAAAGTTACATACTAAATTTCTCCAAAATTTGGTTTATATATTCTTTTTATATAGTTCTAGTAATATTTGGATATCTTAATGCTTATAACATAAGTCATCTCATTCATATCAATTATCTTAAAATTATTAATGAAAAATATTTTAGTCTTGTGCAATAAACCAAAATAACTATTAACAAGCAAAAATATTATTTATAAATCAATATAATAAGCTTGCTCACATTGATCTTCAAACATAAACACTAATTAACACCACTTTTAAGAATCATAACTTTCGAAAATAAAAAGGGATCATTTTGATTCCTATATCGTTCTTTTACATATACCATATAATCATAAAAATGATATGTCTTCATTCTTTTTGTGATTTTCTTGAAACTATCAATTTAGGTTATTCTATAAGTTAATCAACAGTGATATTAATGTCATATGAGAGTTTATCAATATTATTTTATTATTTATTTTCATCAAATCGTTTAATGATTTGAGAAATAACCTTATCTCAAATAAGAAATGATAAAAATAAATATCAACTTATATCTTCCTAATATTAAAATTTGAGATTATCACTCTCATTGATTCATTATTCTATAAAAAATTATCAAAAAATAATCAAAATCTTCATTCTCTTCCATAAAATTTACCATATCTAATTATCTCTCAACTTTATTGATATATACACCTAAGGATATCACCAGCTTAAGATATTACATGAATTAGATATATATAATCATATTTTGACATTTCATGTGATAAAATTTCTTTCTCTATACAATAGAAAATATGCAATAATTCATAAATATAAATATATATAATATCAAAGAGTTCAATAGGGTTATTGCAAACTAAAGATTCATATTAATTCTATACAAACCATCGTACAAAATTTTATAATCAACTTCTATTGAGTCATAAATATATTGAGTTTGTCATCATCAAAAGAATAATAATATCCTAATAATTCTAGATAAAGAAATTAAATTTCTAAAAGTATAGAAATATAACATGCATTCTCAAGATTAATCAGATAAATCATCCTTAAACATTGACAATAAGTAACTATTTGTTTTGATTGAGTCAAAATGGATCAAAATTAGATTTTGATTAAAGTTAAAATCAAATGGTTATAAAAAGGGCACATTTGTTGAATCTCGGATTTTGATGATGAAATCAATTGGTAAATTATTTGATCTAATCCATGTGTTGAGATTAGTGTATAAGATTAACTACGATAGCGGTAAGGCGTAAAGTAGATGATGGGCCGAAGTCGAAGATTCGATCGATATACCAGGAGCTCGCTAAGAGTTCATCGTGAGATCGTCGGAAGCACGCTGGAAGACTCGCCGAAAGCTCATTGGGAGATCGCCGAAAGCACGCCAGAAGACTAACCGAGAGTTTGTTGGGAGTTTGCCGGAAGCACGTCAGAAGACTCGTCGAGAAGTTCATCGGAGGATCGCCAAAAGAGAAATCGACATATCGGACTAATTGCTTATCTTAATCATAGTTAGAATCATAAATTAAGTTAGGATTGGGAGGTGATCCCACTAACTTAATTAGGGGCCAACTAGGCCCTTAACAAGGTTGAATTGAGCCAAATTGAAAAGCCCATTCAGCACTTGAAATCATAGCCGGTGGTGGCACCGTTTGGAAGACCCAGTCTCCCAGGTGGTCTGGGCGGTGGTACCACCCAATGTTAGGTGTCAGGCGGTGGTATCACTAGTACCTCGAAAATCTGGGATGAGACACTTTTTAACTTCATTTTTGAAGTCATTGGGGCCTATAAATATCCCACCCTTTTCTGCATGAAAAGGTAAAAAGTGCTATTATACTTGTGAAAAAAATTCGAAGTATTTGGGGGTTCAAAAGTGTTGTAAAAGCGAGAAGAGTCATTCTCCCTCTTTTAGCTTTGTAACCATCTAAGAAAGATGAGTGAATCTTGTGAGGGTTATCTCCTAAACCCGGCAAAAAAAAAAAAGAGTTGTAAAAGGTGGTTGGTCTTCGCCTATTGGAGGAAGGCCTTTAATGAATACCGATGACCTCGATGGAGGAGGAATCCGAAGTGGATGTAGGTCACATTGACCGAACCACTCTAAATTCTGGTTTGCTTTTTCTTTTGTGTAATTTACTTTACTGCAAACCTCCTTGAGCTTCTCCTTGCATTCTTATGAAAGTTTTAAGTTCAACATCTTTCTGAAACAATTTAAATCGAGACGAAAAATTTACGAAATTGAAAAAATTTTTGCTGCACTAATTCACCCCCCCCCCCCCCCCTCTTAGTGCTGCTCTTTATCCTAACAATTGGTATCAGAGCGAGGTTCACTCTTATTTGGTTTAAAACCCAAAATAGATGGCATTTGCCGGCAACCAAGAGGGTCATTCAATTATACATTCGCCCATATTCAATGGGATGGATTACACATAGTGGAAGATTAGAATGATGATCTTCCTAATTTCAATGGATTTCGAATTATGGAATATTGTAAAAAATGGGTTTCAAAAGTTTTCTCTTCCAATGAATAATTAGAATGAGTTGGAGAAGAAGACTTTCGCCTTAAATGCCAAGGCTATGAATGTCTTGTTTTGTACTTTAGATAAAAACAAGTTCAATCGTGTATCTATTTGTGAATCGACTTTTGATATTTGGTACACACTCGAAGTGACTCATGAAAGCATTAATAGAGTGAAGGAGTCAAAAATTAATCTTTTAGTACATACTTATGAGTTGTTTCAAATGAAACCGAATGAGACCATTGGAGACATGTACACCCGATTTACAGATGTCGTCAATGGTCTAAAAGGACTTGATAAAAGTTTCTCATATTTTGAACTTGTTAATAAAATCTTAAGATCCCTTCCAAAGAGTTGGGACCCTAAAGTAACGACCATTCAAGAGGCCAAAGATTTAAATAAGTTTCCTCTCGAGGAACTAATTGGGTTACTAATGACCTATGAGATGACTTGTAAAGCTCATAAATAGCTTGAGAACATACTTCCAAAGAACAGGAAGAATATGACACTAAGAACACAAGAAGACTACTTGAAAGAAAATTCAAGTGATGAGGACTTTGATGATGACTTGACACTCTTGACAAGAAAGTTCAAAAAATTCATAAAAAGGAATAAATTTAAAAATGACACTAAAAATAAATTTGAACCCAAGAAAGATCACGTAATATGTAAGAAGAAGCAACCAAAGAAGAAGAAGGCTCTTAAAACAACATGGGACAATTCAAGTGTATCTGAAGAAGAGGAGCCAACCAACACCGAGCAAGTTGCTCATACGCACTAATAGCTATTGGAGATGAGGTAACAAGTTCATTAGACACAAATTTATCTTTCAATGAGCTTTTAAGTGCTTTTCATGAATTGTTTGATGAATGTAGAACCTTGAGTAAAAAGTATAACTTTTTAAAAAAAGAACATGCTTCTCTTATTAGCAATTTTGATAAACTAAAAATTAAGCATGATAATAGCTTAGCTCTCTGCACAAAATGCCATGAAGTAGAAATACTTAGAAAGGAAAACTTGCTACTCAAAGAAACCTTAGAAAAGTTTGAGGTTGGTAGCAAGTCCTAGAACATGATCCTTGTCAACAAGGGTCATATTCATAGGAGAAGTGGAATTGGATTTGTGAGTAACTCTCATCAAAATCCGACCACCTTTGTTAAAGGCCCTACCTTGCATGTATCACCTTACACCAAATGTAACTTTTGTTGCAAACTTGGATATGTTGCATACAAATATCCATTTAAGAAATATAGTTCACATAAATTGATTTAGGTTCTTAAAAGAACCTCAAATGACTCAATGCAATATGATAAACTTTGTAGATCGATTTTTGAGGCACCCAAGGTCAAATGGGTACCTAAAAATCATCTTTTTTTGTAGAAAAATATACTATCACAAGGTATATGACCAGAGATCCATCTTAATTCTCTAAGCTCACTATCCTAGACAAATGATATGTCACATTCAAAGACAACAACAAGGGTAAAATCATTGGCAAAGGAACCATAGGTAACAAATCCAATCTTTTTATTGAAGATGTGTTGTTGGTTGATGGCTTAAAGCATAACCTTTTGAGCATTAGTCAATTGTGTGATAAAGGATATATTGTTAAATTTGAATCTAATACTTGTATTATTGAAAATCATACAAAAACATATCTATGATTGCACTAAAACAAAATAACATATATACTATTGATATTAATGATATTTGCAATGAGAAATGTATTTTTCGATTTTGAACGACGATGCTTGGCTTTGGTATAAGAGATTAGGTCATGCTAGCATAAAACTAATCTTTCAAATCTCATGTAAAGAACTTGTAAGAGGAATTTCTCACATTAAGTTCGTTAAAGATAATGTGTGTGATGCATGTCAACTAGGAAAACAAATAAAAGATAGCTTCAAACCAAATCACCAAATAAACACCTCTAGACCATTGCAATTGATCCATATGGACTTATTTGGACCAATTGCTACATCAAGCCTAAGAGGTAGCAAATACGCCTTTGTCATTATTGACAATTATAGTAGATATACTTGGACTTACTTATTAGCACACAAAAATGATTGCTTTAGGTATTTCTCTAAGTTTTGTAAACTTGTTCAAAATAAAAAGGGTTTTATGATTTCATCAATTCGAAGTAATCACGGTGGTGAATTTCAAAACTGTGACTTTTAAGACTTTTGTGAATATAATGGATACAACCACAATTTCTCTACTCTGAGAAATCCACAACAAAATAGAATAGTAGAAAGAAAAAATAGAAACTTACAAGAAATAGTAAGAACCATGTTAAACGAACATAGCCTACCTAAATATTTTTGGGTCGAAGCCGTAAATACGGTATGCTATGTTATGAATAGGGTTCTAGTAAGACCATTACTCTCCAAAACTTCTTATGAGTTGCGGAACAACAAAAAACCCAACATTTCATACTTTAAAGTTTTCAGGTGTAAATGTTTTATTTTGAATGAAAAAGATACCTTAGGAAAGTTTGATATAAAATCCGATGAAGGAATTTTTCTTGGTTATTCTTCTATTTAAAAGGCTTTTCGCATCTTTAATAAAAAAACTTTAGTTATAGAAGAATTTATTCATGTTGTTTTTAATGAAGTTTCCGAAGTTAAGAAAAATGATTTTGATGATGATCTTAATTTTGATACTTTGAATTTAAATGAAACCCTTTCTCCATCTAACAACTTGGATGCATCTTCTTCCGAACCTTCTTTACTAAAGGAATAGAAGTATGCAGATGCTCATCTTAAGGAGCTAATTATAGAAGACACATTAAAAGGGTTTCAAACTTGTTCTTCTTTTAAGAATTTTTGTGCCAATGCCGCTTTTCTCTCCTAAATTAAACCTAAATGCATTGATGAAACCTTGAAAGATGATTCATGGGTTATCGTAATGCAAGAAGAGTTGAATCAATTTAAGAGATATAAGGTATTAGAAGCTTGTTCCAAGGCCAAATGACCATTTAGTTAATGGTACTAAATGGATATTTAGAAACTGTTGAATCTCGAATTTTGATGATGAAACTAATTGATTGTGTTTAGATGTTTAACTGCATTTTGAGTGATGCAGGTCTACTCGATCAGGATTAGACAGTTGACGCAGGAGGAATTGACGTTGAGCCGGAGGAGATCACGTCAGGATATTGGACGGTAGAATGCTTCGGACGTTGGGCATCGAGCCAAGGAGAGCGGAATTGCACCAAGGATATCGGGGTTGCGGAGGTCAACCACCGATTGGGCAATAAGCCGCAAGAGAGAACGATGCGCTGAAGAATCGGACGAAGCGCCAACCAATGACGTGCCAGGCAACAGAATGTCAATTCGCGTTGTAATAATTGTCTAGATCGGAGTAGAGTTTTGGCTTGTGTGTGCAGACTTAACTACGATAACGATGAAGACATAAAGCGAAACAAAGTACCGGAGTCAAGCGCGAAGGATTCGTTGGGAGTTCGAGAGTTCGACGGAAGTCTGAAGGTTCGTCGGGAATGCTGTCGGAACTAGCCAAGAATGAGTAGGGAGCTTGCCGATAGGTTTTCGGAAGCTCACCGGAAGGTTCGTCGGAAGTTCACGGAGCTCACCGAGAAAGATCATAGCTTGCCGAAGAAGCTCGTTGAAACTCGTCAAGATTAAATCGTGAAGTTTCGGAGCTTGCCGGGAGTCCGTAGAATGGTTTCCGAGAGTTTATCGGAAGACCATCGGAAGTTCGCCGGAAGAAATCTTGACTTGCGGACTTTGTAATAGCTTAGGAAATGTCTTTAAATTCGTAGTTAGCATGTTAATGAGGGTTAGGATTATGTATTAATCTTATAACCCAAGTAGGGGCCAATGGGGCCCAAGTTTGGACTAGTTTGGGCCAAGTTTGGAGCCCAACTAGTGAGCTGAAATAGTGTAGGCGGTGGCACCGCCAGAGCCAGGCGGTGGCACCGCCCAACACCCGAGAGCCAGGCGGTGGCACCGCCGGTCTGGGTGGTGGCACCGCTCAGCACCCGAGAGATAGGCGGTGGCACCGCTGGACTAGGCGGTGGCACCGCCCAGTACACTGTCAGTATCAAAACTGACAGCCGGTGGCACCGCTAGCTTCGGGAACCGAAGAGAATTCAAATTTTGGAGCCCAAATTTGAATCCTCTTGAGGCCTATAAATACCTCTCAATTCTCAGCTGAGATTTCAACTTTTGAGAAGCAAAAGAGTGAAAAAAAGTCTTAGCAAAGCCTTAGCAAGTCTTACTTTCAAATTGCTTGAGTGTTCACCTCCCTTTCTTTCTTGCTGAAATTTTGTAAGAGTGTGAACCACTTGTAAAGGTTGTAAGAGGGGTATTTGTCCTTCCCCTTCAAAGTGATTTGCTAGTGGAAGTTGGGAGCCTCATCGAAGAAGGCTTCGCAAGTGGATGTAGGTCATTTTGACCGAACCACTTTAAAATTGGCGTGTTCTCTGGTTTGCATTTACTTATTGCTATTTACCTTACTGCAAACCTTCATACGTGCTTTACTTCCTTATTACTTTTGCTGCACACCTTTACGAACACGCTTTCAAGTTAAGCACTTTCGAGTTCGGTTTTTATCGTACGAAAAAGTTTCCAAAACCGACGTTTTAATCTGCTGCACTAATTCACCCCCCCCTCTTAGTGCCGCTCCGATCCTAACAATTGGTATCAGAGCCCGGTATTTCTCATTTCGGATTTACACCTGAGAGAAATGACTCTTCATGGCTTTCAAGAGGGCTTTTCGGTTTTTCGTCCATCGTTGTTTAACGGATTGGACTACACTTATTGGAAAACTCGAATGAGAGTTTTCTTGATTTCTATGAATTTGGATTTATGGAATATTATTGAAAACAGTTTTCAACTTCCCTCTAAACCGATGAACGAATGGTCGGATTTGGAGAAGAAGCATTTTTCTTTAAACGCAAAGGCTATGAATGCCTTATTTTGCGCTTTGGACAAAAATGAGTTCAATCGGATTTCTATGTGCGAAACGGCTTTTGATATTTGGCGAACACTTGAAATCACGCACGAGGGAACTAGTAGAGTCAAAGACTCGAAAGTTAACATTTTATTGCATGATTTTGACCTTTTTCAAATGCAACCAAGCGAGACTATAGGCGACATGTACACCCGTTTCACGGATGTTGTCAATAATCTAAGAGTTCTTGGTAAATCTTTTTCGAATTTTGACCTCGTAAGCAAGATCTTAAGATCCCTTCCAAAAAGGTGGGATCCTAAAATAATCGCAATATAAGAGACAAAAAATTTAAATGATTTTCTATTAGAAGAATTAATTGGGTCATTAATGACCTATGAAATGACACTCTTGGAACATTTTGAACCCGATGAGCACTTGAACCACCTTCCAAAGAATAGGAAGGATTTGGAACTCCGGACAAATGAATACCACTTGAGCGATGACTCAAGTGATGAGGACAATGATGAACTTGAACTTCGAACACTAAATCTTAATAAGTTCATTAAACAAAAATCTAAAATAAACAATGAACTTGAACAGAGGAAGAGGCCAAAGAAGAGGAAGGCAACCAAAGATGAATCAAGAACTTCCAAAGGTGAAACGGCGAATTGGGCTTTGACGGGCTTCGACTACAAGGTAAGTAACTCAACTCCCTTAATTTATTTTGAAATTATGTGATGCTTTTTATGATGCATTTTCCTCTTTTATTTAGTTTAGAATTAATTTTCTTGAAAATTGCATGTCTAATAATTTAATAATGAAAATGCAAAAATTAGGAATCATGCTTATGATTCTAGTAATTTTAAAAATAATCATGAAAATTGTATGTTTATGATAAACAAAATGATTTTGATTAAAAATGCCTTATGAAATTATGCTATATGTGGTTAAGAAGTAATAATGTGTATCATGTTGATTTCCATTGTTATTTCTCGATTTTGATTAAATGAAATCATGTTTGATTTGAAGTAATGCATAATGATGTAATGAAAATATTAAATGTTTTGATACCATGATTGACGATTTTATGCATGAAATTTTAAAGTTATACATGATAATTTTTGTGATTTATAAATTATTGATATTTATCGTAATGAAAGCTTTTTTTTTGTTTAAATGATGATAAATGTTTTTCAAGAAGAAATAATGTGTATTTTGATGATTTCTAATTTTGATTGAAACCATGCTTGATGTCTTAATGAAAATATAAAGAAGTTTGATATCATGCTTAATGATGATGTACGGATTTTGTATCAAAAACTAAGCTTGAAAAGTTAGATTCACCTAAAAAGAAAAATGCATGACTACAACAAACAAAATGATCTTGATGGAAAATACTTTATGAAATCAATTTCGATGATGCATAATGATGTAATTATGTAATGAAAATATTAAATATTTTGAAACCATGTCTTGATGTCATGCATAATGATCATGCTTAATAGATTTCGAAATTATGCATGATGATTCTTGAGACTTATGGATTATCGATTTTTACGGTAATGAAAATGGCTTTTTCGGTTTTTGAACATTGATGCATATTTTTTTATTTGACATAAATGAAATAAATCACATGAATAGAAACACTTTAAAAGGAAAATATATTATCATGGGAATTACAATCATGAATTTATTTGTATCACTTTTGTGAATCTCTTGAAAATGATCTTGATTTGATGATTTAAATTTAAATGAGCTTTATCTTGATTTCTCAAAATTTGTAAATTGAGATTTCTTATGCTTAAGTCAAGATTTTATATGCTTGAATTGAAATCTTTTTCTCCTAAGGTTCTTTTACGATTTACTAAAGAGAATATCTTTTTCGAAATTCATGACTTAAAATTTCTTTTGAATATCTTTTATTATTTGATCTCTTAAGATTTTCTTTTGATTATTTTAGAGGAGGTTTTTCAAAAGAAATCATGCCTTTTGGTATACACATATTCTAATCGTTCATGATATGATTTTTATGCAATTGCTTGTATTCATGAAAATATTCATCTCATCACCCAATTAATTCTTCTTGATATTCCTAATGTGATGAATGAAATTATGCATGAAATACAAATGAGAAGTTAATTATCATGCATGATAGGATGTAATGAATATTGACATTTAGATACTATCATTTGAAAAAGTTATGATCTTACATGGCAAGATGCAATTTGACAGATTAATACCATGATGATTTGAAATGTTTATGATTTGAAATGATGCATATGCTTTTTATTATGATGATGTATGTGATGTATTGCATATGTTGTGTATCATGAATACTTTAAATGATAAATGTTTGGTACCAACAATCATGAAGAGATTAATACTTAAAAATGTTGATTTAATGTTCGGTATCATGAATACTTTATTATCATACATGAAAATAGTGATAAATATTTTGAAAATAAATGTTTGAATCATGTTAGATGATTTTATATTTTGTGCATGATGAGTTAAAGTGATGATTGAAACAATGATTGAAATAATATGAATGATAAAACATGAGATTGTCTATAATGCAAATTTATTGATCTCATGATGTGTAGACTGAAATAATGATTGGAATATTGATGTAATTATAAATGATGATTTGATAATATGCATGAAATACTCTTGATATTATTTTGATGCATATAAATGAAAAGTTTTGATCATGCATGGTAGGATATAATTTGACAAGTTGATACCATCATGATATGAAACATTTATAATTTACAATGATGCATGCAATACTCGTGCTTTCTAATTATGATGTGATGTATTGTATATGATGTAAATCATGATTTAAAATACTATGAGTTGTTGCTAAAATGATGTATTAGAAATGTTGATTTAATGTTTTGTGTCATAAATGCTCTAAATGATGAATGTTTGGTATCATGATCAAAATATTTATAAATAGTTAAAAATTTTAGTATCATGTATGATATCCTCATAATGTTAATCGATTTATTCAATATCATGCATGAATGAAATAAGGTTTTTGAAAATGTGCATATTCTAATTTGAAAATATAATGATGCACAAATAAGATTGATACTTACCTTTGTCATAATTGATGTAAAGGGTCTTCCCTTCTTTTTAATAATGACAAAGGGGGAGATAGCTAATTTGCACAAGTCAAGAAGATACAAAAACTTGATTGCTAGCTTGCCTATCTTAAGTAGCAAAGATTGCTAACTTGCTTATTTCAAGAAGCAAAAGTTGTCTTCTTGAACATCACTATCTTGCCTATCTCAATAAGCAAAACATGCTAACGTGCACATCTAGCAAACTTGTATATTTTAAGAAGCAAGGGTTGCTTTCTTGAACATCTCAAAACTGCTAGCTTGCATGTTCTAAAAATATTATAAAATTTGCTAGTTTGTAGTATAAAGAGAAGCAAACAGTTGCTGTCTCAAGAAAATCAAATATGCTAAACTTGCACATCTTTAATTGCTAAATTGTATGATGATAAAATGGGATACTATATTTATTATGCAATGATTAGAACTCATATCTCTAAACACATAAGAGTTGGGACTTCTCCTTTTTGTTGATGACAAAGGGGGAGAAGTAAGTTGATGACATGCATGATTTGATCATGACATGTTGCTTGGATTTTTTAATCCAAGAGTTTCTATCTATGGCATATTGATAGGGTGAGTTTGGTTAAACTCCGGGGAGTTAAGGTTAACTCCGGTAGTCATCAATTAGTTGTCATCATCAAAAAGGGGGAGATTGTTGAATCTCGAATTTTGATGATGAAACTAATTGATTGTGTTTAGATGTTTAACTGCATTTTGAGTGATGCAGGTCTACTCGATCAGGATTAGACAGTTGACGCAGGAGGAATTGATGTTGAGCCGGAGGAGATCACGTTAGGATATTGGACGGCAGAATGCTTCGGACGTTGGGCATCGGGCCAAGGAGAGCGGAATTGCACCAAGGATATCGGGGTTGCGGAGGTCAACCTCCGATTGGGCAATAAGCCGCAAGAGAGAACGATGCGCTGAAGAATCGGACGAAGTGCCAACCAATGACGTGCCGGGCAATAGAATGTCAATTCGCGTTGTAATAATTGTCTAGATCGGAGTAGAGTTTTGTCTTGTGTGTGCAGAATTAACTACAATAACGATGAAGACATAAAGCGAAACAAAGTGCCGGAGTCAAGCGCGAAGGATTCGTTGGGAGTTCGAGAGTTCGACGGAAGTCTGAAGGTTCGTCGGGAATGCTGTCGGAACTAGCCAAGAATGAGTAGGGAGCTTGCCGATGGGTTTTCGGAAGCTCACCGGAAGGTTCGTCGGAAGTTCACGGAGCTCACCGAGAAAGATCATAGCTTGCCGAAGAAGCTCGTTGAAACTCACCAAGATCAAATCGTGAAGTTTCGGAGCTTGCTTGGAGTCCGTAGAATGGTTTCCGAGAGTTTATCGGAAGACCGTCGGAAGTTCGCCGGAAGCTCGCCGGAAGAAATCTTGACTTGCGGACTTTGTAATAGCTTAGGAAATGTCTTTAAATTCGTAGTTAGCATGTTAATTAGGGTTAGGATTAGGTATTAATCTTATAACCCAAGTAGGGGCCAATTGGGCCTAAGTTTGGACTAGTTTGGGCCAAGTTTGGAGCCCAACTAGTGAGCTGAAATAGTGTAGGCGGTGGCACCGCCAGAGCCAGGCGGTGGCACCGCCCAACACCCGAGAGCCAGGCGGTGGCACCGCTCAGCACCCGAGAGCTAGGCGGTGGCACCGCTGGACTGGGCGGTGGCACCGCCCAGTACACTGTCAGTATCAGAACTGACAGGCGGTGGCACCGCCACTGACAGGCGGTGGCACCGCTAGCTTCGGGAACCGAAGAGAATTCAAATTTTGGAGCCCAAATTTGAATCCTCTTGAGGCCTATAAATACCCCTCAATTCTCAGCTGAGATAACAACTTTTGAGAAGCAATAGAGTGAAAAAAAGTCTTAGCAAAGCCTTAGCAAGTTTTACTTTCAAATTGCTTGAGTGTTCACCTCCCTTTCTTTCTTGCTGAAATTTTGTAAGAGTGTGAACCACTTGTAAAGGTTGTAAGAGGGGTATTTGTCCTTCCCCTTCAAAGTGATTTGCTAGTGGAAGTTGGGAGCCTCATCGAAGAAGGCTTCGCAAGTGGATGTAGGTCATTTTGACTGAACCACTTTAAAATTGGCGTGTTCTCTGGTTTGCATTTACTTATTACTATTTACCTTACTGCAAACCTTCATACATGCTTTACTTATTACTTTTGCTGCACACCTTTACGAACACGCTTTCAAGTTAAGCACTTCCGAGTTCGGTTTTTATCGTACGAAAAAGTTTCCAAAACCGACGTTTAATCCGCTGCACTAATTCACCCCCCCCCTCTTAGTGCCGCTCCGATCCTAACAGAAATAAGCAAAATGAATTTGGTATCATGATTAGAAATAAGGCTAGATTAGTGGCCAAAGGTTTCAATCAAGAAGAAGGTATCGATTATGAAGAAACCTTCACTCTTGTGGCACGATTAGAAGCCATAAGGATGCTCCTTGCCTATGCTAGTAGTAATAATTTTAAGTTATTTTAAATGGATGTTAAAAGTGCTTTTCTTAATGGCTTTATTTCCGAAGAAGTTTATGTTCAACAACTTCTCGGATTTGAGAATGATAAGTTTCCCAATCAAGTGTGTAAATTGATTAAAGCTCTCTATGGTTTAAAACAAGCCATAAGGGCTTGGTATGAGAGACTTAGCTCTTTTCTTATTCAAAATAATTTTTCTAAAGGCAAGGTCAATAATATATTATTTATTAAAAATTTTGAAAATAACTTTCTTATTGTTCAAATTTATGTTGATGCCATTATATTTGACTCTACAAATGAATCCTTATGTGAATCGCTTGCCAAAAGCATGAGTCTAGAGTTTGAGATGAGCCTAATGGGGGAGCTAACCTTCTTTTTAGCTTATAAATCAAATAACTTAAGGATGATATTTTTATTAGTCAAACAAAATATGCATTAGACTTGCTAAAACGATTTAATATGGATAGTTCAAAGGCTATCAATACTCTTATGAATACCTCTACTAAGTTAGACATTAACGAAGTAGGAGAAAGCTTTGATCAAAAAGTATATAGGGGTATGATAGGTAGTTTGCTATACCTCACCGTAACTAGATCGGATATCATGTTTAGTGTAGGACTTTGTACTAGATTTAAATCTAACCCCAAGCAATCTCATTTAAAAGCTGTCAAAAGTATTTTTAGATACCTAAAAGGAACTCCTAAATTAGGATTATTATATCTAAAATCTAAAAACTTTGAATTGCTTGGTTATGTCGATGCTGATTTTGCTGGGTGCCGAATAGATAGAACGAGCATATCCAGAACGTGCCAATTTTTAGGACATGCACTTGTCTCTTAGCCTTCCAAGAAACAAAACTCGGTTGCACTATCCACAACCGAAGCTGAATACATTGCAGCTAGTGCATGTTGTGCACAAGTTGTATGGATGAAAAATACATTGGAAAAATATAAAATTTATCTTAAGAATATTCCTATAAAATGTGACAATATAAGTACAATATGTTTAACAAAAAATCTTATTCAATACTCTAGGACTAAACACATTGACATTAGGCATCACTTTATACGAGATCTTATTAATAATCATGATATAATCTTAGAGTTTATTGATACGACACATTAATTGGTCGATATCTTTACAAAACCCTTAAATAAAGAACAATTTAATTTTATTAGAAGGGAATTAGGGATGTTAAATTATCTGAATGCATAAATTTGTTAAATTTTATTTTTGGACTTTCTTGATTTTTTATTTTACAAGATCACTCACTTGAATCATGAACTTATAGTATGCACAATGAGCCATATGCATTCTTCCATATGAGTTTTATGTGATGTTTGCGTATAAATTTTATATGATGAATCATGAACTTATGGTATGTATTTTTCTATACGAGTTTTATATGATGTTTGAGTACGAATCTTCTTCTCTTATGATGCGAATTTACATGATGATATGTGTGTAAATGAGTTTGTGTACTTCACAATGATAAAAATCTTGCAAGTTAGAATCACCCAATGTCAGCACCACACTACACCACAATGCGAGCAGTGCTCATTGCTTGTAGGCGGTGGGACCGCCCAACTAGCGGTAGCATCGCCAGTTGTCATGGGTGGTAGGCGGTAGCACTGCCTAACCGGTGGTGGCATTGCCTGCAACCTGCCTATATAAGGAACAAGTTAGGGCTGATGATAGAACCGACCCCAACCCATTCCACAACCTTCCTAAGTGCCCCAAAACTCTTGAATCTCTTGCTCTCCTTCTAGCAATTCAAAAAATCTCTATTCTCTACTAAATCAATGATCAATCTCCAACATCCTTTTGGAGATCACATAAAGGAAAAACTATTAAGGTACTCTCTAAACCAAACTGAATTCCTCCCTTGCATTTCTTATTTTTGCCACTTATTTGTCTTCATGATTATTGTCTCCATGAGTTCTAGAAGATCCTCTAGGGACAAAGGGAAGAGGAGATTAGATGAAAATTATGACTCCCTACTTTTTTATTCTCATCAACATGTCCTTAAATTTTCATCCATAGAGTCTAGACATGTTCATAAGGAAAAATATGTTGATTTAGATGAATTAAGTGATTTGGAACATATTCAATGGTTTGCTAATCTAGACATTCTCCCAATCCTTCAAATAAATGAACCTATCTACCCTAGACTTGTTAGGCTATTTTACAATAATTTACATGTAGATGAAAACGAAAGGGTATCTACCTATCTCTTAGGATATCATATACCCATTATGGATAGCATAATTTACAACCTCATAGGAATTATGGTAAAAGAAAAAGGGTATTATTTTAGAGGATAATGGGATGAAGAATCAGTTGGGACTACTTACATTGATACCTTAGGAACAATCTTTGGTAATCCCAACTTAACTATTCTTCCAAAAAGCTGTGAACATTTACTACCTTTAAGCACCAAAATACTTCATCACATCTTGATAAGTATTATTCTCCCAAAACAATATCATCATGATGAAGTAAGCCAAATGGAATTAGGTACCATGTATTGGATTACGAAGGGACATAACAATTGTTTTGGTTTCCTAATCTAATAGAACATGATTGAACTATCAAAAAGGGACATGATGCTTCCATATGGTGGCCTAATCACAAGACTACTCCATGCCTATGACATTGCTATCTCAACTGACAAAGAAGTTATGAAACTAGATAGATTTTATATCATAAATAGAAACCTACTTCAACGGTTGAGGTGTATATTCAGAAATGATATATGGACTAGACTGCTTAGAAGAATCGATCCCCTCCAACCTGAACCAGAACCCAAAACACCAATTTTTATGGGTAATCAATCTCCTCAAACTAGTTCCTTTGAGGGATCACCTCCAGTAGAGCAAGCACCTCCCTCATCTATCTACGACATAGGGACTCGGATGGATCGATTTGAACAACGTCAAGATCGACTTGAACAATGCCAAGATCAAATTTTAACTAAGTTGCAGTAGATTCATCAACAACTCAATACCTTGTTTAGACATTTTGACTTACCACCACCTGAATAGTTGTGTATGTCTTTTTGCTGATGACAAAGGGGGAGAAATGGATGGAATCCCTCTCTTTTATTCTGCTTAATTTGATGTTGTAATCCAATATTGTTTACCTTGATGTTGTAAACTTAAAATGCTGCTTACTTTGATGATTGAAATTCTATGCTTTAATGTTGAAAATTTCTATATTATCTCTTCAAATGATGAGTATGTTATCATACAATGATGCAATATCGTGCTTACCTTGATGCTGAAAATTTCTACGATGATTGTTTATTGGACTTAAAAATGGATGTCATGCTTTAACATCATTTCTATTAACAAATACATGGTATCATCTTTAGAATTAGTAAATCATGATGTGCATGATGATAATAAGTCTAACTTATCAATTTAATGCTTAAATTCAAAGACCTTGAATTCAAGAGTGTCTTTTCTCAATTATGGCATATAGATAGGGGGAGTTAAGATTAACTCCTTCATCAATTAGTTGTCATCATTAAAAAAGGGGAGATTGTTGAATCTCAGATTTTGATGATGAAATCAATTGGTAAATTATTTGATCTAATCCATGTGTTGAGATAAGTGTGTAGGATTAACTACGATAGCGGTAAGGCGTAAAGCAGATGATGGGCCGGAGTCGAAGATTCGGATGATATACCGGGAGCTCGTGGAGAGTTCGTCATGAGATCACTGGAAGCACACTGGAAGACTCATCGAAAGATCATTGGGAGATCGTCGGAAGCACGTTGGAAGACTAGCCAAGAGTTCATCGGGAGTTCGCTAGAAGCACATCGGAAGACTCATCGAGAAGTTCACCGAAGGATCACCGAAAGAGAGATCGACATACCGGACTAATTGCTTATCTTAATCGTAGTTAGAATAGTAAATTAAGTTAGGATTGGGAGGTGATCCTACTAACTTAATTAGGGGTCAACTAGGCCCTTAATAGAACTGAATTAAAAAGCTCATTCAACACCTGAAATCATGGCCGGCGATGTCACCGCTTGGAAGACCCAGTCTTCCAAGTGGTCTAGCAGTGGTACCACCCAAATTGGGTGGTGGTACTTCTAGTAATTATTATTGTCAATGGTGGTACCACCCCTGTCAGGCGGTGGTACCATCATAGTTCGGTCTCCAAGCTCTGTCAAGCAGTGGTACCGCCCAGACTGGGCGGTGGTACCACCCAGTGTCAAGTGTCAAGTGATGGTACCACCCAGTAATGGCGGTGGTATCGCCAGTACCCCAAAAATCTGGGATAAGATACTTTTTGGCTCTATTTTTGAAACCATTAGGGCCTATAAATACCCCACCCTTTTCTGCATAAAAAGGTAACAAAGTGCTATTATACTTATGAAAAAAAATCTAAGTGTTTGGGGGTTCAAAAGTGTTGTAAAAGCAAGAAGAGTCCTCCCTCTTTTAGCCTCGTAACCATCTAAGAAAGAGGAGTGAATTTTATAAGGGTTATCTCCTAAACCCGGCAAAAGAAAAAAGAGCTGTAAAAGGTGGTTAGTCTTCACCTATTGAAGGAAGGCCTTTAGTGAATGCCGGTGACCTCGACGGAGGAGGAATCCGAAGTGGATGTAGGTCACATTGACCGAACCACTCTAAATTCTGGTTTGTTTTTCCTTTTGTGCAATTTAGTTTACTACAAACCTCCTTGAGCTTCTCCTTACATTCTTACGAAAGTTTTAAGCTTAACGTTTTTTCGAAACTATTTGAATCGAGACGAAAAATTTATGAAATTGAAGAAGTTTTTGCTGCACTAATTCACCCCCCCACCTAGTACCGCTCTTGAGCCTAACAACATTATGGTCAAATTGGTATTTTGACCAAATTATGTCTAAATCATCTCCAACCTTCTTCTTTGTGAAGTGCTTCTACCACCGCCTTGTGACTTCACGGTCGAGGGTAACCTCTTTGCAGTTGGCGATTGCTCAGCACCACCTCTGCCCACCTCACCGATGTCAACCACTATCACTGTGGACACTAGGTAGGGAACCTAATGAGCCACCATATTTCTTTACTATTAGAAAACCTAGATAAGGCATCACATACGCAACAGAAGAATAGAAAACAAAATCATAGATTTTCCAAAAGAAAATGGGTTTCATCATTGTGTAAAGATTGATGTGCAAAAACAAAATGTAAAATAAAAAACTACACGTGTCAAGGCAGATTTATTACCTAGGGAGATTATATATCCCTATAAAATCCTAGATCTGTAGGAGTGGATGAAGGAAGTCAATTGTCCACTTCTCTAGCAATGATCCACAAGGTAGATGTGGCAAAGACATTCCTCAAATTGTTGCATAATCTTCATCTCCATGGGTACCACATGATCAAGAAGGGGTCGGCCCTTCTTGTTGTCCACATAAATTAGGCTTGTCGAATGAGAAGAGGGAGGGAGGATAATAGGAGGTGACAGCTAAAAATGGTTTAGCTTATGTCATTTTGGTTCTCTCCTATTTATAGAGGTCTCTATTGCTAGTCATAGGTGCCTTATAAGCCAATCACATGAGTGATGGCATATGTGATATGATATGCACTCTTTTTACTTATTGTTTATTTTATATATTTTTTACTTTATATTACCTATTGCATGTATTGTGATATCCATGGATTTGTGAAATGGAAATCGAATCGTGATGAGATCATGATAATAAAATCGATTCATTTTTAAACACAAACCATAAATAATCCCGATCATAGATCACTCAAGAGAGACATCGAGATGACCGAATAAATTGGTATGTATTATACTCGTCCATATGATGGAGGTGGTTGGTCTCATAGCTACTCATGTGAGAACATTAGGGATATCGCGCAAGTGCTATCCCACAATTCCTCTCAACATCACTAGCATCCTCTGGAATGTCATCATCATCCTCTTTCTCACTTTCAAATTCCACAATTCCATCCCTTATGATCATAACTCTCTTATTAGGATATTCACGTGCCACATGTCCATGCCCAAGGCACTTAAAACATGTAATACCTCTACATTGATTAGATAAATTCTCATCTTTACCCTTGTTACCTGATTCATTTCTGCCTTTAGTTTCATCAAATTTAGGATTAACAATGGGTTTATCATCCTTTTGTTAGAACCTTTGCGGATTCTAAGCTTGGGGGTAATCTCTTTAGGGGATCGGCCTCCTTGGAACTCTATAGGGGTTCCTTCCTCCAGGTTGCTGCTCAAAGGCTACTGAAAAGATTCATCTATTTCTTATCAAAAAAAGATAAATATATGACTATTTATAGGGCTTCTAAACCCCAACTTCTAATAGGATTCCTACTCAAGACTCCTAATAGGACTCCTACTCAAAACTCCTACTTCTAACCAATTTCTAATGCTTCTCTAAGAAGCAAACTCCAAAGTAATCCTATCCTTAGTCGACCTCTTCAACTATTTAATAGGGGTTGGCTAAGTAGGTTTTACATGAATGCCCCTTTCAATTAGGACTCTCATACCTAGACTCCTAACAAACCCGCCCTCTTCAAATTAGCCTTGTCCTCGAGGCTAACGATCTATGAATTCTAGGAATTTGATTTTCAAGTTATCATATTTCTCCCAAATGGCATCTTCTACTAGTAGGTTCGCCTACTATATTAGCACTTTAGTAGTGGGTTGTCGTCGTTGAGTCATGACCCGTCGATCAATAATGGCACTTGGCTGGGTCTGGAGTTCTCCTTGGGTAGTCATATTTGGTAGATAGCTTTGAGCTATCTCGTTTTGTCCCAGCTTGAGCTTTAAACATGACACATGGAAGACTGGATGGATTCGGGAGCTGGCAGGTAAGTCCAATCTGTATGCTACTGCTCGGATGCACTCCAAAATTTAGTAGGGTCCATAGAACTGAGGTGAATGCTTTATAGATGCTCTGGTCTAGATTGATGTTTGCTTATATGGCTAGAGCCGTAAGAAGACCCAATCTCCTACTGAAAATTCTTTTTCGCCTTTGTGTTGATCATATTACTGTTTCATTCTTGCTTAGTTGTAGTGAGATTATCTTTTAGCAACTTTAGCATTTTGTCTCTATCCTGTAGTTCCTTGTCTACTTGTTCTACTTTAGAGGTGCCCAATACGTATTTTGGGATCACAGTGGGAGGTCGATCATACAGAGCCTCATAGGGAGTACATTTTATGGATGAATGATAAGTTGTATTATACCACCACTCAACTCAGGGAAGCTACTTTATCCACTCTTTTGGCCGGTCACTGGTGAATCATCTGAGATATGTCTCCAAGCACCTATTCACCACTTCAGTCTGGCTGTCGATTTGTGGGTGATATGTCGTACTCATTTTCAATTTAGTGTCATGCATCTAGAATAACTCTATCCAAAATCTACTCATAAAGACCCTATCACGATCACTTACAATAGATCTTGGCATCCCATACAATTTTATAATTCTCCATAAAGATTCGAGTAATACTAGAAGCTGTATAGGAATTATGAACAGCACAAAAGTGAGCATACTTTGTAAGGCGATCCACCACGATAAAAATTGTACCATTTCCTTATGATGAGGGAAGCCCTTCGATGAAGTCCATTGATATATCAGTCCATATTGAGTTAGGGATGGGTAATGGTTGTAGTTTTCTGGGACTTGCCACTGTCTCACCTTTATGTCGCTGACATACATCACATTATGCCACAAATTTAGCAATAATATTTTTCATCCCTACCCAATAAAAATTTTACTTAATTCTCTTGTAGGTTCTAAGGAACCTGGAGTGCCCGGCCACAAGTGTGGAATGCATCTCTTGATGGAGGGTTTTTGTACAAGTAGAATTTGGCACAAGCACAATGCGTCCCTTATAGCGTAATTCTTTTGAGTCCCAATTGTAATGAGCCACGGAGCTTGGTGTTTCCTCCAATTTTTTTATGATCTTATGAGTCTTTAAATCTTCCTACCATTCCCTCTTAATATCCTCAAGGAAATCACTGGTCGAAAGTGAAACGATCGAAAATTCAACTTGCTCGGGTAGTTGGGAAAGCGCATCTGTAACAACATTCTCTTTCCCCCTTATTTCATAATCATATCTAAGAAGCTTTGTTAAAAACATTCTCTTTCCCTCTTCAAATTAGCCTTGTCCTCGAGGCTAACGATCTATGAATTCTAGGAATTTGATTTTCAAGTTATCATATTTCTCCCAAATGGCATCTTCTACTAGTAGGTTCGCCTACTATATTAGCACTTTAGTAGTGGGTTGTCGTCGTTGAGTCATGACCCGTCGATCAATAATGGCACTTGGCTGGGTCTGGAGTTCTCCTTGGGTAGTCATATTTGGTAGATAGCTTTGAGCTATCTCGTTTTGTCCCAGCTTGAGCTTTAAACATGACACATGGAAGACTGGATGGATTCGGGAGCTGGCAGGTAAGTCCAATCTGTATGCTACCGCTCGGATGCACTCCAAAATTTAGTAGGGTCCATAGAACTGAGGTGAATGCTTTATAGATGCTCTGGTCTGGATTGATGTTTGCTTATATGGCTAGAGCCGTAAGAAGACCCAATCTCCTACTGAAAATTCTTTTTCGCCTTTGTGTTGATCATATTACTGTTTCGTTCTTGCTTAGTTGTAGTGAGATTATCTTTTAGCAACTTTAGCATTTTGTCTCTATCCTGTAGTTCCTTGTCTACTTGTTCTACTTTAGAGGTGCCCAATACGTATTTTGGGATCACAGTGGGAGGTCGATCATACAGAGCCTCATAGGGAGTACATTTTATGGATGAATGATAAGTTGTATTATACCACCACTCAACTCAGGGAAGCTACTTTATCCACTCTTTTGGTCGGTCACTGGTGAATCATCTGAGATATGTCTCCAAGCACCTATTCACCACTTCAGTCTGGCTGTCGATTTGTGGGTGATATGTCGTACTCATTTTCAATTTAGTGTCATGCATCTAGAATAACTCTATCCAAAATCTACTCATAAAGACCCTATCACGATCACTTACAATAGATCTTGGCATCCCATACAATTTTATAATTCTCCATAAAGATTCGAGTAATACTAGAAGCTGTATAGGAATTATGAACAGCACAAAAGTGAGCATACTTTGTAAGGCGATCCACCACGATAAAAATTGTACCATTTCCTTATGATGAGGGAAGCCCTTCGATGAAGTCCATTGATATATCAGTCCATATTGAGTTAGGGATGGGTAATGGTTGTAGTTTTCTGGGACTTGCCACTGTCTCACCTTTATGTCGCTGACATACATCACATTATGCCACAAATTTAGCAATAATATTTTTCATCCCTACCCAATAAAAATTTTACTTAATTCTCTTGTAGGTTCTAAGGAACCTGGAGTGCCCGGCCACAAGTGTGGAATGCATCTCTTGATGGAGGGTTTTTGTACAAGTAGAATTTGGCACAAGCACAATGCGTCCCTTATAGCGTAATTCTTTTGAGTCCCAATTGTAATGAGCCACGGAGCTTGGTGTTTCCTCCAATTTTTTTATGATCTTATGAGTCTTTAAATCTTCCTACCATTCCCTCTTAATATCCTCAAGGAAATCACTGGTCGAAAGTGAAACGATCGAAAATTCAACTTGCTCGGGTAGTTGGGAAAGCGCATCTGTAACAACATTCTCTTTCCCCCTTATTTCATAATCATATCTAAGAAGCTTTGTTACCCATTTTTTCTGCTCAGGGGAAGATATCTTCTGCTCCAAGAAATATTTTAAGCTTTTATGATTAGTCTTGATTTGAAAGCGTCGTCCGATCAAATACGGTTTCCATTTGGCCATTGAATGCACAATCGTGAGTATTTCCTTATTATAAATAGTCATCCTAAGATGGGAAGGAGATAATATCTTACTAGTATAAGTGAGGGGGTGGCCATCTTGCATTAGTACAGTACCAATTCTAACTCCAAAGGAATCGATTTTAATAATAAAAATCTTGTTGAAGTCGGGTAGCATTAGTATGGGCATTGTCATCATTATGGCTTCAAGTTCATCGAAGGCAATGGTGGCTTTGTTTGACTATTGGAAAGCATCTTTTTTTAGCAAGAAAGTAAAGGGTGCACTGATCTTTCCATAGTTTTTCACGAACTTACAATAGCAGCCTGTTAAACCTAGAAAGCCACATAGCGATTTTATGCTCCTCAGGGTCGGCCAATTCTGCATTGCTTTAATTTTGAGGGGGTCTACCACCACACCTTTCTCTAATATGATATGCCTAAGATATTCCACCTTTTGTTGAAGAAAGTTGCACTTTGATTTTTTGACAAAAAGAACATGTTCTCGTAAAATCGTCAAAACAAATCGTAAGTGCTGAAAATGACTTTCAAGAGAAGGGCTGTAAATAAGGATATCATCGAAGAAAACTAGTACAAACTTACAAAGATAATTTCAAAAAATATCATTCATAAGGCTTTGGAAGGTGAAGGGAGCATTGGTGAAACCAAAGAGCATTACCAAAAATTCGTAGTGGCCGTTGTATGTTCGAAAGACTGTTTTCAGTTTGTCTTCTTCGCACACTCGTATTTGATGATACCCGAATTGAAGGTCCAGCTTTGTGAAGACTTGTGCTCCCTTTAATTCATCAAGCAATTCATCTACTACTAGAATAGGGTATTTGTCCTTGATGGTTATGCTGTTTAGAGCTTGGTAATCAATGCATATTTGCCATGTTCCGTCCTTTCGTACGAGGAGCACTAGTGAAGAGTAGGGGTTGCAATTTGGCCAAATAACTCCTATTTCAAGCATCTCTTTTCTAATTCTTTCTATTTCATCCTTTTGGAGATATGAATACTGATATGGCCAAGTATTTGCTGGAGGTTTGCCTAGAAGAATCGGTATACAATGATCATGCCGATGGGTAGGAGGTACGTTGCGCGATTCATCAAATATATCTGAAAATTTAGTAAGCAAAGGAAGTAGGTTTAGATCTTCAAATTCTTTCGGATCTCCCTTAGTTTGGTACTTAAGTTGTACCAAAAAGCTGATGCATGCTTTGTGTAAAATCTTCTCCATTCGTTGTGTGCAAATCATTGTTACGTCACCCCCACGTTTCCCATGCAGTATCACCTGTTTCCCCTTACTATAAAATTTCATAATTAGTTTCATAAAGTTCTAGGAAATATCACCTAATGTTGTCAACCATTCGATGCTAAGCATGGCTCATAATCATCAAGAGAGAGGAGGAAGAAATCTATAATTATCTCTTGGTCCCGCAACAACAGTTTCACCCGTAAGCACCTATGATCACACTTCAAAATTCGTCCGTCGGTGACCTTAACGTCAAACATGCTACAATTCTTAATAGGTAAGGTCATTCGGACAGCAACCTTGCTGTTCATAAAATTATTAGTGCTCCTGGTGTCAATACGAATGGAGATAGGTTGTTGCTTCAGAAGTCCTCCCACTTCATTGTTTGTGGGTTCGCATAATCGGTAAGGGCATATATCGTAATATCAACCGACTGCTGTTCTTCATCTGTGACCTCTTCCTCATGCTCCTAGACCTCCTCCTCTATGTCATTAAGAGGTTTTATCAGTAGGAGGTAGCCCCTTTTGCAGTGATGATCGTAGTTTCACGGCTCATTGCAATTCTAACAAATACCCTTGACTGATTGGTCACGTAGTTCTTCTCTTCTCAATTTTTTTGATAGCAAAGGACGGCTAGGAGTAGAGTGAGGTTTATATGTCGTGGGCCTAGTAGAGGTTCTGATCCTCCATGCATCTTGATTGAGTCATTCTTCTTATATTCAAGCGAAAGAAATCGCAGCTGTCACGGTACGGGGTTGCCACGCCTTAACCTCCCCTTTTATCTTTGTCTTGAGTCCTTCAATGAATGTTCCTAACTATTGGGAAATCTTGGGGGTGACATCATATGCACAGCGGAAGAACAGAAAGCAAAATCCCCATTTTTCTAAAAAGATATTCATCGTCGTGCGAAGATTGGTGTGCAAAAATCTACAAAACTTAAAACCACGTATAAGATAGATTGTATTACCTAGGGAGATCGTATATTCTTGAATCCCTGTATATCTCTAGGAGAGGGCGAAGGAGGTCAACCGCCCTCTTCTCTAGCAATGATCCACACAGTAGAGCTGCGACGATGCTCCTCAAAACTCCAGGCCTGCTTTGAGATGGAGAGGGGGAGGAAAATAGGAGAAGCAAGCAAAGGCTCTAGCTTACGAACCACTAAATCCCTCCTATTTATAAAGGTCCCCTGTTAACTTAACCCTAATGGATCTTGCCTTATTGGGTATTAGATCTCCATCCAACTACCCAAGCCTCTTAGATTAGTGGATCTCTATCCAATAATCTCTCATGTGCTCTTATTAGATCTCATGCATAAGATCCAATAATTCTGGGGCTTCTTGGATATCTAATAAGATAGGGGCTCTGGCGGATATCTCATTTTCGAACCTCTACTCATCGTAATGCCTACCATATATATGTAACCCTCTAGGCCTAATATCGAGCTAGCCGTGAGTCATACCTGTCAGAACTCTTTCTGGCTTAGTAAATTATTAACTCCATAATAATTCACTCGGCTCATCGATTGCGAACGTACTAGGCCACTACGCCATAGTCCCTAGACGATACAAGGAAATTCAATCCATTGGACATGTCTGTCCTCAGTTACCATGTACCTACAGTCCCTCATCCATCTAATATCCCAAAGACCGTATACCGGGCATGGTGCTATTAGACCCATACAGTTTCTACTCAAGTCCCGCTCTAATCGGATTCTCCTAGAGAACTCTTTCTCTCTCAATCCGATTGACCCTAGCTAGGGATTTGTTTGAGCAAGAACATATGCGATATTACACTCATAACACTAAGAGTGGATAATCCTCTATCGACACTCAATAGCCCTCAAAAGGTCGACTGTCACTCCCGATGACCGGTTGTACTAGATCTGAGACATCCAAACCTATAAGTCTAGTATCAAAGAGTGGAGCACTTATACAGGACATCCTTGGTGTCTCAAATCTAAGGACCAGATACACCATTGGGACAATGGAATCGTTGTCTGATAATAAGGCATCATCAATCATCCAGCATTCTGTAAGCGGATCAATTAGTGAACTCATTCTCCAATGAGTACTTGTACTGTATCCCTAGTATCCCCACACAAGCAGCTATGAGACCAGCTGCATCCATTTTATGGACAAGTATACAACACACCAGTCTATCCGGTTATCTCGATGTCCCTCTCAAGTAACCTATGACCGGGTTTATTTAGGATATGTGTTTAAAGGTGAATCGGTCTCATTATCGTGATCTCATCACGATCTGATTCTTATTGCATAGATCCAAGGACATCATAATATATACATCCATATATGCAATAGTCAATATAAAATGATAAATGCCCAAATATAATAAGTAAAAAAGATTGTGTGTTAAGTCACACATGTCATCACTCACGTGATTGGCATGCAGGGCACTTATGACTAGCAATCTCTCACTTGACTTAAAGCTAATCACCTATGTGTCTGATCCCCATCAGACCCTTGTAACGCTCAAAGACAATCTAAGACAATGGCTTTGTCAGCGGATCTGAGACAATCATGTTGTCCGGCATGTCATTGGTACCTCGACGCTTCATTTGATTCTTCGACGTATCGTCCTCTCTTGCGGCCTATTGCCCAATCGGCCAGTTGACTCTGCAACTCCGATATCCTTGGCGCAATATCCGCTCTTCTTGGCCCGAAGCCTTCTATCGATACGTCGACCGATCCTCCGGCTCGACGTCCAATCTTCTGACATGTTTTCCTCTAGCACAACATGATTCTTCCTGCTTTAATTGTCTCATCCTGATCGAAGCATCATGCGTCACTCAAAACGCAGATTAAAACACAAACACTTATCAATCGGTTTCATCATCAAAATACGAGATTCAACATGCTCGTGACACTCAGAGCATACACTATATCAGGCCTGGTACATAGCATGACATACATGATAGACCCTATCATTGAGGCATAGGGTATCCTATCCATGTTCGCCCTTTCTTCAGGAGTCTGTGGGGACATACTCCTAGAAAGCGATATCCCATGTCTCATCGGTATGAGACCTCTCTTGGAATTTTTCACGCCAAACTTTTTAACAATAGTGTCTATGTACCTAAGGCTAGGACAAGCCAAGCATCATCTTGGATCTATCTTTATAGATATGAATCCCCAAAATATAGGATGCTTCCCCTAAGTCCCTCATGGAGAAGTTTCTAGATAACCAAGCCTTTACTGTGGATAGCATTCTTACATTATTCCCAATAATCAGGATGTCATCCACATATAACACCAAAAAGGTGATAGTGCTCCCACTTACCTTCCTATACACACAAGGCTCATCTTCGTTCTTAACGAAGTCATAAGAACTGATTGCCTCATCAAATCTTATGTTCCAACTTTATGAAGCTTGCTTTAGTCCATAAATGGATCTAAGCAACCTGCACATCTTATTTGGGCAGTCCTTGGACACGAATCCCTCGAGTTATATCATATACACCTCCTCCTCGAGGTTCCCATTGAGGAATGTAGTTTTCACATCCATCTGCCAAATCTCATAATCATAGTGTGCTACAATAGCCAATAGAATTTGAATGGATTTTAGCATTGCTATGGGTAAGAATGTTTCATCATAGTCAATACTTTGTCTTTGACGATACCCCTTAGTCACTAGCCTTGCTTTATAGGTCTCTATCTTTCTATCTACTCCGATCTTTTTCTTAAAGATCCACTTGCAACCGATGGGTACAAGACCCTCAGGCGCATCAACTAGGTTCCAAACCTTGTTGGAATATATGGAATTCATCTCAGAATTTATGGCTTCTTACCACTTCTTGGAGTCTATACTCATAATAGTCTTATCGTAGGTCTAAGGATCAATATCCTCAACATCTTCTCCTCTAATATGTCCCATATATCTCTCAGGAGGATGAAATACTCTGTCGGACCTACGTAAAGTTGGAACTTGTGTGTTTGGTACCTGAATAGACTCGGGCTATAGAGTGGTGCTTGAGCTAGGTTCTCCAACCTTGCTCAACTCTATCTTGCTCCCACTCTCTCCGCCAAGAATGTGTTCTTTCTCAAGGAACACTGCTCTCTTGGCTACAAAGACCTTTTAGTTCTCGAGATGATAGAAATAATACCCAAAAGTTTCCTTGGGGTATCCCACGAACTTGCATCGCTCCGTCCTTGATTCTAATTTATCGGGGTTATGTCTTTTAATGCGGGCAAGGCAGCCCCAAATCTTAATAACCTTAAGATCGAGCTTCTTCCCTTTCCATATATCATATAGTATAGACACTACCGACTTAGTTGGAACTCCGTTCAAAAGGTAAGCTACGGTCTTTAGGGCATATCCCTAGAATGAGATGGGTAGGTCAGCGAAACTTATCATGGATCGTACCATGTCTAATAGCGTATGATTCCTCCTTTCAAACACACCATTGAGCTGAGATATATAAGGAGGTGTCCATTGGGATAATATCCTATAGTCCTTGAGGAACTGAGTAAACTCTATACTAAAGTACTAACCTCCCTGATCTGATTGAAGAGTCTTAGTACTCTTTCCAGTCTGATTCTCCACTTCATTCTTATACTCTCTGAATTTCTCAAAAATCTCGGACTTGTACTTTATTAAGTATACATGTTCATACCTTGAGAAATCATCATAAAGGTAATGAAGTAGGAGTAACCACCAATGGTATGAGTTGACATGGGTCCACATGCATCACTATATATGAGTTCTAGCAGCTCAGTGGCTCTTTCTCTAGTTCCACTAAATGGAAAGTTAGTTAGTTTTCCATAAAGGCAAGGCTCGCAAGTTGCATATGACTTATAGTCAAATGGATCTAGATATTCATTCTTTAGCAATTTTTGGTTCATTCTCTCATAGATATGACCTAGCCTATAATACCATAGGTATGCATTGTTTACCTCATCTCATTTCCTCTTGGACACACCTACATTCATGATATATGGAGTAGTGTCTAACATAAACAAACCATCACGCAATATTTCTCTCACCAATCTCCTCGGCTTTGCCAGAATCTACAACAAATTGCATATGTGATAAGCAATACCAGTATCCAATACCAATGCACTATCACAAAAATCTGACAACTGGAGATTGATCATGAATGTACCTGAAGCTTCTCCAAGCTTCTGTTTCACCCTCTCTACAAGGTACTCTTTGTAGTTCCTTTTCCAGTGCTCATCTTTTCCACAGTGGAAGCATTGGCCTTTGTCCTTTGCCGGGTCTTTCTTAGCAACATTTGCTTTACTTGGTCTACCCTTGCCCTTGCCCTTCTTAAGAGACTTTTTTGCTTTTCTTTCCTTTTTTATAGTGCTCTCTACCTCTCTCAACATATTGAGGAGCTTCGGGAGAGTCACCTCAAGCTTATTCATATTAAAATTCATTATGAACTATGAAAAGGAATCTAGTAGGGATTGAAGCACAATGTCCACACACAAGTTATCCTCTAAGACAAGACCATTCCTAAACCTGTGATTTTCTCTATCCACTCAATCATCTTTAGGACATGGTTCTGAACCGGTGTCCCCTTAGTCATCCTAGCACAGAAGAGGCTCTTAGATATATAATATCGTTGAGTCCTTCCTGTTCCTCAAACAATTTATAGACATGTAGGAGAATGGAACTACCATCCATCTTTTCATGCCATGCTATTTCTATAACTCAAGAGTCATGGAGCCCAATATGTAACACTGAGCAAGAGTAGAGTCATCAATGTATTATATGTAGCGAGCGATCTCATCCTCGCTTGCCCCTTCCTTGGGCGTAGGCATCACTATATCAAGGACGTACGCGATTTTCTCTTCCTACGCGATTTTCTCTATCGTGAGAACAATTCTCAAGTAGCAAACTCAATCTGTATAATTTAGACCAGTGAGGCGGTTGACATCAAGTATACCACGTAAGGGATTTGAAAGAGATTTTCTGAAAACAAAGATGCAACAGAAATAAATAACATGCAGATTTTATAAAAATAATAATTAAGATATAGACTTCTATCTTAATATGCTCCGACTATTTTACTAGCACGTCACGCGACACCCTCAGCACATGAAATGAAAGTCTCCGGCAGACTTATAGTGAGGATCAGGATCCAACCAGTGTCTTAGTGTAACCTCGAGGGACTCAACTAATCATACTAAACCCAAAAGGTAGGCAACTCTTGTCGATCACAACTCATTGTGATTCCTGTCCTGTTCGGCCTCCGAATCACCATAGTCTCGAGGGACTCGACCAACCATGATGTTCGGTTAAGTCAACACCATCATTACAAGATGAGTCTGATTCGATGATATACCCTCAAGGGACTCAACCAAACATACCATGTCCTCAGGTCACCGGTGACATCTCTATGTCGTAGGCAAGATAGCGAATCGCGATATAGGTGAGCCTCGAGGGACTCAACTAATCATACTAAACCCAAAAGGTAGGCAACTCTTGTCGATCACAACTCATTGTGATTCCTGTCCTGTTCGGCCTCCGAATCACCATAGTCTCGAGGGACTCGACCAACCATGATGTTCGGTTAAGTCAACACCATCATTACAAGATGAGTCTGATTCGATGATATACCCTCAAGGGACTCAACCAAACATACCATGTCCTCAGGTCACCGGTGACATCTCTATGTCGTAGGCAAGATAGCGAATCGCGATATAGGTGAGCCTCGAGGGACTCAACTAATCATACTAAACCCAAAAGGTAGGCAACTCTTGTCGATCACAACTCATTGTGATTCCTGTCCTGTTCGGCCTCCGAATCACCATAGTCTCGAGGGACTCGACTAACTCAACCTATACCAGGAATCGGTCCATACCTATAACGATAGAAGGCCATGTGGGTCAATCAATTACCTCACGTTTATCGACTTAATATTATCAAGAGAGGGGTTTCTCTAATTTGGTCTCCTAATATGACATGTCACACATATACATATTTAATAATATTTTTTGAAATCAAGGATGTGTAGGAAATTTTTTAAATTCTGAGAGGTATTTTCATAATTTGGATAAAAGGATAGAATTGAAATTTCTCAAATTCACAAGGGCAAAATGATCTTTTTGCCCAAAAACCTAAAACTCACCATGCTACTACCGCCACCGCCACCACCCTACCGACGACGACATGTGCGGCAGGGGGCGAGGGCGCTACCCCTACCGGCACCAACCCTGTAGGTGGGCGCCGCCACCTCCGCGAACGGTTATGCCCGCGGGGCAACGACTGTAGGCGGTTCTACTCGCGGGGCAATGGCCACAGGCAGTGCTGCCCGCCGAACGGTCGCCCCCTACTTTGCTCGCGGGAGCAGCGGCCGTAGGCGCCTCTGCCCGCGGGCACCGCAGGCGCCGAGGCATGCGGGTGCAATGGCCACAAGCGCCGCTGCCCCGCGGCACCTCTGCACACGGGCTGCCAATAGTAAGCCGATTGTATGCAAATGGCGACACTGCCATCTATGAGGGCAGCAAAGGTAGCAACTTTTGCTACCTTTCTCGCTTTTGTGTCAACGATTTTATTACTAAAAGCTTCTCCAAAACACAACACACGTAATTCAAAACCAATCTTTCGCACAAACAACCTAGCTCTGATACCAATATTGGAAAATCTTGGGGGTGACATCACATGTGTAGTGAAAGAATGGAAAACAAAATCCCCAATTTCCTAAAAAGATGTTCATCATCGTGCGAAGATTGATGCACAAAAATCCGCAAAACTTAAAACCACATTGTCACGGACTTAGCTGGTTTTGCTTAAGTCGTGCGGCACCCTTGCGTGTCCGTCCGCAAAGGTCAGCCTCCCCGAAACCTCCCATGGTCCCTTAGGACCTACAAAAGAGAAAACGGGTTAAAGAAAACGCCTCACTCGGGATCCACAAGCAATCATCTCCGGAAACACTTCTTAGCCAATGCAAAATACAAACAAACTTTACAAGCTCTGAACAGTTGCACAACAAAGGGGTAAAATGGTCCACTACAGACCGAAACTAAAATGGGACTATTATGCCTTCGGCCGTCCCTCTACATGCTGTTCAAAGCATGAACGTACCAAAAGACACGGACATACATAAGCATTACATCAAACATCCTATTTTGAAGTTTGTCCGTGACATTCTCCCCCACTTATTCCTTCGACGTCCTCGTCGAAGCCTTTGCCGACACTGCAACTCCTTGCCTTTGTTGAGTCTTCAATCTTCTATGCCAGCTGCAATACGCCTCTTGGCTCCCAACTGCTCTCCGCTGCTATTTTTGAGTAGTCGAACCTTTGATCTGCCATATTGCTTCAACTCGCCAATGACTCTGACTTTAGTGTAGGGTTGGATGAGTTGTGTTGATCCCTGTTGGTTCCTGCGGATCATCCAGATGAAGGAAAAGACCATCCTTACTATGCGCCAGTCTCTCAAATGCCTCATGATGCTTGAACTGGGTGGATGCTTGTTGGAGCTTTAACGAGCATCGCCTCGCAAACTTCTGAAGTTTTTGGTCCTTCCTCCATAAAATTTGTTCATCGACTCTTCTTTCACTTAGTTGTCATTTCCAAATAGATTCGCATCACTTCCGCTTTCGATTGGCATTCTGTTGGGAAATGAAGTGGATAATCTACTCTCAGTAGCACTGATCACCATTGGTGAGGATTTGACAACTATTGTCTTCTAATATCTTCGAAGGGCCTTTGAACCTATGTAGAGCTCCTCTACTGGATAGATAAGAGAATTGGGGTACTCGGTTTCGCCCATTCTCTTAAGAGTTGACAAGGCAATGGTTACTTGACTTCGCCCGCCTCCTCAAGGGTTGTACTCCATGCATCGAGCTGGTTACTGGCCTTCGCCTACTCTTTGCTCACACTTTTGAAGCACTCGAAGTGTTTGCACTCCTTGCATTGAGTTAGCTACTGTGATTCACCTTCTCAATACCATCGAACTTCTGGAATGCAAGAAGTTTTCACCCCAACTTGGAGTAAGTCCCTAATAGTTTTGGTCGCCTCTGGGATTGTATCGTCTTCTCCATCAACCCTGTCGACTGCTCCACTGAGTAGCAAAGGTACAGCACCACGTACTGCCTGCTTCGTTCCTTGGTCATGCACTCTTGTACGACCCGAAGTCCTTCACTTTCGGCAATCTTGATGAGAAGCTCATTGACACCGGTCTTATGAAGTTCCTTGGCCTTTGCCCTTCAGCCTTGTCTTGGTACTTGGAGTTTGCCTCCACATTCTCCACCTTCTCGGCCCCATTCATGACCAAGCGCTCTCCCTTTATGAGAGCAAGGGATCGATGACTCCACGGAAGTCCCACCTCTGTGGTACCATGGCGCTGCCATACCCATGGCTCTACTATCCGTCGCCTCACATCTGTATCCCTTTCTTCACGATCGGTAGATATGCCTCTGTGGCACTCCTCTGAGTCCACCTACATTCTAACCGATGCATGATTTTGGGTAGCTAAGTCCCTCCGGACTCATCATCGCTTCCTCGCCCCTTTCGACCCCCCCTGCTTCAACACCTCTGTGTTCTCCAAGCAGATCCCTTTGGTCGATGGAAAGACAGACAGCAACTCTTATGCATGGTCTCTGCCATCATGTTATAGTGTTTGCACCGATTCTGTTCTCCTTAGCTTCCTTGGTAGCAACGTTCGCTTACTCGACCTTGTCCTTTGACTTGCCGGGCTCCCTTAAGCGAATATGGGCTCTGGAGTAGTCCAACTCTCCAGCTTGCTTCGATCATACCTCTGCATGATCAAGTCCCTCTCATGGGACTCACTAGCACTTGCATTCGAACTTTTCCGTTGGTAGAACACAGCCCCCATATGCTGATGACCAAGGCTTTCATCCGATGCAAAATTTGATGCACGCACGGAAGACCCGCCTCTGCGGTATCATGGCCTTCACTCCTTGAATCCATAGCCCTTCTTACCGTCGTGTTGTTCACCGAAGTGGAGCTACCAGTAGCTCCTGATCATACCTCCGTATGATAAAATCTCTCACGGGACCGTACCCGTGTGTATCGCATTGCCACGAACTGTTCCACCACGATCCGCTGCACCCTGTCGCCTCCTGCTGACATCTCCATTGCCTTCTGATCCTTGTGGAATGAACTCGAATTGTGGTCCCTCCATTTGTGGTCTCTGCCACCACATTGCAGGGCCTCTTCCAACTTTGATTTTGTTCGCTCCTTTGGCAATCGACCTTCGTCCACCCGCTCTCGGGTCACACCTAGACGAAGTATCGCTCTAGGACAGTCCATCGCCTAGTTCCCGAAGTCCACTGACTTCGTTGAAATTGGTGCACTATTGTTTGGATCCTGGGTCTCTGCCCCTACCAGTACAATCTCCACTGTGCACCGCTCCCCTCATGGCAACTTGAATGGCAAAACTGTGGCATATTCTTCAAGAGTACTCGCCTCTGCATCCTCTTGCCCCGTGCCAAGGCTTTCTGAACCCAACTTCGCCTCTGCAAGCTGAGTCGCTTCAGTTCCTCCATCAAATGCTTCTTCGAGATAAAGTGTATGTGCCCCGAAGCTCCCTTCGTCTTTGGCACCATACAATACGAGTCCGCTCCATCAGCATTAAAGACCCATGGAACGACATAATCCTTCTCTTGCCTCTACAAGAGTTCATGTCCTTGACCTCTGTCCAAGGAAAGCTCTGCGCCTCCGCTCCATGTTCCATCTTCTATGCCAACTCACTTCATGCGGCTTGGGTACTTTGCCAAGTTACACCCAAGTTGCTCCGCTCCTCGTTTTTGCATTGAGTTGATGGTGGCCCTTGCGCCCACCATTCCACGGGTCAGCCCTCCCTTGAGTCTGATCTCTATATCGACTCCAAGTGTGCCTTCATTTGTGTTGCCATGGATCGCTCCACCACTTGATCTCGCAATGCATCCACCAATGCATTCTCTCAAGCGAGATCATGCGATGACTCCTCGTCGCTCGCTCGGTCCATTGAGCTTCGTGGAGTTGTTGTTTTTGAGGTACTACTCCTCAACATGTGCAGTCTATTGCATGTGATTCTCCCTCTGGAGAGTTGGGACTTATCCCTCCTGGATATCCATCCCTTTGGAGCAATATCTCTCTTCGTTTCAGAGACCACCATCCCCTTGGACTACTCCGATTTACTGAACAAACTGTGCATTGTTCTACCTCCTGCAAACGCACTTGCTAGATTGCGACTCCACGTCAATACAGCCCCCACTGCACCATTCAAGGCCTAGCAACATGCTGAACTCGCTGCACACTTTAGCCTCCTACGGACGTATCCTTCACATGCCGAAGAGAAAGTTTCAATGCTCCATGGTGCCGAGTTTCGTCGCCTTGGGATGGTCACGAACATTCCATCGTCCGCATACAACCCCTTGCATGAGTACCGAATTCTTCGAGTTAGCAATTCCCCTCACCTCTGTGAGCTTTGCACAACTCTTTCGGTCGCTGAGCAACTCATTCCACCTTGCGTGGTCTCATCCTTTACCAAGCGCCTCGCTTGACTTGAGCACCATCAAGTATAGTTGCCAACGTTGAGCCATAGCTCAAACTCAACCATCCCAACCTTTGTGCGCTTCGCATTCTTCCTAGCTTGCTCGTCCTCGTGGTGCCTCTCACGCGAAGGGTTGGCCATTCTTCTAAATGTCAATCTCAGATGCTCGCTCCTCTGAGCGACTCTATTTCCCTACATCACCATGCCCGTTTTCCCCAAAACGGTCGCGTGTGCTGGCTGCCCTCAATGCAGCCCCGCTAGGTCCCCCACGTTTGCATGCCAAGTGTTTCTATGAGTGCTTGTCCCGCTCTGATACCATCTGTCACGGACTTAGCTGGTTTTGCCTAAGTCGTGCGGCACCCTTGCGTGTCCGTCCGCAAAGGTCAGCCTCCCCGAAACCTCCCATGGTCCCTTAGGACCTACAAAAGAGAAAACGGGTTAGAGAAAACGCCTCACTCGGGATCCACAAGCAATCATCTCCGGAAACACTTCTTAGCCAATGCAAAATACAAACAAACTTTACAAGCTCTGAACAGTTGCACAACAAAGGGGTAAAATGGTCCACTACAGACCGAAACTAAAATGGGACTATTATGCCTTCGGCCGTCCCTCTACATGCTGTTCAAAGCATGAACGTACCAAAAGACACGGACATACATAAGCATTACATCAAACATCCTATTTTGAAGTTTGTCCATGACAACATGTAAAATAAATTATATTATCTAGGGAGATCGTATATCCCTAAATCCTTACAGATCTCTAGAATAAGATGAAGGAGGTCAAGCATCGTCTTCTTTAGTGGTGATCCACACAGTAGGGCTGCGACGATGCTCCTCAAAACTCCAGGCCTGCTCTGAGATGGTTAACACTAATGGATCCTGCCCTATTGGGTATTGGATCTTCATCCAACTACCCAAACCTCTTAGATTAGTGGATCTCTATCCAATAATCTCTCATGGGCTCTTATTGGATCTCATCCATAGGATCCAATAATTCAGGGGCTTATTAGATATCTAATAAGATAGTGGCTCCAACAGATATCTCATATCGGAACCTCTACTCATCGCAATGCCTACCATATCTATGTGACCCTCTAGACCCAATATCGAGCTAGCCGTGAGTCATACTTGTCAGAACTCCTTCTGGCTTAGTGAATTATTATTTCCATAATAATTCACTTGACTCATCGACTGTAGACGTACTAGGCCACTATGTCGCAGTCCCCAAACGATACGAGGGAATCCAATCCATTGGACCTGTTTGTCCTTAGTTATCATGTACATATAGTCCCTCATCTATCTAATATCCCAAAGATCATATACAGGGCATGGTGCTATCAGACCCATATGGTTTCTACTCGAGTCTTGCTCTAATCAGATTCTCCGGGAGAACTCTTTCTCTCTCAATCCGAATGACCCTGGCCAAGGATTTGTTTGAGCAGGAACACATGAGATATTCTTCTTATGATACCGAGAGTGGATGATCATCTATCGACACTCAATAGCCCTCGTAAGGTTGACTGTCACTCCCGATGACCGGTTGTACTAGATCTGGGACATCCAAACCTATAAGTCCAGTACCAAGAATGTCGTAGTCCCTCTCGAGTAACCTATGATTGGATTATTTAGGATCTTTGTTTAAAGGTGAATCAATCTCATTATCATAATTTTATCACAATCTGATTCCCATTGCATAGATCGAAAGGTATTACAATATATATATGCATATATGTAATAGTCAATATAAAGTGACAAATGTCAAAATATAATAAGCAAAAAAGATTGTGTGTCAGGTCACATGTGTCATCACTCACGTGATTGGCTTACAGGACACCTATGACTAGTATTAATAATTGACGGTCAGTCCAATCATGAACAAAGTAGGATAGCTTCTCAAACTTGGTTTGGTACTCTTGAATCATAGAGGTTTGTCGAATCTTTACGAGTTGGTCATCGATATTTTCATACTTCATTGGTTCGAAACAATTCAGTAGTGCGTTCTTAAATTGATTCCATGTCAGAGCTCTATGATTGTATTCTAGCTAATTATACCATTGAATAGCATCTCCTTCAAGGTGGATGACAGTAATTTCCACCATAACATCATCCAATGTTCGGTAGTAGCGAAAGTAACGTTCGACGTACGAAATCCACCCAACTGGGTCTCCTTCTTCCCTTCGTAGGAAGTCCACTCTTATGCGTGGCTGAAGCATGTCCAAGGGTTGTCCCTCCTTCTCTGGAGGTCTGTTTGAACTCTCTCCTTGTTGAAATTTGGTTGGACTCAGTGGTTGTCCAATTCTGAATTCTGCAAACAAAGTGCGCAATTTGTCCTTCAAGCGCGATTCAAGCCGCGATTCAATCCAAGATTCCAATGCTTTAAATTTGGCATCAATTGAATCTTGAGAAGCCATAGCATATGCTTACAGATTAGAGATGTCTCTATCTTTTTTCTGTTGATGAGTTAATGGCATAGGGTGGTGGAAGGTTAAAAAAAATTGAGGATCATGGAAAGGTATTATAGTAGATTTTTACGTCTAAATCGTAGCAGTTTGGACATAAAAGGTCAGTGGTTTATATTGAGAATTTTTTGACAAAACCAAAGGAAAATTAGTCGTTAGAAAGTGTCAAAGTTGTCGTAAAAATTTTGTAGAGATTTGGATAGAAAAAACATAGTAGTGAGATCAAACAAACTGTGTTATGCGGTTGGAATTCTATAGTGCATCTTTCATCGTAGGGATGAAAACTTTATGACGAAAAGTTTATGCAACAATATAGGAACAACTTTTTTGGATTTTTAAATTTAGATAACTAAATTATAGTAGTAGTAAGGTAAGAAACCAGAACCTGTTGTAATTCATTGAGAGATCAAATAATGATCCGCGGTGGTAGATATGACGGCGGAATTTGGCGATGATCTTTTAAGCAATTGTGGAAATTATTTTGGATGGCTGTGGAGGGCTGATGGATGGCCGTGGAAAGGTAGAGAGATGCCAAGAACACTACTCTAATACAGAGTGCTAGAACCCTTGCGGATTCTAAGCTTGGGGTTGATCTCTTTAGGGAATCGGCCTCCTTGGAACTCTATAGGGGTTCCTTCCTCCAAGTTGCTGCTCAAAGACTGCTAAAAAGATTCATATATTTTTTATCAAAAGAGGATAAATACATGACTATTTATATGGCTTCTAAACCCCAACTCCTAATAGGACTCCTACTCAAGACTCCTACTTCTAACCAACTCCTAATGCTTCTCTAAGAAGCAACCTCCAAACTAATCATATCCTTAGCCGACCTCTTCAACTCTTTAATAGGGGTTGGCTAGGTAGATTTTATATGAATGCCCCTTTCAATTAGAACTCTCCTAGCTAGAGTCCTAACACCTTTTTACTCTAATTCAGTTTCCAAGAAGTAGAACCCGAATAAGGTTTTGAATGTGCCTTTTCTTGAGAGTTGCCTCTCAATCTTCATGGCCACATTCATCATGTCCTCAATCTTCACATAATGTTGCAACTTTACAAGATCAGCAATGTTCTTGTTTAATCCACTCAGGAATCGAGCCATGGTGGCCTCACGGTCTTCCTCCACATTAGCCATTATCATGGCTACCTCAATCTCCTTGTGATACTCATCAATACTCATGGAACCTTGTGTCAAGGTTTATAGCTATTGATGCAAATCCCTATAGTAATAGCGAGAGACAAATCTCCTCATGATTTGTTTCATAACCAACCAAGTCTCCACGGGCCTTTCACCATTTCTACGCTTGTCTTTACACAATTGATCCCACCAAACAATAGCATAATAAAAAAATTCAATTGCGGCTAATTTTACCTTTTTATCTTCGGAGTAGTTGTGGCATTCAAAGATCATCTTCACTTTTTGTTCCCACTCTAAATAGGCATCTAGATTATTCTTCCCTTGAAAATGAAGGAATTTTCATTTTGATGCTGCTTATGTTTCTGTCCACACCATCAAAATGTCCTCTCCTAATTTATCTCCTAAGATTAACATCTTGACCAAATAGAGTAACTTGGTCATCATCTATGTCATCGCCACCATCATATTCATCATTATTGACAAAGGTTGGTTGTCTCACACACCGTGGTTCACCTTGCAATCTATTAATTGCATCATCATGCCTTTCTAGATGATCTCTTACATCTCCCATCACTTTGAACATACGTTCAAATTGTTGTTGCATTGCTTGAACTAAAAGATCATTTGATGAAGAACTTGCTTCTTTATCTTTAGACATATATACAACCTAAAAAATAAAGTTAGAACAACCTCACCAACACTCCCTCACATGTTTCACTCTAGATTTGATGCACTCCACTAGTGTTTCACATAATTTTTGGCTTTTCTCGATACTGATCTCACCACTCTTGCCTTTTACCTCTCTTGTTTTTTGATAGAACTCTTATAGATTCTAAGCTTGGGGTTGATCTCTTTAGGGGAACGGCCTCCTTGGAACTTTATAGGGGTTCCTTCCTCTAAGTTACTGCTCAAAGGCTATAAAAAATATTCATCCATTGCTTGTGAAAAGAGGATGAATACATGATTATTTATAGGGCTTCTAAACCCCAACTCCTATTACTCCTACTTAAGACTCCTATTCCTTTACAACTCCTAATGCTTCTCTAAGAAATACTCTCTTAACCCTAGCTGACCTCTTCACCTCTTTAATAGGGGTCAACTAGGTAGATTTTACATGAATGCCCCTTTCAATGAAACTCAATTTAGGACTCTCCTAGCTAGGTCCTAACAGACTCGCCCTCTTCAAATCAGCCTTGTCCTTGAGGCTAACGATTCATGAATTCTGAGAATTTGATCTTCAAGTTGTCATAGTTCTCCCAAGTGGAATCTTCTATTGGTAGGTTCGCCCACTGTATTAGCACTTCAGTAGTGGGTCGTCGTCGTCGAGTCACGATCCGTCGATCAATAATGGCACTTGGTTGGGTCTGGAGTTCTCCTTGGATAGTCATATCTGGTAGATAGCTTTGGGCTATATCATTTTGTCCCAGCTTGAGCTTTAAACATGACACATGGGAGACTGGATGGATTCGTGAGCTGGCGGGTAAGTCCAATCTATATGCTACCACTCCAATGCACTCCAAAATTTGGTAGGGTCCATAGAACCAAGGTGAAAGCTTCCTAGATGCTCTGGTCTAGATTGATGTTTGCTTGTATGGCTGGAGTTGTAGGAAGACCCAATCTCCTACTGAAAATTCTCTTTCACCTTTGTGTTGATCATATTACTGCTTCATCCTTGCTTGAGCTATAGTGAGATTATCTTTTAGCAACTTTAGCATTTTGTCTCTATCTTGTAGTTCCCTCTTAATATCCTCAAGGAAGTCGTTGGTTGGAAATGAAACGACTGAAAATTTTGCTTGCCCGGGTAGTCGTGAAAGTGCATCTGCAATAACATTCTCTTTCCTCTTTTTGTAAGTTATTTCATAATCATATCCAAGAAGTTTTGTTACCCATTTTTGTTGCTCGGGGGAAGATATCTTCTACTCCAAGAAATATTTTAGGCTTTTATGGTCAGTCTTGATTTGAAAGTGTCACTCGATCAAGTATGGTCTTCATTCGGTCATCGCATACATAATCGCAAGCATCTTCTTGTCGTAAATAGTCATCTTGAGATGGGAAGAAGATAATGCCTTACTAGTATAAGTGAGGGGGTGGCCATCTTGCATTAGTATAGCACCAATTCCGACTCCAGAGGCATCGGCTTCAATAACAAAAGTCTTATCGAAGTCGGGTAGTACTAGTTCGGGCATTGTCGTCATTGCGGCCTTAAGTTCGTCGAAGGCTAGCTTTGTTCAACCATTAGAAAGCATCCTTTTTTAGTAGGGAAGTAAGGGGTGCACTGATCTTTCCATAGTTTTTCACGAACTTACGGTAGAAGCATGTTAAACCGAGAAAGTCGCGTAGCAATTTTATGTTCCTCGGGGTTGGCCAATTCTGCATTGCTTCAATTTTGGAGAGGTCCACTTCCACACCTTTCTTTGATACGATATGCCCTAGATATTCCACCTTCTGTTGAAGAAAGCTGTACTTTAATTTTTTGACAAAAAGAATATGTTCTCACAAAATCGTTAAAACAAGTCATAAGTACTAAAAATGACTTTCAAGAGAAGGGCTATAAATAAGGATATCGTCGAAGAAAACCAGTGCAAACTTATGAAGATAATTTTGAAAGATATCATTCATAAGGCTCTGGAAGGTGGAGGGAGCATTGGTGAGACCAAAGGGCATTACCAAAAATTCATAGTGGCCGTTGTGTGTTCGAAAGGCGATTTTTGGTATGTCTTCTTTGCACACTCATATTTGATGATACCCAGATCGAAGGTCCAGCTTTGTGAAGACTTGTGCTCCCTTTAATTCATCAAGCAATTCATCTACTACTATAATGGGGTATTTGTCCTTGACAGTTATGCTAATGAGAGCTCAGTAATCAACACACATTCGTTATGTTCCATCCTTCTTTCGTACGAGGAGCACCGGTGAAGAGTAGGGGCTACAACTTGGTCGAATAATTCATGCTTCAAGAATCTCTTTTACAATTCTTTCTATTTCATCCATCTGGAGATGTGGATATTGATATATCCGAGTATTTGATGGAGGTTTGCACAGAAGAATCGATATAGAATGATCATGTCGACGGGTAGGAGGTAGGTTGCACGGTTGGTTTGTCAAATATATCTGAAAATTCAGCAAGCAAAGGAAGTAGGTTTGGATCTTCAAATTTTGTTAGCTCTCCCTTAGTTTGCTGCTCAAGTTATACCAAAAAGCCACTGCATGCTTTGTGCAAAATCTTCTCCATTCGTTGTGTGCAAATCGTCATTATGTCGCCCCCATATTTCCCATGCAACATCACCTATTTCCCTTTATTGTAAAATCACATAATTAGTTTCACAAGGTTTCAGGAAATATCACATAATGTTGTCAGCCATTTGATGTCGAGCATAGCCCCATAATCATCAAGAGGGAGGATGAAGAAATCTGTAATTATCTCTTGGTCCTGCAATAATAGTTTCACTTGCGAGCACCTACGATCACACTTCAAAATCCATCCGTCGACGACCTTAATGTCAAACCTGCTATAACTATGATAGGTAAGGCCATCCAGATAGCAACCTTGCTATTCATAAAATTATTAGTGCTCCCAGTGTCAATAAGAATAGCGATAGGTTGTTGCTTCAGAAGTACTCCTACTTTCATCGTTTGCAAGTTCACGTAACCGGCAAGGGCATGCATCGTAATATCCACTGGTTGTTGTTCTTCATTCGTGACCGCTTCCTCATGCTCCTGGACCTCCTCCTCCATGTCTTCAAGAGGTTCAATCAGTAGGAAATGACCCCTTTTATAGTGATGATCGTGGTTCCACGGCTCTTCGCAATGCCAACAAAGACCCTTTGTTGATCGTTCACATAGTTCTTCTCTTGTCAATTTTTTTGGCAGTGAAGGATGGCTAGGAGTAGAAGGAGGATTATATGCCATTGGCCTAGGAGAAGTTATCATCCTTCGAGCATCTTGGTTAAGTCGTTCTTCTTGTATTCGGGCGAAAGAAATCACAACCGTCACGGTACAGGGTTGTCATGTCTTAACCTCTCCTTTTATCTCTGGCTTGAGTCCTTCGATGAATGTTCCTAACAATTGACAGTCAGTCCAATCATGAGCAAGGTAGGGTAGCTTCTCAAACCTGGTTTGGTTCTCTTGAATCGTAGAGGTTTGTCGAATCTTTGCGAGTTGGCCATTAATATTTTCATACTCCATAGGTCCAAAACGATTCAATAGTGCGTTCTTAAATTGATTCCACATCGGAGCCCCATAATTGTATTCCAACCAATTGTACCATTGAATAGCATCTCCTTTAAGGTAGATGATAGCAATTTCCACCATAGCATCATCCGACGTTTGGTAGTAGCGAAAGTAACATTAGGTGCACGAAATCCACCATGCCGGGTCTCCTTCTTCCCATCGCGGGAAGTCCACCCTCATGCGTGGTTGAGGCATGTCGGAGGGCTGACCTTCCTTCTTTAGAGGTCTCTTTGAACCCTCTCCTTATTGCAATTCGGTTGGACTCGACGGTTGTCCAATTCTGAATTCTGCAAACAAAGCGCTTAATTTGTCCTCCAAGCGTGATTCAAGCCACGATTCAATTTGAGATTTCAATGTTTCAAATTTAGCATCAATTGGATCTTGAGAAGTCATAGCATATGCCTATAGATTAGAGATCTCCCTATCTTTTTTCTGTTGATGGGTTAATAGCATAGGTGGTGGAAGGTTCGGAAGAATTGAGGATCACAGAAAGGTACTATAGCATATTTTTACGTCTAAAGTGTAGCAGTTTGGATGTAAAATTCAATTGTTTGTATTGAGAATTTTTAACGAAACCAAAGAAAAATCTATTGTTAGGAAGTGTCAATGCTGTCATAAAATTTTATAGAGATTTGGATAGAAAAAATATAATAACAAGATCAAACAAACTGTGCTATGCGGTTAGAATTCTACAGTGTTGATTTTCAAGTATAACAGTTTGGACGTAAAAGATCAATAGTTTATATTGTGAATTTTTTGACAAAACCAAAAGGAAATCTGTTGTTAGGAAGTGTCAAAGCTGTCATAAAAATTTCGTAGAGATTTGGGCAAAAAAAATTGTAGTAACAAGATCAAACAAACTGTATTATGCGGTTAGAATTTTACAGTGTAGATTTTCAAGTATAACAGTTTAGACATAAAAGATCAATGGTTTATATTGAGAATTTTTTGACAAAACTAAAGAAAAATCTACTGCTCGGAAGTGTCAAAGCTATCATAAAAATTTCATAGATTTTTGGATAGAAAAAATACAGTAACAAGATTAAATAATCTGTGCTATATGGTTGGAATTTTACAGTGTAAATTTTCAAGTATAGTAGTTTGGACATAAAAGATCAATGGTTTATATTAAAAAAATTTTGACAAAACCAAAGGGAAATCTGATGTTAGGAAGTATCAAAGCTATCATAAAAATTTTGTAGAGATTTGGATAGAAAAAACACAATAGCAAGACCAAACAGACTATGCTATATGGCTGAAATTCTACAATGTATCTTTCGTCGTAGAGATGAAAACTTTGCGACAAAAACTTTATGCAACAATATAGGAACAATTTTTTTTTAGATTTTTGAATAAGGATAATTAAATTGTAGCAGTAGTAAGGTAAGAAACCAGAACCTGTTACAATTCACGGGGAGATCAAAGGATGATCCGCGGTGATGGAGATGATGGCGGAGTTCGGCGACGATCTTTTAAGCAATTGTAGGAATTACTTTGGGTGGCTACAGAGGGTTGATAGATGGTTGGATTTTTGAATAAGGATAACTAAATTGCAATAATAGTAAGGTAGGAAACCAAAACCTATTGCAATTCATGGGGAGATCAAAGGATGATACGCAGTGGTGAAGATGATGGCAGAATTCGACGATGATCTTTTAAGCAATTGTGAGAATTGCTTTAGGTAGCTATGGAGGGCTAATGGATGACTGTGGAAGGGCAGCGAGACTCCAAGAACATTGCTCTGATACCAAGTGATAAAACCCTTACAGATTCTAAGCTTGGGGTTAATCTCTTTAGAGGATCGGCCTCCTTGGAACTCTATAGGGGTTCCTTCCTCCAAGTTGCTGCTCAAAGGCTGTAAAAAATATTCATCTATTTCTTATGAAAAGAGGATGAATATATAGGTATTTATAGGGCTTCTAAACCCCAACCCATAATAGGACTCCTACTCAAGACTCTTACTCAATTAAGACTCCTACTCAAGACTCCTATTCCTTTACAACTCCTAATGCTTCTCTAAGAATTACTCTCCTAACGCTAGCCGGCCTCTTCACCTCTTTAATAGGGGTCGGTTAGGTAGGTTTTACATGAATGTCCCTTTTAATGAAATTCAATTTAGGACTCTCCTAGCTAGAGTCCTAACATTTTATTATTTGAGTTCTTAGATTAATTTAGGCACCTAAACAAATAATTCAAATTATGGTAAATCAAAAATTTTGAAATTAGGTAGAATTAAAAGCAAACAAAAGGTAGGCAAATTTTAACGTGTGTGTAATACACTTTAATCATAAGCAAAGACTAGAATTCAAATATTAATTGAACAAAGAAAAATTTTTTTTGGAATGAAGAAAGATTTCCAAACCGAAATAGGAATTCAAATGAATAAAGATAAAATTCTATAATTTGTAAGAATTCCTTGAATCTGCAAAAAAATAAAAATTTAATTCTGATCTCTCTCTTTTTTACCTTTGATTTTCTCTTCTTTTTTTTAATTTTTTGATTTTTTTTTCTTTTTTTATATTATAAAGTATTGAATTAAAAAAAGAATAGTAATAACACAAGAAAAACAACAATGAAGATGAAAGAAGAACAACAATTATAGATATTGTGCAAAAAGAATAAGAAGAAAAAGAAGAAGAAGAAGAAGAAGAAGAAGAGAAAATGGAAATATAAAAGATAACAAATAAATGGATACGCAAACCTCAAACTTGAGCCGAGATCTGATATCAAATGATGGAAATCATCAACTTAGCAACCATACACCCTAATAGCTAAAGAGCTATGATACATATGGAATGTAAATTAACCCCCTCCAACGAATTAAAACAAGATGGATCGTTCAATATTGAAGTTAAGGAAACTATTCTAATCACTTTATTAATGAAAATTTGATGAAGTAATTAGAATAGTAATTTGATTCCCTTAAAACATCACAAACTAAGAAACTTGATAAGTTGAAAGGAAAAACAAAGATTTTTGGGTTTTGAACGTCACAAGCAGAAAAGCTTGATAAGTTCTAAAGTTCATATAAGAATTTAAAAATAAAATACTCACCAGTGTTGAAAGTTGAATACACTTTTAAGTTATATTCCTTACAAAGAGAGTCAGTCTTATTTATATAGTACAAAGGCCAAGTACAAAAGGAATGAATCCATTAAATACATTAAATGACATTTATATTCCTAATGCATGAATGTAGATTACTCATGAATCTGCCTTGAATTGATTTGAATGATTATTCATGAATAAGCCCACAATTCCTAATATGATCCAATATGACTGGATGACCTTTATTCTTCAAAATGGGCTAAAAATTTATCATTCTCTCAAGGCTGGACTTTCTCTTCATAATTTGGACTTATTTAAATCAGGTTGACTATTTTAGGCTCTACTTGTATCCATAGAATATTGACCAAGTTTTAACCAACTTGCTCCTTCCAAATGCCTTCCAATAAATAAGTTAAGGCTTCTTTCATTCTTTTAGCTTTAGCTCTTATCATTGGTCCTCTATAAATAGCAAAGGGTATTTGGCAGAATTATGATCAACTTGCTCATTCATATCATTTGCTTTACCCGGTCTACCCTTATCCTTGCCCCCTTCTTAAGGGATTTTTCTGCTTTCCTTTTCTTTCTTGTCTCACTATATAGAGAATTGGCTTCTCTTTCTTGATAGTACTCTTTGCCCTCCCTCATCATATTGAGGAGCTCAAGGAGAATCACCTTAAGTTTGTTTATATTAAAATTCATTATGAACTGTGAAAAGAAATCTAGTTGGGACTAAAGCATAAGATCCACACACAAGTTATCCTCTAGGACCATTCCTAGACCTGTGAGTTTCTCTATTCACTCAATCATCTTTAGGACATGGTTCTGAACTAGTGTTCCCTTAGTTATCCTAGTGCAAAAGAGACTCTTGGATATCTCATATTGTTGAGTCCTTCCCTGTTCCTCAAATAGTTTACGGACATGTAGGAGAATGGATTTGACATCCATCTTTTTATTATGTCTCTGTAACTTAGGAGTCATAGAGCCCAACATGTAATACTGAGCAAGAGTAGAGTCATCTATGTACTTCATGTAGTGAGCGATCTCATCCTCGCTTTACCCCTTCCTTGGGCGAGGCATCACTGTATCAAAGACGTACGTTATTTTCTCCATCGTAAGAACAATTCTCAAGTTACAGAGCCAATCTGTATAATTTAGACCAGTGAGGCATTAACATCAAATATGCTACATAAGGGATTTGAAAGCGACATTTCTGAAAATAAAGATGCAAAAGAAATAAATAACATATAGATTTTGTAGAAAATAAATAATCAAGATATGGACTTCTATCTTAATCTACTCTCACTATTTTACTAGTGAGTCACGCGACACGCTCAGCATGTGAAACGAAAGTCTCTGACATACTTCTAGTGGGGATCGGGATCCAATCAACGTCTTAGTATAACCTCGAGGGACTCGACCAATCACATTAAGCCCAAAAGGTAGGTAACTCTTGTCGATCACAACTCCTTGAGATTCTCGTCTTGTTTAGCCTCCGAACCACCATGGTCTCGAGGGACTTGACTAACCACGATGTTTGGTTAAGTCAACACTATCGTTACAAGATGAGTCTGATTTGATGATATACCATCAAGGGATTCAACTAAGCATTCAATGTCCTCAGGTCACCGGTGACATTTCTATGTCGTAGGCAAGATAGCGAATCACGATATAGGTGAGCCTCGAGGGACTCGACCAACTCAACCTATATCGAGAGTCGGTCCCTACCTATAATGATGGAAGGCCACATGGATCAATCTAATTGCCTCATGTTTACCGACTTAATATTATCGAGAGAGAGGATTTTGATTTAGTCTCCTAATATGACATATCACACACATACATATTTAATATATATCTACATCGCATAAAAATATATATACATATGTAGTAGGTATATAAACAATCACACATCATATGAGAAATCACACCAAATGATCACGGACCATAACCTAATGTGATCAGGCCTAAACCAATGGGCCTAATCACTCACATCAAGATCTATGTGCACAGCGGTGTATCTCCATGCCTTGTGATCATCCATCTCATCCTCGTCAGTTCCGTCGGCATCTCAATGCATCTCCATGCATCGCGATCATCCATCTCGTGGGTCCCGTTATCGCTTCCACACTCCCGCTATGTCTCCTCGTGTGATTACAACTTAATCATAGACATGCAGGCCCAACAATAAACGAGAAATAAAATGGAGGCTCGCATGCCCCATTAATAATAATAATCACATCACATGTACATGCATCAAACGATCCATGATCATCCGTCCACATATCATACATCACATGTACACATCTTTATCATGTTAAACTACTAGATGATGATGATGATGATGATGATGATAATAATAATAATAATAATAATAATAATAATAATAAATTAAAAATTTTAATTAATTAATAATTTTTTAAATTAGGGATATGTATGGAATTTTTTGAATCTGAGGGGTATTATGATAATTTGGACAAAAGGACATAATTGAAATTTTTAAATTCACAAGGATAAAATTATCTTTTACCAAAAAAACCCTAAACCCCTTCCTTGCACTTATTGCGTTGTGGCTACTACCACCTTGTCGGCGATGACTAGGACACCAGGGGGAGGGGGCACCGCCCCTGTAGGTGGGCGCCCCTCGTGGGTAGGCAGCTCTACTCGCAAGCGCAGTGCCCGCAGGTGCCGCTGCCCCGCAATGCCTCTACCTACAAGTGTAGTGCCCAAAGACGTTGTTGCAGGTGCCGCCCGCCCTGGCGAGCACCACTACAAGCGACAATCGCCCCTGTGGAAACCGCCACCATTGTGGGCGCAGCCCTCATGGGCTCCTCTACCCGTAGGCATCACCGATCCCGCAGGCGGTCGGTTGTAGGCCGCCAACCACCTACGGTAGTATTTAACCATGGTTGAGAGCAGCACTCGGTCATGCTGATTTTGGCCAGGCCAAGAGGATCAAATAGGCTCTTGGTAAGGCTACAAGCAACCTTTGACCAACCTCCTAGGCAACAACAGTTGCTGTCTCTTTTTCTCCTCTTTTGCGTCAATAATTTTGATGTCAAAAACCCTTTCTAAAACATAACACATACAGTTTAAAACCAATCTTTCGCACAAACAACATGACTCTAATACCACTATAAGGAAATCTGGGGGGCGACATCTCATGCATGGTGGAAGAACATAAAACAAAATCCTAAAAATTTCCAAAGATATGTTTGTCGTCTTGCGAAGTTTAGTGCATAAAATCTACATAACTTAAAACTATGTATATTAAATATTATGTTACCTAGGGAGATCGTATATCCCTGAATCCCTACTGATCTCTAGGAGAGGATAAAGGAGGTCAAGCATCCTCCTCTTTAATAGTGGTCCACACAGTAGGGCTGCGATGATGCTCCTCAAATCTCCAAGCCTACTATCTAAGGAGGAGAGAGGAGGAGAATAGGAGATGGTAAC